>WBMZ01013619.1:0-91113 GCA_013400975.1 Atrichornis clamosus
TGCGGTGCGGTGCGGTGCGGTGCAGCGTCCCCAGCCCCAGCGGGCGGCGGGCCCTCGCCGAGCCGCGGAGTTTAGAAACCTCCCCGGGAGGGGCGGGCAGGCAGGGACCTGGCGGCGCGGCGGAGAGGAGGGGCGGGGGGGCAGGGGAGGGGTGGGCACGGGGCCTCAGCCAGCCTGATGGGTCTGTTGGCCGTGGGAATCCCTTCTTGGGAGAAGGACAGAGACTTCAACAGAGGGATCTGCAGGTGTTTCTGCGTGCTTGAAAGGCTAGAGACGAAAATCTTCAACGCGGGTGGTATCTATATAGGTTATTTCATGTTCTGTAACTGATACAAAGCTGGTTTGTGTATTTCCACATGTATAATACACTCTGTATAATGTATATGAAACAATCTTACTGTGTTTTCAAACACAGTGTTTAAGATCTGAAGTTTTCCTGCCGCCTTTTCTCCTTTCGGTACCCGCGTGTGTTACCCCCTGCGCTGCCGTGGTCAACAGGCGGACGAGTTGCCCGCTGTGACAGCACTAGGGGAGCCTGAGCTGCCTTTCGCGGGGGAAATGCTACCGAAGTAGATGAAAGCAAACCGCTCAGCTCTGTTTTAGAGGCGAAGGTGACAGCCAGATTGGTTCCTTAAGTACTGTTGAGCAGATTTAAAAAAAAAAATCCAGATTTCTTAAAGAAATACGATGTATGCAGAATTGCATCCTGTGGGTAATTGTATGTGACTATAAGGGAGTAAATTTGCTATTGCTTGCCCGCTGTTGCTTTATTAATTCTGCACCCCATAAATTTTGGGCAGATTTCTACCAAATGAAATGGAGAAAATGTTGAGATATTAATTCTCAAAGAAAGAACATTTCTCTAAGTTCTGTGAACATAGCTGGTCAGGGGAGAATGTGCTTATGTGCAAAGAGGCAAAATGTGCAGCAGGTATTTCAACCATTAATATTGAAATGTCAGCATTGGGCAAAGGGGCTGTGGGACTTTTGGGAACTGAATATCCAGGAATTGGAAAAATCCCACTTTTAATCAAATGGTATATTCTTGTATGATTCAGCAGTGTCCAATAAGGAGCTGATCTCACTTGAAGCCTGTCATGATAGACATGCATATTTATCTTCTCTGTGGATTCTCTGATGCTCTGTTTAAGACAAGCCTGAAGCTTTGGTATAATTCGGTTAAAAAATCTGACAGTCATGAGATGCAATTCCCTAGGAAATGAGGCTTCATATATGTCATTGCCTACAAAACTATTGGTCTTATCTCCACTTCCCTTACCCTTTGTGTAGCCAATGTGCTTAGGCGTGCCTTTTTCTGTCTTGTGTTACAAACAGGTAATTTCTCTACTACAGAGCTGAAAAGCAGCTCCTCAAGGCTGCAGACAGTTAAAGAGTGCACAAAGGAAATGATTTGTAGTGTGGGCTGAGTTACGTTTTACGTGCTTTGCTGAGACTAACTCTCAGCTGGGCTATCTCCTTCACTTCTCCCGCGTAAACTAGTAGGCAGTTCTTAAATAGGAATTTGCTTGTGGAAGCATCTCCTGGGTAAGGATGCAGAGACTATCACTTCATATTGCTGCTGCTGTAGTGTTATCATTTTCTCAGACAGCTTCTTTGTAAAATGAGGCTCATTGATCTACCCCTTTACCATGCCAGTCATAATGCAGTGTTTTTTTAAGACTCTTTTTGGCAGTCATCTTTACTAAGTTGAAAACTTGAGTTTGCTTCATTTGAATTCTTTTGGAATTTTGTCTTTGACAGCGTTGACAACAACATCAGCTTTTAACTGAATATATGGTTTCATGAACCCAGGCTGAATGAAATGGGACCAGGCGTATCCCTTCCAGCTGTTCACCCTGTCTGTTTGTTCCTGGCTGATACTGTGCTGGTGGCAGGCATAGCTTCGTTGCATATGAAGCAGGTAGTCCGTGCAGCTTGCAGGCTGCCACTGTGCAGCTCAGAACCTGCACTGATCTATATTACTGTTTTGATCTGTACACTGGATTGCCTTTATGCATGACTCAGCTTCCTGTCACGGTAGCTGCCACCTCTGTGAAAGCTGAAATGGACAAATGCCTCAGAGTAGTAATCTCCTCAGCTGCCCGGCTTCAATCTGTTTGTGTTTGAGGCTTAATGTCCTAAGCTTTAGCACCTGTGAATATAAAATGCTGGGAATGCAGTACAGTGAGGCTGAAGTGGAGAGGATAAAGAAATGACTACAGAGAAACTAATGTATTGCTTTACCTGAGACTTTATCAGTATGAAAGCACTCTGGGTAAACTCAATTGGGAGATTAGTTGTTAGCTTTTCTTAAATTAAAAATAATTATTTTGTTAATTCAACAAATTAATATCAAAAATGTTATGTAAACCAAAATAAAAATCATGACTAGGATTCTGCTGTGTTCATTATAAGCATACATCAAAATTATCCTGTTTCCTATTGAATAACATGTTTTTTAAATTGTTCATTTAGGAAAATTTACTATTTTAGAGGTGATATGTTAGAATCAGTGTCTGTACTTGAGTCCCAAACTAGTTATGTGGAAGCCACCTGGGCAGAGGTTCTCATCCTCTAGAAGATTGCAGAGAATTGCCTGAAGGCATGATCCCCAAACTTTCACCCTGACTTTACTGTACTTGGAGAAGATCTGTAGTGTCTGTCATTAAAGTTAATGCAAGAAGTATCCTTGTGCCAAACAGGAGTAAAACCAGATGTATAATTCTGCAAATGACTTAATACAAACACGTCTTGATCCTGAAAAACAATACATCTGCAAAGTAGCAGAAAATCTTTGCACATATGCATTCGGTATATGTTTTTCCCCATTCAATGGAATGTTTCTTGGTTACCATTCTGTCCTTGTTTGCTCCAAGTTCAGATGCATTTAAACAAAGCTTCAGAAGGCATCCCTTGGTAAAACACATGAGTAAACTCAGGTTATTCCTAATGGCCTGATGCTGCTGTAATTCAAACAGAGTAGTACTTTATTTCTTGAGTAGTCCCCCAGGAAATGGTAAGACTGAAGTAGGAAGAACTGTTCAGTAGTCCTGATCTAAATCCATGGAGATCAATAAAAAATGCACCAAGTTGTTTGGCTTAAACCCAGCATGAAAAGGATTTGCAAATGAAAACTGACTGTCTGAGACATGTCATTCTGAATCAAGTTGTGAAAAAAAAGAATTGTAGATCGGTTCTAATAGTTTGAAGAGCTTGGGATGTAACCTGAGTGATACGCTAAAGGTAGCGTTGTGATACAAACGTAACTATGAGAAACACTTTGTCTGCAAACTAAATTTATGTTCTTGTGCATATGTGTTTTAAAACTTTAATATATATTGTGGGATGTGCAAAAGCACTTGGTAGTGATTTAAGTTCAGTCTCACTGCAATCAGTGGACATATGCCCAGTACTTCTGTTGAAGGCATACCTACAACTGGCACTTTTGGAAATCCTATACCAAGTATGTGACAGAATCATAATAATTGAGGGGTTTTATTTATATCTTTCAAGTAAAGTGTTCTGCCATGCACTAAAATCCAACCACTGTGGTATACACCTAAAATACCCATCAGCTCTCCTCAGATGTTCAGAGCCTGGTTCTGCCGGGGTGAGCTGCATGTTCAGCTGTCCTACTGTCTTCATTCCAAAATGGTAACTGTTTTCAGAAACTGTGAAAGCAAAGTTTTAAGATCAGGTCAAAAATCAAGGCTTAAGGGTCAGCAAATTGACCAGCATCTCCCCTTGCGTGTAGAAATTAAAAGACTGCTGTGTAGAGTTACCTCATCTGATGAAATACTAACTCAGAGCTGAGTGTTGCTTTGCTGCTCCCTGGCAAGCTGGCCCAGTTTTACGAGCAGGCGAAGAAGGCAGTTGCCTAGAGCGACAGACAAAAAGAGGCAATAAAATCACATTCTAAGCAAGAAAGAGACCCTGTGACTCTCTGCTTGTTTTTGTCGGTTTAATGAGGATTCAGTGCATTCCCCGGGCACCATTTGCCTCAAGGTGCTGATGTGCTGAGACTGAGCAAGCTCCTTACTATAAGAGCCGTGGCCAGGGTCTTATTGTTTGAACATCCCATCTATTTGTTCTTGTCTCTCCTTCAACTTGCTGCTGCTGCTGAAACTGAGTGGAGAATGTGCTCCTTCTCTGCTCCTTTTTCTTGACAGGGCTGTATTCCTTTTGCCAAAATGGTTGGATTGGCAGGAGAGCAGGGACAGATGTGCTGAGACTAGAGAGCTCACAGAATTCATGCTTCACTAAAAAAACCCACCCTGTTATTATTATCTTTGCAAATTAGGAGTGACAGGCTGCTGAGACTTACTGAGTTTATATTTATGTCAAGAAACTGATTGCAAGAAATAAGACATGTCTTATCAAATCTTACATGGGTAGTGGATTGCTGTAAGGACTTTCTGCAGTCATCTCAGGACTCAGTTAACACACTTGATATAGGCTTCCATTTTCCACCCAGTTTTGAGTGCTAAAAATATTTCCTTCCTTCGCTCCAGTGCTTGTGCTCTGACACCTCTAGACTCTTGGGAAGAATCTCTTCCATGCTGTGAGTAGGTTGCTGTATCAGGCTTTGCTAATAGATAGACTTGGTGGAGACTGCAGTGTCACTGGCAACGTGGTTAACAAGCTGTAACCGAGAACCTGTCTGGAATGACAGTCGTTTTGCCCTACTGCTCTTCAGAGGAGCTGCTTGGAGCAGCAGGGTTTTGTGAGCTGACTGCAGGGCCTGAGGTGACGCTGTATTGGTTTGTGTTAGATTCACTGCTAGGTTTATCCTAGCTGTCGTCCAAAGGCATACACTGAAAACATGGATAGGTCAGCCTTCACTACACATCAAGGTCTGTAATAGCAAGAAAGGAAATGTATATGGATTACAGAAAAAAAGACAACCTAGTCTCATCAGAAGTAATAAGAATTTGGAAAACATACTACATTTCATTAGACTTTACAACTTTAGTCAACCACTGTGTCACATCTCAAGGAGGTTTATGAGGGGCAAATTATTCTACATTTACCCACTGGCATGTTCTCACACTTTGTAACACCTATATTACTAGATCCAAAAGAGGATGTTAAACTTGGGTCTCATAAAACAAGGAAAAGTTCGAGTTTCTGTATTTTTAATCCAGGAATATATTTTTCATGTAGGTGAGCCTGTAGGAAAATTCTGGCAACTTCTCCATGTTCTTTGCACAATTTCTTAACATTTTTTTTTCATTTTCCATTTTTCTATTTTACGTTTGAATATACAGTAATGGGATCTGTGTTAGGTTTTCAAATCAATTCACTTTCACAAGTGCTAAGGAGAGTACTCCAACCTAGAATATGATTTCCAAATACGGAGGCATAAGAACAATCCTGGTTTTCAGGAGCCTTCAAGCAATGTGATTATGCACCTTTACAAAATATAGATTATTTTATATTTCAGGGAAAAGAGAGGGCTTAACTTTGTTGGGTTTGCACCTTTATAAGCACAGCTGTACTTCATTTCCACCTCCAAGTTCCAGTTACTTTTTTCCAAAACCTGCACCACTGGAGGTCTGCCTTAACCCCTGGAATGACAATGGGCTGGAAATTGAAGAGGTCTGCACCCTGTTTTTTTGTTTATTTGGTTGGGTTTTTTGGTGCGTGCTTTTTTTTTTTTTAATCTCCTTTAGAAATTTTCTGTTTTCTTTGAAATTAAGCAAGGCAAACATAGTCTCTTCTCTTAAAATGTTGTAAGTGGCTACACTACCTCATTAATTTTATCTCATGTCACACTTCATTGAAAGGTTCTTCGCAGCTAAAATGACATGAATTTCTTTGTTCTCAGTTTCTACTGGAAGAATAAAAAGCCCTTAGTGTTCTCTTGCCCACATATGTAGATGTACACTCCCCATGGATAAGTGCATGCACACATGTACACAATCAAAAGACACACAAGGACATATGGAGTATGCAGTAATAAGATTTCCATGTTAGTCCTTCAAATTTGCCCATACGCCTTTAAATTTTGCACTCTTGCACGTAAGCACTATAGCAACCTATAATTAACTGACCTAGTACTCTATTTTACAATCTCTTTTCATAACTTAGTGCAGAAAAGAGGGGTTTTCAGCTGTTGGTCAGGGTGTGTTTGGTGGCATTCTTGCAGCTCACCATGAAGACCCTGTTAGAAGCAGTTGTTTTACTTCTGAAGTCTTCCATATAATGTCCTAAACTAGTAAGTATGTAAGCACTTCCAAAAGCTCAGTAACACCCATGCCAGAGGAAAGTTCATTATTGAAGCAAACTTGTTCCACTGAAGCACAGGAAAACTAACATCTAAAGTATCAATTAATTTTGTATGCCCTCTCTGAGATACCAAGGACTGCATTTTTTCAAAGTAACTGGTATTAGATACTAAATACAAGACATGATTTTTATCAGCTTTGATTGTAACTGAGAGCATTCAGTGTTTTTGTGTATCAGCCTTAGGACTTCCAAGTCAGGTCCTCAGAAAATGAAGAACCTAGAGTTAATGACTACCCCTGAAAATTTGAATTACTTAATTAGCATCATAGGAAATCTGGTGTGAAAGCCCCGATGGAATGTAATTCCCTCCCCCTCTGCAACGTTCAGTTTCTTAGTCATGCAAGTGTCTTCTTTTCCTGTAATTCCTTGCCTCATTCCTGTAGCTCCTAACCTCAGCTAAAAATAAATTGGCTATCTGCTTTATTTTATGGTTCTGCATCATCCTTAAACGTTACCTGTAGTGACAATAAAATATGCAAAATATGCTCCCAAGTGTTTTTATCTTATTCATTAAGCCATAATTTCCCTTCTTAGCCTACCCTCAGAGTCTTCTCACATGCTTTTTCTGGTTCCTAGGGACTTTAACCTACTCTACTCTCCATTTCTTTATCCCATTTGGCTTGTCTTAACCAGTTCTTTCATACATTTCCCAGATTCCTATCCAAGGTGTCTGTCTTTTACCATTGTCTACCACCCTTTTTTCCCCCATCTTCTAGCTACAGGTCCTAATCTCCCATTTCACTCTTCTTGTGCAATTTGAGTGTCCACCTCTTGTTCCTCCCTCTCCCACCTTGTCCTTATCTTCTTGGCCAACCACACACTTTTAGCTCATCTGTCCCTGTGCTTTCTAGGGTTCATGACTTCCCTTACGTGTTTTGAGCTTCCCTTCTCCCCAGTTCCCCATTTTACTTCATTCTTCCCTCTTCCCAATGGCAGTGGGGTAGCCCCTGCTACTCCCTGACAGACATTTCTCTGAGGAAAGTGAAAAGGAGCTTTAGTCTTCTAGAATATATATTGGTCGTGGTGACAAGCATGGTAAAGTCCCGTATGATGAGAACACTTGAGATGCACCTAAAGGCTTCTGGGTCTAGGAGTTGCTCACGGCAGCAAAGAAGGTGCACATTGCACTCCCTCTGAGGAAATGCAATCCAAATACAAACCAGAAAGTAAAGAAGGAGGAGGGACAGAAGGCTGAGATGGTTCTCTGTGAGTCTGTCCAAGTTTCTATGTCACTGCTTTTGCATAGATTGTTGTGGCAAGGAATCTTGGAATCGTATCTGAAACAGAAACTAGGGAGAGGCTGCACCTAGGGAGTATGTGTATGTCTGCAGCTGAGTTAAGAGAGACCCATCTGCTGTGCAGGGTTTAATAAGTGTTTTCTTCTTGTAAGTGAACTATAACTACTGCACAAGTGGCAAGTGCATTTTAGAGGCATGAGTTAAAACACTCATGTTGCAAGGTTACTGGTGAATAAAGCTTAACAATCTGATTATACATTTGTGTCTGTGTACATATATTTATTTATTTGTGCACATTACATGGAAAATAAAATCACTGCTCTCTGATGTGTTTGTGCTAATAGAAAATGAAGCCATTTACATTCCATTGTTAATGTGATTTTATGGGATTTATTGACATGGCTAGTTTAGTTTAGACATATGAAGACCTGGGGGACTGGGATATAATAACAACATTAATTTATCTTCTTAGTACTAAGAAAGAAAAAAAGAAAAAACTTGCTAAGCTTTGTTTAACCTGCAGGGGTTCTGGAAAAGCAGCTGTCACTTTTTAAAGTCTTATTTAGTATATGCCATCATTTCTCATCTGGATCTTGAATTGATACTGCAGCTGTGATGGAGGAAAAGGAAACTTCCACCTTTCCAAGTCCAGAACAATGTACTTAATCTTGGAGACAAGCACTTTGCATGAATCTGATTATTCTGGCACAGAAATGGTGGCAGTGGATTTCTGTCTCTAGTCTACTGTTGCTAATAGTGATTTCTGTAAATTGATGGAGCACAGAGTACCTTATTACCAAACGTCTTCATAGACAGGTTTTGCAACCATTGTCATGTCACAGTTGTACAGCGCTGTGCTCTGAAGGTCCTTAGGCAGCCTTAATGTAAAAACATTTGCCGAAGAATCATGAAGGCAACTATCATAATCCAAGGGTGAATTTTAATTCAATATAATCTTTATCGACAAATAAAATCCATCTTTTGGGCCATTGCTTCAGTAAAATGATTTGTAATTTTTTTTTTTACAGAAGCAAGAATAGTTTAGATCTATTCTTGGCAGTTAATCATATTTGCTAAGCCATTTAAATAATTCAGTAACTCTCTTTCATGAGTTATGCATTGCTTATTGTAGAGAATGACATCAGTCTGCCCTTTCATCAATGTAGGTATGTATAAACCAGCAGATGCAAAAATAGAATTATAGAATCACAGAGCCATCAAGGTTAGAAGAGACCTTTAAGGTCATCAAGTCCAACCGTCCACCCAGCACTGCCCGTAACCCCTGAACCACTAAACCACGTCAGCCAGCACCAGATCCAGACACCTCTTGAACACCTCCAGGGATGGTGACTCCACCACCTCCCTGGGCAACCTATTACAATGCCTGACTACCCTAACAATGAAAATTTTTTTTCTAATACTTAGTCTGAATCTCCCCTGTTGCAGCTTAAGGCCATTTCCTCTGGTCCTCTCACTGCAGGCATGGTGGAAGAGACCATCCCCTGTCTTACTACAACCTCCTTTCAGTTGCTTGTAGAGAGCAGTGAGGTCCGCCCTGAGCCTCCTCCAGACTAAATAAACCCAGCTTTTCAGCTGTTCCTATTAAGAAAATTTTACCTTATGAGGAAAAGCAAAAATGTCTCAGGGCTCTCAGTTATGCAGTCATTGAAGGCTGATGTCAGGGTGAGATAATGTACCAACCCCTCTTCTGCACTGCTTTTCTTGGGAAGAATATATGCCTGTTTGGGCTGGAGAGAAGCAGCAGCAGGCACCAGACAAAGACACAAGTGCCTGGACACTCACCGGCTGCTTACTCCAGGCACCAGCCTCAACTCAGTCTTTGTGAGCAGATTCTCTGTGAGCAGGTAAGTATGCTGAACATGCCATTTGATATTTCCTATCAGCTCAGCTGCCTGATGGGTACAGTCACTCCTCTTTTAGTTTTCCTGTAAGAGAGTTGGCGGATGCTCTTGCAAGAGACATGGTTTTCTCTTGTTTGTCTGGATGCCAACTGAAACCAGTTGGATGGCTTTAAATCTTTTATAAAAACAACTATGTAAGAGCTTTGCTTTAAGGTATCCGACTACCCACAAAAAATCTAAAAATAATAAATTCCCTCTTCAGATATAGAGCTTGTTCTCCCAGTAGGAATGTGTGAACTTGCTTTATTGGCTTTTTTGTAGCCGCCTTCTACTGACAGAAGTGAGGCCTGAAGATGCGAAGTGACAGTTCAGGTATGTTTGGAGAACCCAACCCCAAGTTCTTGAGTCTCAATTGAGGTGGCTGTTTTCACTCTTTCTGTTACGAAAAAAAGTAACTGAAGCAACTGAAAACATTTTTTCACTCCCCTCAAAATTCATTTGTTCATGAAAGCACATAAAAACATAAAAGATGAGGAACAGTGTTTTCCTTTGAGGAGATGAGTACTTACACCTGGTGATTTCAGTAGGCAACAGAGCACAGCTCTGATGAAGCACACATAGTTAAACAAATTACTAAATCTGAGTCAGAAAGATGATTCCCTCCAGGCCAGGCAGGGTGTCCAGATCTGCTTCAAGTAGTCATTGAATGTATTTACCTTACAAATTCTCATGCCTACAGTAATTTCGTGTCTTTGTAGTGCTGTACAAAGTATGTAGGCTTCAGTTTGTTCTGGGTTTTGAAAAATGTGTTATGGTGTATTATAATACGTAACTAAGTAAAATGGATTTCCTTTAGGTTTTCTTTGCCCCAAATATATGTTATGCATTCTCTTAAACTCACTGAGGGAATTGTGTTTACCATGAGATATGGTCAAGGTGTCGGGGTTTAAGTCCCAGGCCAGGCAACATTTCCTGTGCTAGTTAATTAGGAGTAGCTCATCTGAGAAATTTAAAGATATAATTCAGGTGATCATGATGCATCTTTCGCTGCTGCTGAATCCCTAGTTCTATAATTGCAAATTTAGGTCACTCAGCCTTATGGTTTCTGAGAGCCTCCTTCCTCAGAAAATAATTCTTTCCAAGGATGTGCAGAAGCCAGGGAGACAAAGCTGCAGCTGATGACTGAATAGGTTTAGCAATAAGTTTATATGCATCATTTCCTCATTAGTAAGCTGTGGGTGAGCTGAGATACAAGCTGTAGTGTCTCCTCATCTCACAGGAATGATAGAAGCATTAGAAATCATGAGAAAAACATAAGCAAAAGACCCTCCAGGTTCCACTGGATGTTGGTTACAGATTTCATTTGGGATCCTTAAAATGAACGAATTTAATTTAAAAAATTGAAATAATCTAATTTGCCAAATCAGGATTTGGCCAGGACAGTGGACTTAAATCTTCTAGTCTTGAGAGGATTATTTTTGGTACTGTCATAACACAAGTGCATAAGATGTCATTTAACTTTTCAGCTGGAAAATAGCATTTTGATCCACATCTTGTATTGTGACATTGAATCACTGAGAGCAGATAGGTGTTAAAAGTTACCATGGCACCTCCTTGGTGATTTCCACTTTATGGTTCTCTTGAGCAGCAGTGTCTTTTATGTGAGTACTGAATTTTTCACAACACTGCTTCCTGGAATGGTGTGTTTGTATTAAGTGTTCCAATTTTTGTTTTCAAGTATAACACTGAAACTGAGTTTTTAGGATTGAATGCTTTTCTTTGAAGACACAAACTTGAGGTGTGAAATGTTAGGAGCTCAGACCAGGTGCTGGGGCTATTTGCAGTGCTGTGTCTGTCCACCTCTGCAGCACTGCTTGGCAAGTAATGTGGTTGCACTTTGGCTGTATTTTGGGCCGCCAGCAGCACAGAAGTTTCTTGACATAGGTGTGACCTGTATTTAGGAATGAATTAAAGTTTCATTCTTCATATTAAGGGTGTCATAGAGGTGGCTTGCTGCTCTTCAGAGAAAATGGGCAGCTGAGTTCTTCAGAAGATAAAAGCACACTGCTGAATAATCTCTTGAGCAAATAACTGGTTGTCCCTTCAGAGTGCAGAGATGTCATGATTGTTCAGAGAAAACAACACTGAAAATGTCTGACAACAGTAAGGTCTCACAAATTTTAATCTCATAAATTTATTACTCACAAACTTAATTACGTATCACAGTGAAATGTGTAAAGGTGTTTGCCTCTGTACTCTTAGGGGCTTTTGGAACATTTTGAAACAATATAGAAACAGGTGGCACCTTATAACTGTTACATTTTGGAGTCTTGCTGTGTTTTCAGGAGACACTAAGATGGTCAATGATGATGTATTTTCTCTTAATTGTAAAACTTTAGTTTTATGTGTATTCCAGGTAAACAGGATTAGGTTTAGTTAACTGTAGTTTTCTTAAGTGAGTTAATTTGCTATCATACCTATTCTATAATTTAATTAATGTCTTAATAGATAATTTAATTAGTATTGTTGGCCCCATCTGCTCCTTTTTCCCTTGCAAATAAACATCCACGTTATAGTTAACAAATTAGTGGATGAGAAGAACAAAATTGCCTTTTCTTCTCTGATGCAGATTGATTTTAAAACGCCAAAGTGACAGCAGTGGAAGGACAGGCACCACTAAGTTACTGGGAAATGTGTCCATATTCAGTTTGAATTGAAGTGCACTTGTGAGACGTCTCTTCCGGTGTTCCCCAGTTACTGGATGTTGGCTGGCATCAAGCAGTAGTCTTTCAGTGCATGAACCAGATTTTTTTCTGGTTATACTAAACTGGAAGACAAGCTGTGGCATTCAACCCATGCCAGAGTGAACATAATCTGAAGGAAAATAAGACGGAAAGATGTGCTGTTTGTGTCAAAACCTCTGTATCTACAGAATGGTCCACACTACTTTCTGATGTAGACCTAGCTAAAAGTTAGAACAAATGAAAATTTTTGTCTTTTGATAATTTCTAGAAAACAGGGAACAGAAAATATTCCTTATCCTTGCAGAAAGACAGACCTCAGGATTTTATTTTTCAGCAGAAAAAAAATAGCATTATTGTGTATTGTTACTGATTAATTTAAGTTGCACCATTTCAATTCCTTTGCAATTGACAGACCAGAAATAAGGATGTGAGAAAATAGTTTAATCTACTGTTCTGGTTTCTCTCTACTGCTACATAATCTGTTTTTGATGGAAAAGGTGGTCAATATGTTGTCTCCTTTATAGTCATCACCTTTGACTTCTTAAATTTAATTTCACTTTTACCTGTTCCACTGTCTATAAAAAAAAAAAATTTGTAATTAAACTTAAGTACAGTCAGCTCAGCTATGTGCATTGTCTGCTTACAGCTGCAATAAATATGCTACGTGAGGAGGACCACATGATCCACCCGCACATATTGTGTACACACGTTTGTATACACACAAGGTCAATCCAAACTGATTAGCATTCCAGTTGTTGCTAATGCATTTAAAGCAATGAATGCCTGACATTTATCAGGTCATTTCTTATAAGATATTAATATAAATATTGTGGCAAATATTTAATAATATGTGATAACATACATATCATTATGATACTATGTGATGATAATAATTATATCACATAAATACATTAATATATTTTAGTGAATAAAGTTAATGTTTATGCCCTATAAATGGCAATTGTTTTTTCTTTGGAAAGTTTGCCACAAAACTTTCATTCTTAACATTCTACAACATGGTGTTCATAATGGAATAAAACGCAGAGAAATCGTGTAAATATACAGGATAGTTTGTATATTTAATTTCTAATGAAACAAGGAAGAGCAGGTTCCTTAGGTCCAGATCAACTGACTTTACATTGGCTTCAAAGTGTTTTAGCCATATAAATTCAGCTCTCTTCAGTCCTCCCATCTTCCTCACTTCAGCAGGGACTGACTTCTATCTCTGTCAGGATGTGCTGCAACTCAAGGAGAATTTTCCTTATGTACACTCAAAAGGCCATTTCTTCAATGGACATGTTATTTCCTCGGAAATCCTCTTTTCTTGGACCCTGCAGGAGAGCACTGGAGTGAGACACACAATGAATTATGTATTGGAGTGACTGGGTCAGGCATGTGGCAATAGTGTATTCTAAGTGCAAAACAGTGTGCAGCGAATAGCAGCAGTTTGATGTGATTCTCTGCTTATAGCGGCTTTTCAGTCTCTAAGAACCAAAATTGGGAGTATATATTGAAGTAGATGTTGGAGTGTTTTCCTATTTTCTGAGATGGCATGAGCTTTATGTGTCCTTGAAGCTCAAGGCTTGGGGAGTGCTCTTGTTCTGCAGTGTCTGTCTCGGTACAGGCAAGCATTCGGCTCTGCCTGCGGTTCCAGAGTAGCACACATCTGAGGAAGAACTGCTAGGAAAACAAATTGTGGGAAATCCAAGCACTCAGGGAAAGAGGGTCTGAACCTGAAATGTTCTTGTGGACTCCTCAGTGAAAAGGCCACTTGGGAGAACAAGCAGAGGCAGATCCTGTCTGTGGTCTACCAGGGAAGGATAGCAGGGAGGGGTTATAATCCAATTATTACTATTATTAGAGAGATGCCTCTGCCCGAATCAAGGTACAAACAAGACCATATGCCAAAGTTAATAGTAGAGATTTTATTTAAGAGTAAGTGTGAGGTAGAGAGAAATAGAAAGAAATAGGGAAAAGAGAGAGTGAAGGAGAGAAAGAAAGTGACAGAGAGACAGATTAGTGGAAAGATAGTCACTACCTCTGTATATCCAATGGTCTTCTCAGTGGTGAGGGTCCCTCACCTTCTGGTCTTCTCAGTGGTGAGGGTCCCATGAAACATAGGGTTCAATGGGTTAATACATGTTCAGGTGTATGTGGGAACTCCCTGTGGAGATGGGGAAAGTTTTTCATTGTCTTTTGCAACACCAGATCTGTTGCAACACCTGTGGATCACGTGCAGTCCTCTGGAGGAAGGCCTCAGAAATGAGTCTGGGAGGTGCTTCACGGGTCTTTGATGGTTTATGACTCCTTCTAAGATGTGACAGCTGCCTCTCACATGAATGACCCATGTGAATGTTACCTTCCTTTGGGGTGGTGAGGAGTTTTACAACCAAGCCATTTTGTGTAAAAGATAATTGGCGTGATAAAAAGCACCATCCACAGGGTCTGCTTCTTATCTGGCCCAAAACTCAGCTTGAAGCCTCTGGTGGTGGGTGTTCACTCCCTGTGTCTTAAGCAGACCAGAGGTTTTGCCATCACACACCCAAAAACTCTATTCCACCCCCTTGATTGGTGAGGAAGAGTGAGGAAACCCAGACTCAGCAAATGAATCCGGGGGCTATGGCCTCCCCCAGCCTTGTTTACTTCTTCTTAGACCTGAGATAATTGGACAACAGTGCCACCTTTATGTTAAGTTCTTGTCAGGTGGCTTAACTCACAGTCCAATTTCCCCAAATCCAGGAGGTGTGCTGGGGGAGGGTGGGCTTCAGTGATGCGGATGAGCAGTTGTTTCTTTGCACACTTTGCTAGAGTGGAAAAAGTCCTTTGGTGATTTTAACAGTGTTTTAGACAATTTGACTCTTAAGTCTCTTACAGGAGTCCAAAGATCACATACTGCTGGGAGGGTTCCTGGGAAATAGTGAAGGAAGTCAGGTTGTCCACTGGAAGAGATAGCTTTCCATGGATTTAATAGGCTAAGCCTTCTGTACTACATAGAGAACATAGTGCTGAAGCTGGTGGCAGAGGATGACCTGTAAGCTAACAGAGGTTACTGGACCTTGATATGACAGGAAAAAGGGAGTCCTGCAATATGTATTTACTGAGATCAGCCAGTATTCTTTTTTGTCTAGAATGTTAATTATTCCTTGGAAAAAAAAAAAACCCAAACATATTTGAAGACACTTTAGATCCAGGTAGCATAGAGATGTAACTTGATTCTCACGAGAAAAAAAGAAAGGTCTATTTTTGTTCTTAAGCAAGCTTTTCACTTTCCTTCTTTTAAAGCACAATGACAGTTAATGATTAATAGACACAGTCCGCAGTGCTGCCGGCAGGAAGCCAGCATAAGTGTGGAGGAAGTCTAAATAATTGAAGGGAAAAGGTGACAGAGGCAGCCATTAGTTCTTCTGGATAAGAAATTCTTCTCTGCCTGGCTATTTGCCCAAATCAAAAAGAAAATATGCCATTTGAGCAGCACAATCTGTAGACTTCATTATGCGCTTCTCTTGGGAACAAAAGAAACAACAAAGCTCAGTTTTTTAAATTCACAGAAATTGGTGCAAAATCCCCTCATTTTTAATTGTGTTATAACATGTTAACGGTCTTGCAACATAACCAGCGTGTCATAAATAACCGGGCAACATTCCAGAAACAAACACCCTATAGGAGAATTAGTGATATCACGCTTGACACGGCTTCACAGTGACTCCCCTCCTAGATGTCTTGGTGGTCACAGGAGACCCTGTGTACTTGCAAAGAGGGTTGGCAATTTTTAGGGCTGAGAAAATCAGAGTGGTAAATGTTGAGCAGAAAACTAGCATCAGCTTCCCAAAATGGATGATGAAAAACAAAGCTATCTAAAATAAACAGAAAATGAAATAAAAAAAAAAAACAACAACCAAAAAAACCCCCAAGCTTTTGTTTCTATGCTGAATTGTCCATTCTGGAACTCGGTGTCATGGGCTTAAGTGGAGAATATGATTTCATATTCTGACAGGGAGAATGAGAATCCTTTCCAGCATTATTTGAAAAAACTGTGGATTACTGTCTCATCTGACACTTTGCATAATTTAGTTTCCTTTAATTTCTAGTCACAATTTAACAAGTGTCATATCACAGGCTGTCCTATCTTCTAAAGAAAAAGTTTTCTAGAGGAGCTGTAAAATATCTTTGTTTAACTCGTCATGTTAAATGAGAGGGTGGAAGCAGTAGCTACATCTAGCCCTAGATAGCATCACATCTTGGACAAAGCTATCCAGGCCTGTAGGGTGTTTAGAGCAGTAGCTGTGTCCTGTGCCATGAAAGGGAGGTGTGTTGCTGCCTTTTGCTTTGGTGTGACAGCTGAGCTTTCTGTCAGCTGTGATGTTCTGGGTAAAAACTGTGGTGGCATGTATAAAGAGAACCATTCAGAAAAGGAAATTTGAGATCCCTGACTGTGGCAGGTTTCCTTGAAGAATTTGTGTCTGCTACTACCCTGTCCTCTTGATAAGGTCTTGGTGCCTCTACTCAGCACTGGTGACTCCTCACCTGGAGTGCTGTATCCAGTTCTGGGCTCCTCAGTACCAGAGGAACATGGAGTTCCTGGAGTGAGTCCAGTGCACGGCTATGAAGATGATTAAGGAACTGGAGCATCTCTCTTATGAGGAGAGGCTGAGAGAGTTGGGCTTGTTTAGCCTCAAGAAGAAACAAATGAGAGGGGACCTAAACAATGCCTGTAAGTATCTGAAGGGGAGACTGTCAAGTGGATGGAGCCGGACTCTTCTCAGTGGTGCCAACCTATAGGACAAGTGGCAATGGGCAGAAACTGATGCACAGGAAGTTCCACCTGAATATAAGGAAGTTCAGGTGACTGAGCGCTGTCACAGGTTTCCCAGAGAGATTGTGGAGTCTGCTTCTCTGGAGACATTCAGAACCCATCTGCACACAATCCTGTGTAACGTACTCAAGGATGACCCTGCATGAGCAGGAAGGTTGGACCAGATGACCTCTAGTGACCCTTTCCAATCTTCCCCATTCTCTGATTCTCTGATTCTGTGATTCAATGATTTTGTGATTCTGTGAACTGGAATTAATTTTTAACAGTTGTTCATCCAGGATCTTCTGAAAGTTTTAAAAAAAAAATCTATAAAAATACAAGGAGATCTGCCAAGCATAAGCTTGCACTTAATATCCTGATGAAGAGATATTTTCACTGCACAACTTTTTTCTGTACTGGCATTTAGCTATTTATGCACGTTCACTATGCTTTCATCAAATGGGAAGTCTGTGATTTTGTAGAACATTAATGGCTCTTCACAACCACAATTTTGTGTCTGCTTGAAGTATTCTAAAAAGGTACTGAAAAAACACAAAGGAGGATAGTAGAGGTTAATGCCCTTTTAAAGGAATCTTTAAATGAAAGGGAACCAGAAATGTGTGTTTGGTTCTTTTCTCAGAGGAGGCACACTCATTGGTAATAATAGGAACAAAGGCTGAAGAGAGAAACTGGAGTTAAAGGACTTTGAGAGCAGAAAATAGTACCAATTCCTTGGACGTAAATAAGAAGGCAAAACAGTAAAAGAGAGAAAAATGTAGAAGTAAAGTAGCAAGCAAAGTCAAGCTAGAGAAGGTTATGGAGGAGGAAAGAGGCTGTGGCAGAAGAAAGATTGTTGAATGCACAGGAGTAGGAAGAGCTCCACAGTCCAGGCTTGGAAACATTTAGCTAAATTACACACAACCCTTATGTTATGTCAGGAATGATAGTCAATGATATATTCTGTTGCTTGTTTAAATGTGAAACATCTATAATAGTATTTCCTGGAGGGATTTTGCCTTCAGAAACTCATGATGTAGCAGCCACCTTCCCACAGTGACAGTCAGTGTAGGAAACTGAGGAGGGCCATGTCCCGATCCCACCACTATTTCCGATCTGGTAAGGTTGAGATAATTTTCCTTTCCCTGCTTAAAAATATTGCAGCAAAAGGCAGTTGCAGTCAGATACCAGAGCAGTGCCCAAGCGAAGGGTCTCAGAGAGGGGTTACAGAAGGATGTGAGGCAAAAAAAGCACTTTGAAGGATGAAGAATGGATGGGAGCCTGGGGGCCTAATCTGAGAACATCTAGGTATTAAAGAAGAGGCACATCTAGTCCTGATGGAAAGTCAGTTGCAGACTTTTGTTGTATTGGGTTTTCTGAGGCAAAACTCATGTATTTACTGTGATCTTCTAGAGGACTAGAATATAACTTTTGAGAAACAATTTTTATGCACACAGTTTGTATATTTAAATTCTTGACAGCAGTTCTAGTGCTATTCCTATCTAAATTACAGAATAGGGGCTTCATTTTTATTCTTCAAATAACACATAGTAAGGCTGCAAGGATTCTGAGTGAGACTGGGAAAAAAGTAGAAATCATAAGTGTAAGTGACCTGTTTTGATTGCTACTTCTCTTATGTTTCTTCTCTAATCCTGATTTTTCTTTCCACTGTTTTAAATCTTTGAATTTGATACATTATTTCTAAATATAAGAAAGATGAAAACTGCAAGAACTGTCTGTAAGACTGCTTAGATATTGTATTTTTTGTGGCTGGTTTTCATTAAAACCCCACCGTATTTACAAAAAACCTCAGAAACTGATTTATTAAGTCTCCTGAGCACTCTGCAGTTCCCAATGGATATTTTCCTGAGGTCCTGTGACTTCTGTAAGTCTGTTCTCATTCTGGCAGATGAGAAATTGATGTATCAACCAGCTTGCTTAAGCTGATGAGAAAGTCTGTGTTGGGGTAGGAACTATCAGATTTCAAATCCTAAACTAGTATTTTAAATGTTCATATTAAACAGGTCAGTGCTCAGATGAATCATCATAGTAATTTCAATTTGGCTTCCTCACATTAATCTGATTAAATCAATATCTTCAGTGTCTCAATATACTTAACTCATTCTATTCTCTTGTGATTTTTACTGGTAGGAAAGGTGCTGCAAGTGCCTTCTACTTTCATTTTTTCAGTTGGCTTGCAAAGAGTTTAGTCAGGTTTTATTCACTGAAGAGTATCTCCATCTAAAGAGTTCACTTACTGACAGAAAGGTCAATGAAATCATAAGGGAACCATCAATGTTTCCATTCCACATCCATGCTGTAAAGTTTAAAGACACTCTTATTCTATCAGCTAGCAGTAGCATCCTCAACATTTCTCAGAAGCAAAGGAGAGCCTTTTTGTCTGTTTAGTGGGAAGCTTCTGTCTTTCAAGCTTTCATCTCTAGAATCAAACAAATAGTATAAGTGTAGTCTTTCCTCAAGATAGCTGCTCATGTACAGGTGAGCAGGCGTTAGTAAGTTGTTAGTAGAAGAGGTCACTGATGAAGGCTGGGTCCTTACCCTCTGTAAGTATATGATGATGGGATTTTTTTTCAGGTATGAACTGGCCTGGAACAATTTGTATTCAAAAATTACCAAGTATTTTTTAAAACACTCATTTTTTTTTTTTTCCAAAATTAAATATGCTTGCTACACTTTGGAGATATTCTGTGAACCTCTAACCCTTGTCTAATTCATGTTGGCCAATGAATTCCCTGAGGTGGCCTAAAATTCCAGGATTTTTGTTGTTGAAGTTTAGAATTTAGATTTCCAGCTCCACTGCAGAGCTAGAGTCTCGGGTTATTTGTCAAAAGATCATCCCTAAAATTGTGGACCATGAAAGAGCTGTGCTCCTGTATTTGGGAAGGTCCTGGGTACAGGCACCCTATTCAGGGATTTTGATTCCACATTGGCTCCATGACCTAGAACACTCAGGCCTAGAATACTCATTTGGCAAAAGATTGTCAAGTCCAAGACATTTTTAATAAAACAGTTTGTGTTCCACACATTGACTTTTTCTGACAAGTATCCGTCAGAACATTTCCACTGAGTTTAATTCCTGAGTAATGGGAGCCATAAGATTTCACCAAGCAGTTCTCAACAATAGGATATATTTGGGTCAAACTACAGCATACATGTCCAGTGCTAAATTAATATCCTCTCTGCTATTGTTACTTCTGGCAGCTCATAGCTAGTCAGAGCATAAGATAAGCTGATATTAAAAATTACTGAGCAGTGGCTAAAATGACTGGAGAAGTATGGTATGTCTTGTAATTATCTTGATATGTGAGGAAGCTCTGTTATTACCTATTCAACTTATGTATTTTACATATATAGGGAAAGCCACTGTACTAGAACTTTGGATTCATTTACCTGCCTTTGTCTAGTCAGAATTAAAAGCAAATTTTATGAGAAAAGTAACCTTGAAATGTCCAACAAAAAGGATTCATATTGTTCAGCTATTCAGAAGAGAGCTTATGAACAAGGATGATCCTCTATTGATTTAATTATAAATGGTGTGGGCAATAACTCAAACATGTTTCCTTGAAGGACCTAAAATCAGATTTAAAAAATATTTTTATAGTAGATAACTGTAGGTTTTCTTAGGATTTAAGCTGAAGTTCCATATTGTATTATCACCACCATATGGATTATCTTTGACTCACCCACCTAGACACCACAAACTGTTGGTGACAACGTCTGTAGCTCCTGCTCTGATTCTGTGCTAGATTATTTTAAAATAGAGATAGCGACGTTTCAGACTAGATGTGACTCTGCTGTGGGAGCACAGCCTGACATAATAGTACAGCTACTTTACTGCATTGCTGGAGGGATAAGATTTTTACCACCTGTTCAGATATGAATGATACATTTACTTCTCATATCTCTACACTGAAAACTCATTTTGCTCTGAAGATAAAAGTTGTTCCTCCTGCCAAATCACCAAACAACCCCATTTCTACCCAGGAACCTGCTGACCCCTCAGAAGAAACCCATTCCTCCCAAACTCAAATCATCTGGTTCCAGATGGAACAGGTCCATGCATTGGAGCAAAATTTTGAAGAAGATAATTGTACTAAAACTACCTACATGCCCTGGTTGCCACATTTTCAAATTGCCCCTAATACGTCCATCTGTTTAGAACAGATACTTACAGGGTAGTTTTTGCTCTCCTGTGGGAGAAAAAAAGTATTCAAGTTTTTTACGAGAAGTGTGTCAGGCTTATTAAGAGGATGGAAAAGGTTTATTTAGTAGCCTAAAAGCAAGAGACAGATATGACAGAGGCCAAATGCCAGGTGACAAACAACCTGGCTTGATCCCAACTTAGCTTGCATACTGTGTGTCATATTTTTCATTGTGTGCTTGAATGACTCCAAGTCTGGTATGTGGTAACACTGCGTGCTCTGCTAGGTACATATGAATGTGGAGTTGGGATATAGGTAATGCTGAGCCCAGCAATGGGGAAAGGCATATAATCCCTAGACTAAGGAAAACGTGTTTCTTGAACATATACTGGAGTTTGTTCTGTGTGTCTTAGGCCAGACCAAGCCGTCCATAAATAATATAAAAATGCCTGCTAGGGAGATATTCAGTCTGTAGAAGTAATTCATACTCAGAAGTCCAGAAAGCAGAATTTAAGAGGCTACAAGAATGTTACATTCTCCTAGAAATATCTTTGCTGTTAAAAAATCAAATTCTTCATGTTGACACTCTTGTTTCTTTCATGATTTTTCTACTCTAAACCAAATTTTGGGAGAGGATTTTGTTTAGAAGTCAGAAAGCTCTGCAGAAGATAGGAAAAAAAACGCATTGGCAAACTAGATACTGTTAAGCTAAATCATACTGTGCAGATCTTCTGTATAAAATTGGCTTCAGAACGTACTGTGCTGTTTAAATGAGGTCTGTAGTAGAAAGCAAAATCATTTGCACTATGAGCAAATTAATTAATTTCCTATTCTGTGGGACATGCCTATTGTGGGAGTAATTCTTCAGTGTCAATTTAGCCACAATATTTATATGTCTGTACACCTCTTCTGAGACAGAGATGGTAATCCATCCTGTTAAAGGCTCAAATACTTCTTTGATACTAAAATGTTTTTCTTGATTCCATGAATATCTGGTGCCACTGAAGTGGGATATAATGCCTAATGTGACAGTGAGCTATGAATTTGGAGCCAATGGGTGATGTCAAAGTGAGCCTTTTGCAAAGAAATTAATGTGATAAGACTTTTAGAAACACATTCTATAGGACTATAAAAATATCTGTCAGCATTACAGATACCTGGCAAAAGTTTTCAATTCCTACAGTTGGCTTTAACAGCTATAATGGGTAATTTTAAAAATATTTCAGGAACTTTTAGCAATGCTGATCCCAGCAGAACAATGAATATGGTACAGTGTAGAACAAAGATTTCTCTGAGCATTTATCCATCCACCATTTATGTCTCAACCCCAAAACCCAGCTGCACTGGCCTCTGCAAGGACTGTGCTCTTGAGATTTACCTGGGAGGGAATTATAGACAAACTAGGAACTTAGTGTCCATTTCACCATGGCTCTTCTGAAGAGGAAGAAGGGGACCTTCTTTTGAGAGAGTCTCATTAAGTTCAGTGGATGTTGGTTCAAAGTCTGAAAGTACCTCAGCTCTTCCCTTCACCCCCCTTGCCCCTGTCCTAAAACCCAAACACCAGTCTAAGTACTGCAGATGGGCAAAATGGCCTCTTTGATGTTTCTTGGAATGGGTTTTGTATAGTGAGGAGATGGTAGTTATGTCTCAGACTTTAAAAAATAAAACAGAGTATCTATCAGTAAATGTAGCCTCATTCTGGTGATTTATTCATATGCTAATAAATGCATTGTGTGCTTGCTTCATACTAAAATAGAAGTATTTTAATTTGGTCTTCTCATTTAATTTTATCTTCTTAGTATTGGCCAGAGGAATAAATGTGTTTGTTCTTCATCAAACAGAAATTCAGGAGAAGTAAACATAAATGGCATTTGAACATGCTGTATTTATCTTGTAGGATTTTACATGAAGAAAAATACATGGATTATATCACTGTCAGATTGCTGTCCTATGTAAGACGTGAGGACAAGCTGGATCAAAGTAATATTTTTAAAATACAAGACAAATGTTCTTTCAAATGCATGCTGATATTTATTGGGACCTTGCAGAGTCATCATTGTATTTAATTCAATATAAAGGTCTGTGATAAAACCAACAGCAACAGCAGCAACTCCTGCTCTTCTGCTGTTGCTGATTTGGGGATTTTAGCAATAATACAGAACAATTGCCAAGGAGGAGAAAAAGCTTGGAGTACTCAAATTGTGACATTGCATGTGAAGAAAATAAAAAGAAATTGGCAACTTTTTACAAATCAATCTTACATTTCAGTTCGAGGGAAAAAGAAAGTGCTAACATGTTTCAGTATGTGCTAAGCTTGCTAGATCAAAGTAATTTTTACTTGTCAGCTGTTAAAGGTTAGTAGTATAGCAATATGAAGGGGTATTTACAAATGACTTCACATTACAGATTTGTTAAATCTGAAATAGTCTATTTTTTCTGATCTATTTGACATGCTATGTATTTAAGGGGGCACTTTAATGTTACTCCCGGTATATAATCTGTTTAGAATATCAGACACTGCCTCAACTGGTGTTACTCTTTGACAGTCTAGACAGTTCTGAATTGAAACTCATGAAGCTCACTTTTTAAAAAAAAAAATTCTGTGATCTTGGCCTCTGTAGAAGACTCTGTATAATTTAGAGCTTTTTTCTCTTTTTTTTGTATGACACCAACGTACATTGAAACATACACTGGTATGACATAAAGGATCTGTTACTGACTTTTGAATGAATGAATGAATGAATGTTAACTCAAAACCTATGGTGTGTCATTTTCCAGCAGATAAGCCAAATTTGTGCTGTTTAGTTCACCAAGAGGTGGCAGACTTCACTCAAGTCCCTCCAGAATTCTTCTCTGGTACAGGTTGACCAGATGTGTACCTGGCATTGACATGCATGTATGATGGTTGGTGAATATTTAGAGATGGATTCTCAGGCTCTCCCAACACTGCTGGTATTTGGTATTATTGATTTGAAAATAACTGGGAAAAGACAAAATGTGTGTCAGCGATTGTTTGTCTGTCTGTTTGCTTGTTTGTAATAATTCTTTCTCTGTAGCTTATATGGAAAATCTAACATAAAGAGTTTTAGGTAGGTTTTTTATGGGTTAGTTTTTAAAGAGTCAGATATCCAGTTTAAACCAATGATTTCGGCTGTCACCATTCATGATGAGAGAAAATCTCCATAGACTCTACATTGCATCCTGAGAGTCTTTAGGGTATATGAATTGAATAGCTGGTTAAACATGCCCCTCTCTCCCTGCAGACTGTGGAGGAAACTGAGGTAACTAGTTTAGAGTAGATCTGAAATTGAAGAATTGAAGTTAGATGGCCTGAATCTTTGTGTCTTTAAATTCTATCTTAAGGCAAGCATTAATTTTCATGTTTCTTCTAAGGTCTTGTGGAAATGCTTGTGAATGAAAAAATCATAAACAAAATATTCCTGCTGATCTTCATTGCCTCCTATTTATAATAGGAAGAGATGGTGAGAAAAAGCACATCCCAATTTTTCTGAACATTTTGCACCTTTGAGAAGATGATGTTTGGTTATTTCATGAAGATTCTATAAAATTTATTCTAAATAAAATTTCTAAAACATTATTAAGGCCAAAGAGTATCTGAGATAGGATTACGTATTGTGAGATTTTGATTCCTTATATTTTGCCTTGTGAAGTGTGTAACAGCTTTGATTTTAGGTTTTCTGACCTATAAGGATGAATACTGATAGAAACCAGATTGAGATATGATGCTCTGTTTGTGATTTAATCTCCCATATGCCTTTTGAAAGCAGATAAGTAATTTCCATCATCATTTGCATTAATAAAATTCTGGAAAAACATATTAGAGAGTGATTTCTCTCTTGGTCATAACAGTTCTTGACATTTGCAGAATTCCTTTGGTAGCTGAATCAGAATCACCCCAGATGAAGCACTGGGAGGGCAGAAGAGTTGGTGTAGATAATTCCAGATGCAGTGACTGTAAGAATAGCGCAGCTGTGTGAGTACATTGCCAGTGTCTCATTAGATCACAACACTCTTCTGCTGTTTCTGTGACTCCCACTGGCACGGTGCTATCACACATTACTGGCTTTCATGTCATTGTGGAGCTCCTTGGAAAGGTGATCTAAAACACAGGGGGCAGGTGCCACTTTTTAAACTTCTCTCCCATTCCCCAGTTTTAACACTAACAGTTTTGAGGAAAATAGGTGTATTTTACCTGTGATGGTGATACTCCTCATAGTTGTCTTAGTTCTAGGAATAAGGTCTGTTTGTACTAAAAAACTCTGAGGGATGTTTATAATTGTCTTAGTATTATTTGTACAATTCAGAGGCTTCTCATTCTGACTGGAGACAAAATATGCATGTCTTAGGCTATTGAAATAAATGAATGCCTGGACTGGAATAATCTGTGCAGGGATGAAAAAGAGAGGAAGGTTAAAAGCTAAATGAGATCATTCAGAAGATTTACAATCAGCTGTGAAAGATGTTTTCCTGCACTAAAGCTAATCAAGACAATGAATTTTCATGTTTGTCTTGTACTGCAGAGGAAATTGAATCAGACATCTCCTGGGGATTCCATTATTATTTGGCATTCACACGCTGGCATCCACACTTCTTCAGCTGCTGCAGTGAGAGAACTTTGGTGCACAAACAGATGCACTTGGCTTCTTGTAAGAAAGCAAAGAAACAACCTTTCCCAACAATCCCAAACGTATGTTATCTAATGGAAAGAGATCCAGTATTTGGATAATGAATGTGTTCATTCCCTAGCTGTTGGGTGATCCAGTTTTGTCAGCTGCATGGTACAGATTTGGGCTTTAGGATCCCTCATGGGCTGTGTTTGGTCCTCACTGCTGGGAGTGGGGGAATGCTTGTTGCCTGGCACAAGGAGCTGGTTTGAGCTGCTGGTCTGTGGATGGGGTGATGCTTGTGACTGGTGGCAAGATGTGAAGGTTTCCCTCCTGCAGCAGCAGCCAAACTGGTCCCTGTGTGAAAGCACAGCTGGGGCAGAAACAGGAGGAGATACTTCAAACATGCTGCTTGCCTTCTCCTGTGGGTAAGAGGAAGCGAGCCAGGACTGCCAGTTGGACTGGGCTGCAGAAGGATTATGTATTTGTAAATGAAGGAGAACTAAAAAAACTTACCCAACAGCATTTTGCCTTTTTTTTTTCAAACGTAAGCCTGCTAATCTATTGCTGTTTCAGCTTTTTTTTTTTTCTTTTTTGAGAGGTGTAAAATAAAAAATGACCCTTTTAGTGCCTTATGTAGAGAGAAACTACAAAGTAATAATTCAGCTGAAATTATAATATGCATACCCAGGTAGAGTTAAAGCTGGCTCAGGTCATGTGTTTGAGAAGATTAGTCTTGGTTGGGATTAACTTGCCCTGTTGCTAGCACATCATGTTGTGGTAGTTAAGACTTATTCAGTCAATTCCTTTCTGGTATCTCAAGATTCATAAACTATAAGCCAGTCTTTGAATTTCAGAATATGTGAAAGGCTTAAATCAGTAAAAGGAGATTATTCAGCTATTCCTGACACATGAAAATATCACAGAATAACTGTCCTGTTTTCATTAGGTCCAGAAGATATAATGAAGATTTTTTTTTTCTACTAAAGGAATGTGAGTTAGTATTTGATTTAAGAAAATGTGTTCCAGATTGCACAGAACTACAGTTTTCATAGATCATTTGAGAAAAGCTAAAAAAACCCTCCAAGCTGCTACTTCATAAAAGATAGTTACTCAATACAAGCATTTTTTAAAAAGCAATGCCATTAGCTTTCTCTAAGTGAAAATGGAAATTGGGCAGAATTTCATTAGAATGAGCAAAGTTATTGACATTACAGCTCTTTCTAAACTATGAATGCCAATTAAAACTCCTATAGACTCATGGCATATAACGAAAATACCTGCTGCCCCATGGAGCAATTATTCCCCATCCAGCTCTGATGGGGAGGTGGGCAGGCCAGGTGATACCTGCCCCTACAAATAAGGAGAGGAAAGCCAGGCGACTATTTACATCTTTTTCTGGGGGTTTACCTTGTGCATTTTGTCTCTGCTGCAGTAGGAAAGGTAATGGAAGAATTAGTTTGCTGATACTGGGGGGTTTTTTTGAAGAGAATTGCAGTGGAGTATAAGTTTCTGTCTGCTTGTTCCCTGGACATTGAAGGAGAAAAGGGTAAGTAGAAGTTTGCTTTTCCAGGGTCTAAGGAAGAAAAAGAGACAGACAAATGTTCCTAGGAAGGAGCTACTTTTCTGAGAAAAGCTCTAGGAAGCTGGGTTAGAAATAGCAAATGATAGAGGAATCTTGAAGGTGTGGGCATGTTTGTGTTGTAGCACACTTCAGCATATTTGGATGGGAGTGGTGGTGAACATAGGAGACATACTCGGAGGATGTTCCTACCCCTTTATATAAATCAAGAGGGAATTCATGACTCCATTAGGAGAAGCTGGAGACAAATGTAATTAAGTATGCAGCTATGTGAGAAAAGAAGCTGTAACTTATCTGTGATAGAGGAGGTGTGATCTACTGGCTTGTGATGAGGAGTTTTCCATGGAAATAAAAGAGAAAGAAGGAGAGAGGAGAATTATAAAAGGTTTTCTGGGTAAAAAAAAAGTTTTTATGGTTTTCCACTTGGGATGAGCTCACTCCATAATGCCCTGCTTCCACAGAAATAAACACCCTGCCTTAAGAAGGGAATATGCAAGGTCTGAGGAAGTGCTTTCCCGTGTTGCAAGCTTTATAAAGTGATTGCTGTTGGTAAAAAGAGACTCAACTGCATGTCTGATACTTTTGCCAGGTGGTAGTGCTAGAGGTATTGCTGTGGTTCAGAAAAAAGAGTCTGTGAAAATGTTTGCAATTCAGTCTGAGCAATATTTGCGCTTTGTGAGGGTAGTTTGGTTTTTTTTTACTTACAACAGCTACAGCCCTAATACTGTAGTCAGATTTGAACAGCCTTTCCTGTGGAGATACTTTTTGCTAATGCACAAGATACTCCAATGATAGGAAATATCTATAAATCATGAGGTGTTGAACAATCATCTCCTCCATATGTACACCCCACACATACTGGTTTGCTGCTACCATGGTGAGGTGAGCCTGGATGTCCCTACTCCTTCCTGCAAGAGGGGTTTGTGTGTAAGTGAATTTGGCTCTGCAGGATGCTCACACTTTCTTTGCACATAACAGGAGAAAAACCAAATCCTTTGGCAGGAGAAGGTGGAGGGAAGAGTGAGACTTGCTTGGTTTTTAAGTTAGTGACCACTAAGTTGTGCTGATGGGCTAATTATCCCTACCTGATTGTAGAAATAAAAATACTGTGTCCTTCTCTCTGTTCTCTCAATTCAACATGTTTTGCTTTGTGCCCAAGTCTAGCTTTCCCCTTAGCAGCCATGGTATACCCCTGTCCAGTGTGAGTGCTGTTCTTGTCCTGCTTGGTCACTCATACATCCGATTGAAGCTTATGTCAGGGTTCTGGGTGAGCAAACAGAGCTAGTTGTTTAAGTTTTGCAACAGAGAATTGCAGCAGCTTCTTGAAGACTGGCCTCTATTTTTGAAGGATTTTCCCCATGAGGTTACTGTGAGCTTGGATGAACCAGTTGCTCAAAATCTGTGCAGTGAAATCTCTTTAAACCATTCCTTGATGGAAGAAGAATTGGTGGCTTAGCAACACCTGGAAGTTGTCTGTACATGTGTAATGGAAACACTAACATGCATAGTAGCAGTTATAAATTTTGGGAGTTGAAAGCAGAACTTCCAGTTCCAGTAAACTGACTTGTAGTTGCTTATGTTTATGAATGTCCATCCCATTCCCATGCTTCTTCTATAGCTGCAAAATAGCTCTGTGTGGCCTACAGGTTTTGGAGTGCAGGAATACTTGGCTCTCTTTCAATGTCTATGCTCTTGCTGTAAAGGGATGTTTAACGTTATGAAGTGCATTGAAATTAGGCAGGTGCTGATGCAAAGAGATGCTGTCCCCAAATGTTCTGGATGTACTTGAGCTGAAAAAAACTATTTTCTACTGAGAAGGGGAGAGATGCCATTGCTTAGATGTCACCCTGTCTATAAGGGTTAGATTATGCTAAATCTGCCTCACTTTAAATTGCATTTGGCTAAATTACCCATAAAGCTAATATTTATCTCACCTTTTGTTCATCTTTTGCTCTGAAGTTGCAAAGCAATAAAATGCTTCTTATGGTATAAGAAGTAAGGACATCCTTTTTAAAATAAGAGGTGAACCACAGTCAGTACATCAGGAAATACAGTTATTATTACCTTGAGTTTCTTATATTAAGGTATCTAATTGTGATGTGTAGTGATATTAATAATAAAGAACTTTATCTGTGGATTTTCAGGGAAACTGAAACAGGTATACTTTTGGAAGGTGATTAATACAAAAAGGTAGTAGTATATCATGAGGTCTTCCAATCCCAAGATATATTTTTTTCATTAAAATCTTGCTTGTATGATTTTTAAACTTCAGAACAAGGTGGAAAATGTTGGGTCTATCTGGAGACATCTGCCATAGAATTATTTTTGTTGAGCTTGTTTGTTTTTGTTTGTTTGTTTTTGTTGGGGTGGGAAAATATATGTGGCTATCTTAGATCCATTTTTTTGACAGGTGAAGGAAGCACTCTTTAACTTGCACCTTGCTATAACTACTCCAGTGACTTACTGTGCTTCCAAGACATGTAAGTGGTTAGAAACACCACCTGGTCTAGGTCCTTTCCCAAACAGGGTCTTTGCAGGGGAAAATGTTAGAGCAAACTTCTGTTAGGGGAAGTATTTGATCCCTTCATGCATGCTCTCTGTATATTTACACCTTTTCTGGTCCTTACTGCAAAATATTTAAAGGGAATCAATGACTTCATCGTACTTTTAATGCAGTTAGTAACCGTAATAGTTTGAGGATTCAACTTTAATCAGGCAGGGCCCCAAGATCTAAATTGAATGCTGCAGCAACATGTAACATGAAAGAAAAGTGAGCTTCATATAGTCAGTTTGTGTAGGTCTTCCTAAACTGATAGAAATTTGAGTAAGACTGTCTCCCATACCTACATATCTCATTTTTAAGAAATGCCTTATTTAGTATCTGTAGATGATAATTATGGATCTTATCTGCGATGCTGGTTGATACAGTATTCACATTAGACTCCAACAAACAGGATATGTCATCTTTAGAGGATGCTTGAGGAAGTCTCCTGGGATAAAAGTCATGAGTAGGTATCATTTTGATCTCTCTCATGTGAGTGCTCTAGTGACCGTTGACTGGTATTCACTAGGAGTACAAAAATCACTGGCTTTTCCAAAACAAAAAAAATCAAATTGGAATAATGCTGTGTGGAAAAGATATACATTGTATTTAGGGGAGTATTCGTTAGACTGACCATATTGACTTCACTCTAAGACTGAAACTGCTTCTAAATTTTGTTGCAAAGGCTAATGATATAGAGAAGCCCCTTTAATCACCAGCACTGGCACGCTGTTTAAGCATTGTGCTGGTTCATGCAGTGATAAATTTTTACCAGTTTTAAAGTTTCCTACAAATTCTTAGACCAATCATATTTCAAAACATTTTGGGGGCCTTCTAGTGAAGAAAATTGAAATAGGTTACAGTGACATTGACCTTTGAGGAAAACTCAAACTTGATTTGAAGAGGAGCCTTAAGGCTTCTTTCCAGCCTGTCAAACTTGACCTTTCATCATAGTCTGTTTTGTTTTGAACACAGATTTTCACATCTCTACTTATTCATGTCAAACTAATGCACCCAATGTCAGTTACTGCGTCAGGTATTCAAAACAGAATAGCAAACACTTTTTGGTAGCCAGCAAGCATTCTGCACAAGATGCAGTCACCTAATAGAGTAAAATCTCATTGCAGGATAAAGCCTATTGGGTATCACACAAATGATAAGTAATGTGCATGCTGGAATAAGTAGTTTTAAAAATAGCTTCAGGAGTAGAATAAGCAGTTTTTACTTTTATTCTTGCTATGGTGATGAACTATGAAAGTTTGTTTTATTTCTGTCTCTGTAAGGCTGCTTTTACAGGGCCAGATGGCAGCCTGTGAATTGTGGTGCAGCTAGAGAGAAAATAGGCCCTCATCACAAGCAGCTAGTCATGAAAATTTAAGGGCTGTATTAGTCTCGATATAAATGTGCATATAAATCTTGAGTAAGTGCTGATGGGTGTAATTGTGCTGGCTCCAATGCACTACCTTGTTTGGTAAACAGTGAATTAGCTAAGAGTGAAGTTGTTCCTTGTCTTCAAATAGATGATTTTGTGTGAGCTGGAGGTGTGCTAACCCTTTCAGCAATTAAAATTTTGACTTCGTGCATTTGATACTGTGCCAAGTTCAGTGGTAGAAATGTCCTGATTTTTCAAGTTTTTCAAGTATTAGAATTCTAGCTGGTAAGACAGTGTTTCTGGGTGGGCAAGTGGATATTTATTGCAAATGTGAGCACTATGAGATTTAAATTAAGAGTGAAATGAACATGTTACATACAGAGAACTCAAATAACATTAATCTGTAGTTTACATTCAATTTCTACATATATATTTTTATGGTAAACCATTGAAAGAAGTTTGCAAGGATGTAACATACATTTCAGGTGGTCCTCAAGCTTGTGTGTTCATTTGTGCTTCTGTGTGAACTCTGCAATTTATATCTTCAGATTTCACTAATGCATCCAAATGTAACCACTTTTGCCTTTGCTGTGGCTCAGTGTGCCTTGTCCTGTGCAGCAAATCCAGGGTTTGTAATAAAAGAGTCTGTTGTTCTGTCATTAGTAAGAGAAAATGGAATTGTAAAGTCTTTATAAAGGTCTATTAGGGTGTGCTCTTTCCTGATGGTTCTAACTCGTTTGCTTCCAACATAATTAAATATTCTTTCTATGTTGTTCTAAAGGGGTAGTCCATGGAGGTCCTGAGAATTGGAACTACCAGAGCCCAAGCCTAAAGTTGTCTGCAAACTTAGTGTCTGAGGGAGGAGGGTCAGCAGAGAATTAGATTTTTACCTTTCTGCTATCTTCACTGGAACCTGAAGGCACTTCAGTTTTCTGAGACAGGTTTTTTTGTCCAATTGAAATTGGTTTGGGTTCTAAAGCTTGCCTCTTTTAACTTCTAAGGCCTTGTAATGGATGTTGAGAGTAAAATTTTAAGCAAACTGTCTTAATTTTGCTCCCTCTTGGGAGACATACTGATTTTAGTCAAGGATGCGTCAAGAATGAAATAACCAGCTTCATGCTACACATGATAGTCCACTAACTCTCCCTGTAGAGACAGTGAAATCTGAGTCTTCAAGCCGTGACCAAACACTGCCCATGTCTGTGCCAGGGAGTCAGAATCCCGGTGTCTGACACTGCTGTCTGAAAGGTGTGCAGGTGGGTTACTTTCTTTAATGTTCTGAAACCACTAGAAAAATAAATAAAATATATTATTGTCTGTAGGGAAACCTATGAGGTTGAATGAGACTTCTTTTGAGCTGAAGGCTTACTGTATTTGATTTGCTTTTAGGATTAAGACCAAAGACAGATGAGTACCAAGGCATGTATGGTTTGTCAGTTGTGAACTGGCATCTCTGTGGAAATGAATTGGAAAGCAGAACAGACTTGACAGAACAGCTCTCATATACACAGTCCTGCCAGGACCTCCAAATAAATGTGAGATCTCTGTAGGTAGGATTTGAGAGATTTTAGAGCCTTATAACTTTATTTTGTTAATCCAAGCAGGAGTTGAAGTAGTAGTCCTCCCTGACCTTGCATGGGTTACATTCTAAGTACCTGGATTTGTGGTCCTGTCTTGCTGGCACTTCATTGGGGTTGTATTTTTCAGAACCTTGGTGGTGAGAGGCCAGTAACAGTCCAGTTTTGTCACAAGCCAACTTGAACTAACTGGTTTGGAAGCCATGCTGAGCTCTGTTTCTGATAACAAGTTCAAAGCTACCTACCATACTGACTGCAGGTTATTAATTTGGGGTATGTCTGTGTTGTTTTGTCTACATCTGTCTGGAAAATGATGTGTGTCTTGCACATGGTTTACGTGCAGATCAAATATGAGGTTAGTATAGTGACCTACATCTGAGGAGGAGTAAGGAAATAAAAAGAAATGAGAAACTAGTGTGCTACATACTTTGGAAGGTAACTCATTTGGACAGAACCCCCTATACATAACAGGATATCAATCAAGAGGTCACTCATGGAATTGTTTGTGGATAAATCTGTCCATGAACAAGGTGTAAGGAAGCAAGCTATAAATGTAGTCATATAAAAAACTTCATAGCTGTGGAAATAAATGCAGGTTCTGTGAAAAACTATACGTTTGAGATCAAAATGGTCATTATTTAACGGATGATATGAAAATCAATCCAATTTATTGGCCAAGAGAGCACATCAAACTGGGAATTTTAACTCTGCAGAGCAGTAGGAATAACAGGTTTTAAGCTCTATGGCATGATTCATAATTTCAGTGATTTATTTTTGTTCAAGAATTAGGAAGCTAGGATTATTGCATACACCACTACACCATCTTTCCAAGAAGAAACAAGTTCTGTATAAAGACAATACAGAGGAAAATTTAAATGCAACTGTAGAAGAGGAGAGCTATATTAATCCTTTTTTGTTGCAAGTAAACACTTGTATAAACTGAAATGCTTGTTAAAAAAGTGTTAATTAGCATTTCAGTTCCTCTTCATGTAAAGCAATCACTTATCACTTCTAGTACGTTATAATTAAACTGGTGAGAAGTACTTACACTCTTATTTACAGTGACATGCATATTTTTCTCTTGTATTTGTCCAACTGGGAGCTGCTGCATCACTATAGTCCAGCATAGTCAGAAAGTTTTATATTTTAGATCAGTAAGACACAATAGCTTGGTGAAAACACATGTAGCTTAAGAGCAAATAATTGTGAAAGAAAATAACCTGAGAACTAATTAATATTGCAACTAAATTTGTAGTATGCTTATAAGCATAAGAAGAATCAGTTGGCAGGCTAGTTCTTGTCCCATTCAATGTACCACTAAAGTTAAACTTCCATATTAGACTTTCATCTTGCACTAAAAAAAAATAACTTTGTAGAATAAAAAAAAAGATGTGAAAAAAATGCAGCATTTCTTCTATATTCACTTTTTTCTTATAGTAGCATTTGAATATCATGCAAGTTTAATCTTTAGGTTGTATGAGGCAACACTTGAATACTGTATGTTTAAAATGGCTTCCAAATGCCTAAATCTCTTCTTGATATTTTCTGCAGTTGTTGAAAAGATATAGGAAATAGCATTTTAAAACAGAGAATGAAACCATTTCTGAAGTAACTTTAGTAGCTACTGAATCAAACCCGGGAAAGTAATTTAAAGAGATTTGGTTTTGCCTTCCCTATTTTTTTGTAACATAAATTCTCCTAATAGACCTGTGAAGAGCTATATTTACACTATATATATTTATGCTCATTTTATCTCTTAAACTGTATCAAGGAATTAATTATTTTCTTACAGGATTTGTTGTCAACATTAACCTAAAACCTATTTTTCACAGATGATATTATCTATGGATTTGACTGTCTTCAAAACTGACTTGAGAGGAGAGCTGGCTGAAGGTTTAACATCACAAAAGAAAGAAAGAACTACAGTTCTGTAGTAATGCTGAATAAGGAATGTATGACTAGAGATCATGAGCCTGGTCCTTCATTTGTTTGCACATGGTAGTCTTTTAACTAGAAGTTAAAGTGATTTAGGCAGCATGTGAGTAAATCTAAACCAAGTATTATGACAATTGTGGTGTTTTTCTAGTCAAAACTGAATGACAACATATCCCCCACAACTACTGCAAGTCCCTCTTAACAGCTAGCATCTCCCTTTGCTGTAGGTTTCCTGCTCTGATAAATTTATTTAATTATGTGTCTGTTAATTCCAAACATGGCTGTGTCCTGAATCATGTTGAAGACTAACAAAATTAAGCAGCAATGTCTCACTGCTTTAGAATGAGGCGTTAGTTCTCTTTGCCTGTGCTGTACACATGACTATGTGCAATATTTTTCCAAGAGTTTATTTCTGACTTGGTTGTGATGAACTCATGACCTAATTTTAGATATGATCAACTCTTGCAACATTATATCCTCAGTATAACTGCAGCTGTTATTATTTGTGTAAATGAGAGTTTTTTGAAGAAGCTTCCTGGCTGCCGGATACACTATATGTTGTGAGGCTGTGATCTTCATGAGGGCTAGAAGACCATACCAAGTGTGTGTCTGTACAGAAGAGCAACAGAATTCTCAAAAGTTCTCCCAGATTGCCTACGTGCATTTGATTTGAGTAAATTAAGTAGTATTAAAAAATCCAGTTAATTCAATAACAGCAGACTTGGAGACTTTTTTTTGTTTTAATGGTTGGAATATTCAGCAGGTCAACAGAAGTGGGCTGTGACAGCCCTGGAGCAAATGACAACGGAAGAAGGATGCAGTAAGAAAAGCATAGTGTGCTGTTTCTGGCTGGGATAGAGTAAATTTTCTTCTCAGTGACTGGTATGGGGCTGTCTTTTGGGTTTGTGCTGGAAACTGTGTTGATAAGACAGGGATGAGAGGTGTTTTTGTTATTGCTGAGCTGTGCAAGACCTTTTCTTCTTCTCACCCCACCAACAACGAGGCCAGGGGTGCACAGGAAGCTGGGGTGGGACACAAGTGAGCCCAACTGACCAAAGAGATATTCCATACCATATGGTGACAAACTCAGCCATCAGCTGGGGAGGAGGAGGAAGGAGGGGTGTTTGGAGTGATGGCATTTGTCTTTCCAGATTGCTGCTATGTGTGATGGAGCCCTGCTTTCCTGGAGATGGCTGAACACCTGCCTGCCCATGGGAAGGGGTGAATGAATTACTTGATTTGATTTGATTTGATTTTGCATGTGGCTTTTATGTTACCTGTTAAACTGTCTTTATCTCAACTCAGGAATTTTTTCTCAAATTTACCCTTCCATTTTTCTCCCCCATCCCACTGTGTGGGGCTTGGTTGTCAGCTGGGGTTAAAGCATGACACATAGTCAGGGAGATGATCAAATGTTAGTCATTTTATGTTCTATTTGGGATCTCAAAATGGGAATTAAAAATTTTTATTAAAGTGTAATGGGTGCCTACAAGCAAACTGAGTTTGCAGACAATATAAATAGCAAAGTACCCATTTGAAGGCAGGTTTTCATGTACCTGTGATTAATAACAAGAGATGGAAACTCCCCATTGGGTCTGGGCAACAAGAACAACACCGTGCTTTTCAGATATGTGTGAGTAAATTCCCACTGTTAAATATTTTTAACCTAGTGGTATCATGGCTGGGATATCTCCAAAGATAGTTGCAAATAGTGTTTGACATGGAGGCAGATGAAAGAAACCTTAGCGGTGTGAAAGTTAAGTAAGAGTCAAATGGATGAAAGGGTTTTTAGAAGAAATAAAAATTGAATTATTCAAATGCAATAGACTTGCCTCTTCCTATTAAGCTTTTTAATGTAGAAAATGCAACACTGATCTGCTTGAGTCAGAGTGTGAAATGCTTTTGGGTTCAACTTTTAGTATAGTGAAGGAGTACTACTGTAAGACATAATTTAAACAGGAGGAAACTTGCGTGGTGCAGTTGTCTTTCAGATACACATCTTAAAGTCTTAATAAATGTATGAATGAGGAGGGGTAGTGGTGATGTGACACAGTCTGCCCTTTCTCCTGGCTTGCTGTCTCTTGTGTCTAGGCTTTCACTTTTCTAATTTTTGTTTAGGAAAAAAAAAGGCAAGACCATAAAATAAAAGTCCACAAAAGATTTTGTACCCAAAGTGCTTTTCTGCTCTGTGAATAATTTTCGCCCTAGAATGGCTAGAGCTGGAGACTGAGGTGGAAAGCATGCACTATAGCAGAGAAGTCTTAAAGATTGTGTCCCTAATTTTTTTGATCTTGAGAGTTTCCCTTTTTTAAAGTAGTAAGGATCCCTGGAGGTTATTTCACCATGCATCATAGCAGAAAAGGGAAATAGGTGAGATGCTACCTGTGAAAGAGCAGCTGCTGACCAGCTGTCTCTCCTAGCTGGTGTGCAGGTGCTTGGGGTGTGCACAGAGGATGGTAACTGCAGTTCCTGCTGTCTCTTCCTTCTACCTGTCTCCCTTTCCTGAGGTGTCAGTAAAACTGGAGGATTTCCAGAGGAGTTGGGTTTATTGCCATAAGATTGGGAGCAAAGACAGGAATTCCTTTTGATCATGCAGAACTGGGGGAGGGCAGGCCTAAGGTTTCTCTTTGGATCTGTAGCTATCCTGTGTTACTCATGAATTAATTTCTTGTTTTGTGTGTTCATAATCTTTTTTCATCTGTACTGAATGAATTTTTCAGGGAACTTTACGCTTTGATAGTGTAGTTTCTTGACTGGCTATGTTTAAATAGGATAAAAATGTTGAAACCAAGTGGGAAAAAAATCCAAGTATTTAAGAGTTCAGGAATAAAACCATACAGACTGTGGGTTCTCTTAAAGCCCTTATAACTATCCTATCCCATTGGTAAAAACATTATATGGAAATGTTAGAAATGTAGCATCAGCTTAATTGAAATGTGAATGAAGACATCAATGGAGTATTTTAGAACATTTGTAAGCTGTCATTGCAATAGACTGGTGTGACGTGACAGAGACACAGTTGTAGTGATGCTGCTATCAAAACACATATAGCAGACTCCTCCCGAGGTGCATATGGAAGACCACTTTTGACTAATGGGAGACAAGCTTATCTGAAAATCTAATTGGTAGCTGAGCCTTTAAATTGTGACAGGAATACAAATCTAGACTGGATGCTGAATCTCAGACTGATAACCTTAGGTTATATGTAAAGAACTCCCCCCCTCTCAAAAAATCTTATTGCTCTTTCAGTTGGTTTTATCTGGGTACGTATCACACAGAATCACATTTTTAACAGTATTTCATTTTGTATTGTAACTATAATATACTACTTACTAAGATCTGGCATTTTCATATCACAGACTTTATAGCTGTTTAAAGTGTATGCAGTGTTCTGATGTAAAAATGTATATATGTGTGTATTTTCTGGGGTTTTTACATCCTAAAATCTCTTTATTTTGTACTTATTCCTGATCTCTCCTTGGGCCTTTTCCTAATAGTGTAAATATTGCTTTTAAGATAGTATTCCTTCTTAATACTGTTTTTCAAGGAATTCAGAGCCAGGCTTTGAGAATTAAATTTTTCTGCACAGATAAGTATTTCAAAGAGATCAATACAAATATGCACACTTACAAAAAAAATCTGTTAATTTAGAAATTTAACTGACAATTTATTCCTGTCTTGATACCAAGACAGTGACATGCATGTCCTTTCACAAATCCTTTCCCAGCCAGGGAAGGAACTAGGTCACAAAGTTTCATCAGAGAAGATGTTTTATTAATGACTGTGGGATGAAGTTCAGTGTTTTTCCTTCAAGAGATTCTGTGAAGTTCTGAAACACCTGCTATGGGTGCTCTAATTCTTATTAATTTTGAATTAGAAAGTTGTCTTGGAAGGAATACGGAGCAATTTATATTAAAGAACTGAGATTTAACTCCAAAATAACTTAATCCGCAATTTAAACTTCAGTTAAACCAGCAGCCTCTTTGATTTGCATGTTCCCTGCTCTCTGCAGAGCTTTATCCTTAGAGTCCATTGGGGAAAACCCCCCAACAAATGCAGGTTTGATGAGTGACACCTTTTCCTCTTCTTAATTCCTTTCTTAATTTGTGACTACCATCAAAGAGTAGGCTTAGTCAAAGCAATTTTTTGAAAGCAAATACAGAGCAAGATGCTAGTAGTGATTGCATTGCAAAGCAAGGAGACATCTCTGCAAAGCACATTCTCGATTAATGAGGGAGAGAGACGGTGCTTACTGCATGGGAAGAGGTGACATTTGGTAGCATGAATGCACTCTAGGGTTCCTGATGACATTTACTACTTTCTCAATAATTTAATGTCTGGCCGTGAGTCATGGTGCTGTATTTATCAACCCTATTTAGATTGCTAAATAACAAATGGCCTGAAGTAGAGGGAAATCTTTCATGTTCATCAAAAGCCATGCAAGGCCAGTTCAAATGTAAGCATATATAGGTCTTCACTGTGAGTATCTGGACTGACAGGCTAAATTTAAAAAACCTTTCAATGTGCAATGATGACAAGAACTTATATATCCAGTAAGTAGCTGTTATTTCCTTGAGGTCTAGTCTGTAGTCTCTGCCTTTCACGATACTAGTGGATTTTGGTTTGGAGGTGGGATTATTTTTATTGAATCTATAGTTCTAAATGCTCCAGGACTGGTTTATCTGAGAGTCTTGCAATTCATAATGAAAAGGAGACTCTTGGTCAAGGAGAGAAAGTGTAACAGTTGAAGTGTAACTAATCTTGAAAGCTGGAATTTATTCCAGCCTTGTGTAAATCTGCATTATTTGAATGCTGACATGTTAATTCATCTTTTTAGGATTGCAAGCTGCAACTGGAGGGTTCTAGTTTTCTTCATGTTACTGAGGTGTCTTAAACTGAGGGAAACTAGAGGGCCTAAAGGAAAAAGTAAAACTAAGAATGTCACCCTGATCTCTCTCAGCTTTTTACAGACTTATATAATTTTGGCTTCACATCAGGAGGCTTTCTTACCAGAGGAAGTAGGTACACAAAAGATGCTGCAGGATCACTCTCATTCTCCGAGTTTTTCATGCTCATGTCATTCTTCATACTGTTAGCAAGGAATTTCTCAAAATTTTGTCTTTTCCACTGGTAAAAAGGATAATATAGCTATAAGAACATTTGTGGAGAGAGACTTTCAAGTTTTTGGGAGTTATAATTGTATCATTTCCCTGCCTATTTCTTCTAGAGATCTGACATTCTGGATGTGCCCCTTGTCATGTAAAGTTTTCTCTATGTTGGAGTTACTTTGTAACAGGAGAAATGGACTTGAGAAGGGAAGGGTTGAGTGGATTTCTTTTATGTAATTAACCCAGAATTGTTGACTTCTGTTTTATTTATGACTCCCTTTATGAATGGTGGCATCAACACAAAGATTGAATGAATCCTATTTTTAGTAGAAGAAAGTCTTAAAAGTAGGCCAAGTAAAGGTAAATGTAGAGATTAAAAACCATTAAATTATTTGAGATGTGCTGGTACTTTACTACAGTCACTGAGATTCAGGATTTCTCCACATCTGGGAGCTGAGCACATGTACATTTTGTTATCTGTTTCTGGGTTTAAAATATTTGCTACCAAATACACTGATTGTGGGGACTAGGTTGATCACAGCTGAGGTTTGAAAGGAAATAATGACCTGTGTTTCAAAGAGGATAAATAACTTTTGAAGGTAGTTTGTTGGAAAGCTGCTTTCAAGTGTTTTGCTAGTCAAAATGGCATTTGCAAGGCAACTGCCCATATAAAAGTTCCAGACAAGCTTTTCCAGGCAACACTGCACATGTGATTAATTTTCCCTTAAGAGATATATGTTATGTCCAGTGCACTTGCATCTACTGAGACTCACACTGTAAATAACATAGTGAACAATGTCTTGGAGCTTGATGATTATTGCTAGGAGAAAACAGTTGGTTGCAACAGTAAAAGATAATTTTAATAGTTTGTGAGCTCTTGAGAAGCTCAGAGACTAATGGGGGGAGTAGAATCTTGTACTGGAAATTTCCCCATCAGAAATTAAAAGCTATGTCTTACTGGAATTTTTCATGTATAAGGTTTCATCATAAGGTTTCTGCATCAAATTCTTTATTGTGAATTTGTGGGATTGTGGAAGATTTGTTAAAAATGACCTGGGTAGTTCATCTAATCTGAGTTCATGCTCACTGTAGGACTGTGGTCAGTGTTAGGTCAGCTCAGCTGTGGTGTGGTCTAGCCAAACCTTGAGAGCCTTCCGGACTGGAGATTCCATTACAATCATGATTAACCTGTTCCAGTGCTACATTAATGCCCAGAGGCTGTGTTTAGTGTTCAGATCAAACCTTCAGAAATCGATGACTGATGCAAGTGATTTATGGGAGTGGCATCCCGTGAACCATTTGCTCACAAAGTGTGTTAATAGAATCCTAGAATGGCTCATGTTTGAAGGGACTTTAAGGATCATCTAGTTCCAACACCCTTGTCATGGGCATGGACACTTTCCACTAGACTAGGTTGCTCAGAGCCTCATCCATCTTGGCCTTGAACACTTACAAGAGTGGGGAATACTCAGCTTCTATGGGCAATAAAGAAGTTGTTTGGTTTAGTTTTCTTAGCCACCCTTGTAAAGATGCACACTGGAATTGAAAGATGTTTTTTCAGAAGCTCACACCAAGTGTGAATATAGAGTGGTGGAACAGCCTCTTGCCTCAGATAGAAAGTGTTTTCTATTTAGCAAATATTATGATTTTGGAAAATATATATTAAATTTGTTATTCTTTGAATTTACAGTAGAAAAATAGTGAGATTTTTCCTGTCACGTGAAACTTACATCATGCAAATATTTTTAAATTTCTTAATTTTCGGATTTTGTATTATGAATCTCCATTTAATAGTTTTGAGCTAATTTCCAGAAGGTTGTTAGTTAAGATGTCACAGAAGGTTGATCAAAGGAGCTTGTAAGGAACTGTAATATAGTATGACTTTCAGTCATTACGACAAACCTGCTGTTTGGGGGCAGTATCATAAACACTGTAGATTTGATTATACTTTTAGCATACCAAATATGTTTTAATGTATTCCTGCTTCTCTTACCACTTATGGAACATTATGCATGGTATCTTAAAGCTCCTGGAGTATGGCCATGACTCTGCTTTTGAATAGTTCATGTCTGAAGGCCTTTTGGTGTTTTTACTATTTTATGACTAGGAAAAATCACTAGTTGTTAAACTACATCATGCATAATTATAAAAACCCCATGATAAATACTGTGGTTATTGGTAAGAACAGAGACTATAGACATGCTTAGTCCTTGCAACTTTCCTAAAAAGAAGCATTTTCCAGTCTAAACCTGGTGCAAGATTCTTGTGTTGGTTTATCAGAAGAAATGTGGTGGATGAAGCTGCTGTTTTGCCTGTTTACAAAAACCTGTGTTGTCTCTTTTCCAGATGTTAACATTTAGGCTGCATCTACATAACCTGAGGCACTGTCGCTGTAGAGCTTTGAATGAGGATGCTTAGATGATCAAACTGTTAGAGATGCCTCACAGCACATAATCTTTGGGATAAATAGTCCTGTTGAGAAGCAGAAGGTATTATTCAGAGGAGTGGTGTACTAATTTTGGTTACTTGTTCTTGCCGATATGCCCTAAGCTCTTATTTTTCTAAATAACGTCTAAAATATATTTTTTTCCTTACCAACCATGAAGTTACATATTTTTCTACAACTTTTCCTGGATCTTTCAATGAGAATCTGATTCAACAAAAGAATGCCTAAGTAGGAGTTCAACTTAGCCCAGGAGATCACCAACTTTAAAAGCTACTTTGCTGTCACTTTTAAATAAGAAAAAAATTTGCAAATTTGTATATCTTTTTTCTGCTGTGAATAAGACCTTTTTGGGAGTTGATTTTTTTTTTTTTTGAGCAGAGTATTGTTCTGTTCTTTTTGATAAAGATAGTGTGAGTGTATAGGCTAAGGATGTTTTGCTATTGATGAGTAAGTCCTTACTGGCTTCATTTTGCACAAGTGAGAAGTTATTTGATACTATGAGATGCAATAGTAAATGAGTAAATCTTTACTTGTACTGAATACAGTAAATGGATCAGTTTTATGTGCAGATGGGGCAGCCGAAAGTCCCCAGATGTATATACAGTTAAAATACTTAAACTTATTTTAAATCAAAAAAATCCTAATGAAATTATTAAAAGAAATATTTATTAATTTCAAGATGATATGTTATTGTTAGTAGTGTCCTGGAAATGGTATTGGTAGCAATATGAGAATTAAAGTAGACCTTCCTAATTGGTGCAAAGGAAAATCTTTTAATACAATTTAATTTTTAAAAGCATATGCATTCCTATAACTAAAGCTCTGATGGCTTTACTTGAGCTAGATCATATTAATATAGAGGTTCTATATTGATGTAGAACTTCTTAATGCAGTGTTAAGACTGAGAATGAACTTTGGATAATCTAGTGTTAAGATGAAAGACACATTTATTCCTCGCATTATGCTTCTTCATAATTTAAAATTCAAAAGCATTAACATGCTCTTACAGTTATATACAATGTTATTTTTCAAACTTGATTTGACTTTTATTTAATGATAGTCACAAAATAAATATCACGTTCAAAGAAAAGAGCAAAAAACTGGAATGTTGGGTAGGAAAATGTGAACTCTACAAACAATTTCTGTTAGTAGTAAAGTAGACTCCACTGTAAAGTCGTTCATGCATCACGTGAGCATGGATGCTTTGGTTTATTTTGTTCTATCAGTAACCAAAGAGCCAAGTGAAGCTTTGTTTTGCTTGTGAAACCTTTTGAATGTGTTCATTCAAGGCTATGTTCTGTAAGCCTCGGACTTTAACCCTCAGACACACTTTCAGCATCCTGAATGTTCCTGTCTAAAGCCTGTCACTTGTGGTTGTACTCATGTGGTTCTGCAACTACGGGACAGGCTTTGTCCAACAGGAAGCTGGAGGAGTGTACCATACTGTGGGTAGCTGCAAAGATTTCTTTTGGCATTACAGCCCCAATCGACATGTCTTAACAGCTTAATAATAAAGCAGACTACTGCTTCTCAAAATACAAGCAAATATTTTGGGTGGATAGACAGTAATGTGTTTAGTGCAAGGCCAGTCTACCCTGAGCAATTCACTGCAGAGTTTTACAAAGATAGCTGCATCCAAATAATTTTGATTGGGTTTTAAGTTGAAGGTTTAAAGATCTGTTTAATTTGTTAGGTATGTATTGAAGCACAATCTTCAGCAATGGGGGTAGAATTAATTAATTGCTTCATGTGCTTGCTTGATAGAAAATTGTGACCTAATGAAACTGTTACATTGATTTAGAGCATTTGATTCTTGCTATTGTCTTAAATATCTGTAAAAAAGCAGATTCATGTTTATGTGCAACATTTTCCTCAGTAAAAAGACATGCTTTTCTTCCCCTGAGGATGTGATTTTAGGCTTGCTTGCATAGATGATTTGATGATTTGAAAAAAATTTTGAAACCAGAAAAATACTTGTTAGATGCAGGTTGGTTTCGAACTTTATCTTGTGAAAGCAAGCAAGTGAGAGAACAGTTTCAAAACTTCAGCCTGAATATAGGCTGAAAGTAATAGTTTGTTTTTATGGTCTAACAATTACTATGTAATCAAATTTGGAGATGCTCAAAATATCCCCCCTGAATTAGGTTCTGTATCATCAGGATTACACTTGGATAATAATTGTTTCATGAGAAAAACACATTCACCTCAAAATGAGAAATGAATTAATGTATTACTGAAGCTTCCTGAAGTGCATGCCTGACTCAGTTGCAGTAAATTGTTTTATGTTTGATCATTTAATCAATCTAATTGTTTTCCGATAATGTTTCAGAAGTTATTAAGTAATACAAAATAGATTTTCTTTTTTTTGGCTTTGAGCTGATTTGCAATAAGTGATATTAAGAAGAAAGGGAAGAAATATTAGTTTGTGTAACTTTTACACAAATGATTACCACCATTATTGTGATAACTTTCACAGGTGCCCAAATTAATCTACTTCTGCAAATGCAGAATCACAAGACTTTAGTTTTGTAGAATAAGGAGCATGTCTCAAAAGACCTGCTGTCAGACCTCCCAGAGGGAAAAGAAGTGTGATCTGTTGATGGGATGTGTCTCTGCTCATCAAGCTCTGCAGGAGAGCAGGACCATCATGCTCAGAAAAAGAAGCTAAAGACTGAGATGTGAGGTGAACAGATTAAAACATTGTATTTGCCTTGTACTCTTAGCTTGAGGTCACTGTTAACTCATTACCTCAAGTTTATATTTATATTGTCTGCACATTGGCCATCAGTCTGGCTTTACCTTAGAGCCAAGTGGCTGCCTTAGCAATACTGCACAGCGAAGGAAAGTGGGGGATACTGGCTGCTGTCATGCTCCATTCCTACGGAAATAAGAAAAACTGGCCTTTGCAGTTCTGACAAAAAGGTTAGAAGGTTCTTGGAAGTAAAAGTGTGAGGAGTGATTCAGTAATAAATTTTGTTTCTCCTAGTCTCTTAAATTCATTTGGCTTCCAAAATATTCCTTACAGAATGTTGAGAAAATGTTTCTGCAACCTTTTGTAAATGTGTTAACTTTCAAGATATTCATCATCTAATATTGGTAAGTACTGAAATATTTTGTTTAAAAGAAAAAAACCCAACCCACACAACAACAAACCTGTTAAGTATTCCTGAGTATTAGATTAACTGGAAGAAATCCAGGTGACTTCTTGGAGTTACTTGTTGCTAACAGCAATCATAATTTTGTGTTTTATTGTGCCAATTGAGTTCTGAGTCTCAGCATGGTCAGAAGTTAACAATAAAATGTTCTCTTCTTTTTGCTTTCAGCAATTAAAAGAAAAAGATTAAAACTCTTTATGACTTGGAACTCCTCATGACCTTGTAATTGTGTCCCTGTTTTAGTAAAACATACAAACACAGCCTTGTGGAAAAAGCAATAAATATGTTGCAGAGAAAGGCACAGAAAAACCACAGGGTGCCAAGTTGGAATGCTCCAATGCTAATTAAGACAGTCACACAGATCTGGAAACAGCTAAAGATAAGATTGTGCCTCTCTATCACTGCCACTAAACAGAGGCTATTTTTGGGCAGTGTAATCAAGTCATCAAATCTATGTATCTAGAAGAGGACTGAAATTTGTGCTCTGAAAGTACAAATTCATAAGAATTATGGTCCTTTTGAAGATGCAGTTCTCTACTTAATGTCAGGAGGATTTTTCTAGTCTTTGGAGAACACTGTGATTCCAAATATTCACTAAATTCTTCTGGTTTAAATTTTGTATTATCCTAGAAGAGGGGGTGGCAAAGATGGTTAAGGGTCTGGAGCATCTCTCTTATGAGGAAAGGCTGAGAGAGTTGAGCCTGTTTAGCCTCAAGAAGAATGTCATCAATGTCTCTTAAGCACCTGAAGGGAGGGTGTGAAGAGGATGGAGCCCAGGCCTGCTCAGAGGTGTGGCGCAACAGGACAAGAGGCAACAGGCAGAAACTGATGTACAGAAATTCCACCTGAATTGAGGAAGAACTTCTTTACTGTTTGAGTGACTGAGCGCTGGCACAAGTTTCCCAGAGAGGTTGTGGAGTCTCCCTCACTGGAGGTATTCAAGAATTGTCTGGATGCGATCCTGTGCCATGTGCTCTGGGATGACCCTGCCTGAGCAGGGAGGTTGGACCAGATTGACTCACTGTGAGCCCTTCCAGCCTGACCCATTCTGTGATTCAGTGAAGAGGAAAGACAAAACAAAGCAAGAATCAGAACTTCTATTTTAAACATGAGTGTTTTTTTCGGTGTTTTTTTTCTACTTTTGTCCAACTCTCTGGAAAACATCTTAGAAGTGTATCTTATGGAAGCATCTGCTCAGAGGACTAAACAGGGATGATTTTTAGTACTTTCTAAGTGGATAGAATATTGGTTAAGGACCACTGTAGCACAGATGGCTTGATTTGATTGTATAAGGGAGCAAAGTGAGCATTCTTAAAATATTTGCTTCTTTTAACATGACTTAGCAATGACATCTGTTCAACGGCTCCTTTGAAAAAGGCAGGTCAATGAATCACCGTGAAATTCCAAATTTAAATTTGCTATTTTTGTTTGTTATGATTGGCTCATGCTGCTTTTCTGGGCATACATGGGCTATTCTCTTCAGTGTGAGAAGTGATTAGTGTTCTGAACTACAACAACAGCATCTCATTAAAATCATTAAATATCTTTGAATCTACTGGCAATGCCTTAACAACTTCTGTCTTGCCAATTGTGACTCCATTTTTGTTATACTGTAGAAAGTTTTGGGCTGGGCAACTTTTGTTCCTTGTTCAACTCAAGAGAACTGAAGTATTGTAAGATTGCAGGAATAGTGCTGTATGAAGCCTGAGAGTAAGCCAATGACATGATATTTTCAGCATCTGCACTTCCCTCAGCTGTTGTCTGACATGTAGCTGCAGGTTGGGATGCATAGAGTACCAGCTGTTGGATTTCTGCAGCGTGGGTGCTCATCCACTGCTCCCAGCTGTGTGCTTGAGGACCTGTTTCTAATACCACTTCTTGTAGGTATCATACTTATGCAGCTTTCTTCAACTATGGAGAAAATTCTAATGTAACTAATTTTTTTTTCTGCCAAAATTATTTGTTGTATAAACAATATTACTATTTGCATAATAGCTTCACCTTTAGGTATCAGGATATTAGTTTGTAGGCGCTATGTACTTTGGATCTTATATTTTAAAAGGGGATCATCATTGCAAACTGCTGAGGAATTGTCAGCATCTGTCTTGTGGAAAGCAAGCATGAGTTAAAATAATCACCACCTGCAAGGCCCTTTTAACTTGTTATTTAAAAACTGTAGACTTCTTATTTCAACATCAATAAGAGTATAATGAAAGACTAAATGAAAGCTAACTTGTAAAGAAAGCAAGCCCTATGGTCTGATTTCAGAGCGTGATAATGTCTCACATGTGCTGCTCTTTGAAGGATTATGAAAAAGGAGCAGTACTCTTTCAGAAATGTCTAAATCAAAAATTAGAATTTGAGAACTTGTAGCCTGTTCTTTACTTAGATTGCGGCTGTTTGATTCCTTTGTGGGCCAAAATAGTCTTTTGATTTACTTGTCAGTTGCAGAATCATAGAATAGTTTGAAAAGGAGCTGTGGAGGTTGCTTTGAACCTTGTTCAAACAGGAGGCTGGAGATGCTCAAAACTCACCTGAACAAACTGGGGTTTATTCATATGAATTTTGATTATTTCCAGGAATAGTTTCCACAATCTCTCTGGGCAACCTATCCCAATGCTTGACCACTGCCATGGTGAAATTTCTTTACCTAAACATAATGTCCCTTTTTGTAACTTGCTTGCTTCTGTGCACTTTGCAGAGGAGTCTGGGTCCATCTTCTCTATATGTTCCCCTTAGGTGATTGTTATCTAATTGCATCTCAAAAATTAATAAATAAACATATATAAGGCAGCTTACAGGAAAAAAAAAAGCAAATCCAAATAACACAAGATGGACCTCAGATAGACAGCACCTTAGCTTTTGTAATAGCCTTACTTGTGCATGAGCAAACTCATTTGCAACTAGAGGCATGTGTTCGTTCTCCTGCTACATTTATCTGTGGGTAGGGCCAAAAAAAAATTTAAAATTCTGGTAACTACTAACTTAACCTGGATATAAATAAATAAATTTTAATGCTTTCAGAAGACAGAGCAATCTTTAAGTCTTACATATGAAAGAATGCATAAGTATTTCTTACTTATTGGTTAAGGGCCTCAGCACACTTAATTTTAGAATGTACTTAGACCTATCTGCTATATGCTGTAGACCTGTGGTGTTGTATTTGAAGTGAAGCTCAAAGGAGGGATTTTATCATCTCTAAACACTTAGAAAATTGACTGTATTGTTCAAAACAGGAAAATATATGCTTTTAACTTTCTTTGAAAGTACAAGGTTCTGTTGTTTCTCAGAGTGTGTAAGAGATGTAAAGAAGGAAATCTAGGCTGTTTGAAGTATTATAAAGCCATAAGTGTAATGAATATGTACTGTGTTTCAATACTGTGAACTCTATTATAACACTCCTTTAGCTTGCACTTTGAATAATCTCATTTCACAGAACAGATACCGTATGTCAAGGCAAATTTTATCATATCTTAGAGCCCTCAGAACTTTGGTTACTTCAGCCCCTGTAATCTTCCTTCTGTTCCTTTTTCTTTACTTGAGTTCTTGATTCATGTTATGATCACTCCTATATTTATTGTAGGTTGAATAGTCTGAGTCGGTTATGCTCAGTAATGTACAGTACTCCTCTTACATAATTTTCTCAAGTCAAACTCACTTTGAGAATTATTTTGCTTACAAGTAGATCCTTTTTCTTTCATATTTGTTGGATTTAGTCTAATTTGTTAAAATGTGATCCTTGTTTCATAACCAGTATAAAGAACTCTATAGTTTGCTGTGCTGTGTAAAGCACTTTTGCTTGACTTTTCTGACAGATTCCTCTTGCTGCTCTCTGAATTTAAACTTTTTTTTCACAATTGCTCTCTAAACTGTAAGCAAAAATGATAGAGCTAAGACAGTTTCTGCTGTAACAAACTGTGTGTTTAAACAACATCATATTTTAAATACAAGCACATACACAAACTTATTCTAGGTAAAATCTTTTGAACAAGTCTGCTGTTAGCATTGGAGCTTGCAACAGTAAAAAATGAACCTCTTGGGCTAGTACTACTTGGACCTTACTGTGTGTTAGCACATGCCTGGGTTCTTGTCCCCATGCACTTGAGACTTTGTGCTGACATTGGTGTGAAACACAGAGACTTACTATGAGGATTCTATAAAGGGTCTTTTATATTCCTTAAAAAGTGCCTTTTGTGTCTGAAAGACCACCAACTATGCACCTTGTAGTTAGAGCATAAAAATAATGTGAAAGATGGGAGGGATTACTGCAAAGGAAAGAAAGAAAAATAGTTTCCTCCGAACCTGAAATTTTCCAGTGGAGATACCATAGATTGAAAAGCAAAAAGGAAGAGTAACTTACAGGAGTGGAACAGCAAACCATAAGAAATTAATTATTGGAAGATTTATAGCTATGACCATGACTAAATGGCAATTAATAAGGATACTGGGAAGCATCTGATGTGAAGGTCAGGCTGACATATGCTATAATCAATATATCAGTAGTTATATTGCTCTTTCTATTTGCTGTAGAAATGACTGGATTGTGAAAATAATGGCTTTTTAAAATTTGTTGGAATATGCTGTATTATTGAAAGAAAAAAGTGCTGTGAAAAAGAGTAATAGACCAATTACAGGATACAGAACAGGAGGAGGAGAAGACAGGAACAAAGACACAGATCTATTCCTCAACATTGAAAACATAATAAAAAACATGTATAGAAACACATTAGAGGAAATGAGTGCAATCTTGCTACCACCATATACTATCGTGCTACAGACACTGTTATGCATGAAGCCAGGGGACGTTCTGCCATGTCTCTGCTTCTGCATTTCATAATTTCTCTCCTGAATAGGATATGAACCTCCTGTGGCTTTACCACAGCTAGGAAGCATGTCTTGCACACGCTCTTTGCAAAACTCCTGCAACATGAAGTGCTAGCGGGGGGATAGCTGTGAAATTGTAGCTGAAAACAGAAGCTCCTTAGTAGGAAAAACTGTATTAGTGCTCTGCAAACCTTTTCCAAGTGATGCACAAAGTAATAGGGAAGCCACATCAGTAATGCCAATGCCAGGTGCTTTTGCTGGGATGGAAAAAGGCCAAAAAACCTTATATGGATGTCACAACCCTACACATAACAAAGCTAAAGAGAAGATGATTTTCCTTTTGAATTTGAGCCCAATACATTGCTCTAACTGATCAAAGCTGTTTAAGTTTACACTGTAGGGATAATCCTTCTGATACAAGAGATCTGCTGTGACATCAGGCAGCATTTGTTTGTGTGATGTGAGCTGTGGCAGTAGTTGTCTGACAACTGCTTGTTTTTTTGTGTTTTCTCATGTTCCAGTGATTACAGGATGTGACTGTAGGCATGTGATATAGATTTTGCTGTCTCTGTTGCCAGGAGCGATGTTATACAATGCCTTTGTACAAACATGTAGTCTGTAACATCAGCAATGCTGCCGTGGCACGTCAGGGCTGTCCTCCTGTCTGTGCTGTGCTAATGGCCTAAAGCATTGTAAAGAAGAAAAAACAAAATCTGATTAGTGTTATTAATAAATTGGAATATTTCAAGTGTCAGCTTCTGTTCAAGCCTGGTCAATCTTTATTAATGAACTCATCTCAAGATCAAATTCTCTTGCCTGGAGAGTTGTCCACTAGCAGTTCATGGATATGCTCTTAGCCTAACCAGCAGAACCAGGGCCAATCAGCCCATCTCCTGCGGCACCATGCAGTCGTTTCTAGCCCATGATAGAAGGTCACAAATCCTAAAAGACTCCGATAGTCCATATTCTACCTAGTTAATTCTGCTTTATCTGTCCAAACCTGCCACGCTGCATATAGCCATAAGCTCCAAGGAATAACAATGGAAAAAGGGCTGTACCTCTACCTTGGTCTCTTCCCAAACAGCACTGAAATCAAAGTACCTGAAGAGCTCTAAAGCCTCTCTCGTTCGAGTTTAAGTTGTCTGGCTTTGATCACAGTAACAGATTTGTTGTTCTAATGTTTTAATTTGAAAATGACAATGTTTTTTCATTTAACATTTCTGCATGCTGGGAGGAGGAAGAAGATCAGGTCTCCACACCTACTGCTTTCATGTCATGTTAGGAGACAGTCACTTCCTGGAAAAATTCATGTTGAGTATTTAAAATAAATAGCAACCAGCTGCTTGCATTTCTTTAAAAAAAATAGTGAAGCATAATAAATGCCTGTTCATTGTAAATTAATGTGAGAAAGAATGTGCATTTCTTTAAATAAAATTTGCTCTAGTATTTATTTATTTGTGGAACAGTACTGATTCCCTGTGCAGATAATTTATCTACTAGAAAATGTAATTGGGATTATGGCCATTTCCCATGATTTTTAGAGGTGTCTCAGACCTGGTCAGGAAGAGGGTCAATAGGTAAATAAATAATTCTAATGGTTTTCCCAGAATTTCTTTCTTGCAAACATCTTGTAGCCTCACAACACTACTGAGGGGATTATGAGGTGGTGTGCTGGTTTCTACTGGGGTAGAGTTAATTCTCTTTACAGTGGCTAATATGTGGCTATGTCTTGGATTTGTGCTGAACACAGAGTAGATTGTAGAGAGATTTTTGTTATTGTTGAGCAAGACTTACATAGAGCAAAGGCCTTTTCTGCTTTTTGTACTGACACACTACAAGTTGGGGGTGTGTGGGAGGCTGGGAGGAGACACAGCCAGGACAGGTGACATAAATTGACCAAAAGGATATTCCAGACCATATGACATCGTGCTCAGTATATTGAGTGGAGGAGGAAGGAGGAAGTGGGGGACATTTGGAGTGATAGTGTTGGTCTTCCCAAGTCACCCTTAGGTGTGATGGAGTCCTGTTGTCCTGGAGATGTCTGAACACCTTCCTGTCCACGGGAAGCAGTGAATTAATTCCTTGTTTTGCTTTACTTGCATGTGCAATTTTTCCTTTCCCTATTAAACTCTCTTTATCTCAACCCACAAATTTTTTACCTTTTACCCTCCTAATTCTCCTGATCCCCCTGATCCTGCTGGTGGGGCAGTGAGTGAGCAGCTTTGTGGGGCTTGGTGGTGGTCTGTGGTTAAACCATGACAGGTGGGCAGCTTATGCATTGCAGACACTCATTTTGATGATAAAAGACCAACCAGGAAAGTATGTTTTGCATATCTCCATAAGAAATAGTACATCTTACTCAAATGTTTGGAGGTACCTAAGTCACAGAGTCACAGAATAAGCTGGGTTGAAAGGATCATCAAGACCAACTCCTGACCGTGCATGGCAACATTGCCAAGGGTCACCCCATGTGCCTGAGAGCATTGTCCAAACACTTCTTGAGCTCTGTCAGGCTCGGTGCCATGACCCCTTCCCTGCAGAGCCTGTTCCAGTGTCCAGCCACGCTCTGGGTGAAAAACCTTTTCTAATACCCAACCTAAACCTCCCCTGACACCACTTCAGGCCATTCCCCTGGGTCTTGTCACTGGTCACCGCAGAGAAATGCACTATATAGCTATAAATTAAGACAAATCCCATCTTTTATCAGTTTTGATTCAGAATAGTTCTGTTACTTCTGAGTTTTTCTGTGAAAACAAGGTTAAATACGTGTATGGAATCCTTGCATTCTTCATGATGATGACTTAAAAGTGGTTCTATGGCTGCAGAAAACTGAAATGCTTTCCTTTGTATTGACTCTGGTCACCGGCAGTATCAACGTAGCTGCTGCTTTGAGATACCAGTGACTTCTGACTACAAAAAATTTTTAGGTCCATTGTGACACTCTGTTCAGTTACAGTCTTACAGGTAAATGAAAGCATTCAGAAACTATTTCTATAAGGAAAGGTGATGTGCAATGCTGTTGACCTTCAGTCATGTCATAACAGTTGATTTTATAGAAAGTTTTTATGATACATGAGAACAACTCCTTTAAGGTCTCAACAGCTCCTCTGAGCTAAAAGCCAGGAGAACTAAAGCAATAGCATTTATTTGTAGTCAAGATATTTAGTCAGGAAGAGAAATATAGACAAAAGAACTTTTCTGAATCAGCATGTGGTTGAAAAAGGAACAAAGTCCTTTTTTTGGAACACACTCTTTTGTCTGTAATTCATTTCAATGGGCTGTCCATCTAGGAAGAAGTAGCACGCTCTCATGGGGTAGCCCCTTTTGTACCTCTCTAGAGAGTTTATGGGAGGACTGAGGTAAGTCACACCAATTATTCATGCTGAGATTAAACAGGAAAGTTTAACAATTAGTTAAGAAATTCATAGAGAATTCATAGATTTGCAAGAACAATTGACTTAACTACTGGATTTTAATTGTAATATATAATAGGACTATTTCAAAATTGGTTCTAAATTTTCGGTTGAGTAACACTTCAGACTTCTCTGAAGTGCAGTGACAGCAGGTGCTGAATTTGCAGCAGCAAGGACATCTGTTCTGAATTGCTATACAGGTTTGCTCTTGGTGTTGGTTGTGGGAGTAGCTGTGGGCATTTACAATGCAAATGAGAAAGTACTTCTTTTACTTTAGTCTTAGGAGACGTAAAGAGTTTCATATTGGAAGACTGAAAAAAACTGTAACAATCTATACATTGTAGTCCAAGAGTGTGTCCTCTCACTGGTCAGCTAATTGTTTACTGATGTATTTTTTTCAGTAAAATTAAACACATAATTCCTTAATCTTAAGCCACTGTCTACGCTTTACTGAAAGAATACTTGCTTGTTTCTGTTAATTTTTCTGGAATATTAATGGGTCTGATTTTTAAAAAGACTCTATCTCTGCAGTTGGGAATGTAATTTGATTTGACTCTTGCTTTATTTCTCATTGACTATGCAAGAATTGTTTGGCTCTTTTAAAAAAAAGTTTAATAACTATACAATGCCAAAAAGGAGGGATAAATATAAACATGATGGACTTGAAATGCACATTGTATCTCCCTAATCTCAACATAAGTGGGAAATCATCTCTGGTTTTGAGAACTTTCAGTATCAATCATGCGAGTGAGCTTTATAACAATTTAGCTAAATCACAAATCAGTTTTGAGACACGACAAGCAGCATTACAGAAATAAGCCTTCTAGAGAGATTTATATATTGGCAAAGTAGTGACTGCACAGAAAAGGTGAGAACTGCATCATTTGCAGAGGACATGAGTATGAGCAGAGATTTTATGAGAAGCTGACTATAAGGAGAAACTCTGGCAGAATGAAAAGAAGAACATATTTGTAGCTAAATTTTCCCTTTAGATCTTCAGGATGCTCTTAGCCCAATATTGGGATTGTAGAAGTATAACTTCTACTAAGATTCACCAAAAATAAGTCTCAGGAGGATTTTGAATGAGAATGCGTGAGTAGGGGAGGGGGATGGCATATTGGAGTGTGAAGGCTTTTTTTTTGTTTTTGGCAGAGTGGGCAGTATGGAGGGAGTGTGAAAAAGTAGCAGGAGAAGGAGACAAATAGGCGTTTCTGACTAAGTTGTTGTGACAGGAGGCAAGGTCCAAGGGATAATTTAGGATGGTAAACCTTTAAGACCAGACCCAATATGATATGGTAATGTGGAGGAAAGTACTGTAGAGGTTTGAAGGAGGGATGTGATTTGAAGAAAAAGATACTGAAGAGATGTTTATTAGAGTTTCCAGAAAGCAGTGTTGGAAGTTCTGAGATGAAGTTTTAATGTTTAGAGTGTGGGTGTGTGCTGAAAGCCATTGCACAAAGAAAGCTTAGCCATTGGACAAAGAAATCCTTTATGCTGGTAAAAATTTAGTGAATGAGATATGAGCAAAGTGTAAGGTTTTGTTGTGCTGCAAAATTAAATAGTGGGGAATATAAAGGGTTTGTTAAAATGGAATGGAAAAATGCAGAAGGGGCTGATGTGAGAGGATCAGGAGTTATATTTTGTCCACACTAATCTTTAGGTTGCTGCCACTCATACAGGACATGTGCTAGCTGACAAAGGAGAGCAGCAGATAAACTAATTGGTGTGAAAGCATAAAAAATCTAAGGAGTAAAGCAGATGGAAATCTGTCAAATAAGAACACAGTAGTTGAGAAGCAGCAGACTTGAAAGTTCTTAGAACAGAGACATAGCAAAAACTGAATCTCAGATGTTTTGCTGCCCAGCAGACATTGTCACCTACCAATTTTCACATCACAGTGCAGGCTGTTCTTTCCTTGCCTTGTGTTATATGTGGTATTGTGAATCCTTCACTCTCATGCACAGGAGAGATGAATATGTCTTGTATTAAGATAAATACTGTGCTTGAAATGCAATCTATTTGTACTAATTTAAACTTAAGCTGTTAACACACTGAAGACCTGAAAAAATGTACTTTGGTGTGTTATAATATCTGCAGGTAACCTCAGGCCTCATAGGCTCATATTTCTCTACATTAATGAAAAATTCTTCTCCAAGTTAGTTTTTGCTGGGTCAGTACTTTCTTTCCATGGAGAGATATTTAGACCTTTTGATCCACTGGAGTTGCACAGACGTCCTATTTGAGGTCTGGTTCTTCCTATGGCATCTGCACCAAAACTGCATTGTCTTGGCCTCTTGTGCTAATTGTGACCAGGCACGTGGGGAGGTGTCCATGCTGCCAGTGGCCCTACTTCAGACCTGCTGGTACTTAACCATGGATTTTTCTTTCTAAGGGCATCAGCTCAAGTTAGGAGCAAGAAGATGAGTGCTGTTGATATCTGGACCTTCCCATTCTGCACTTGAAGGATCCTATCTCTCAGGAGAGGGATTTGTATCAGAATTTGTATCACAAATGTCAGCCAACTGATTTGCCTCAGTCTCAAACTTTCAAGCAGCTCAGAAGTACATCTACAACCCAGAATAGATGATGATATAAAAGTGGTATTTAACACAGCCCTCCATCAGTTGTTACACAGCACTTTCTCGAAGCAGATCTGGCTTTTTCTTTCCTAGGAGATATGGTTTCAATATAAATAAAAACTGAAGGTTTCCTGGAAGAAAAGTCATGTGTGAAAGTGGAAGAACCTGAGCACACTGCAACTAAGGAAATTGTTAATTTAGAAAACTATTATTTTTTCTTTTTTTAATTATACCTAATAATGTCTGTTTCAAAAGTCAAAATTCAGGTTTTACATACTCTTTTCCCACTCAGTTTTGTTCTTAAAGATCTTCAAAGTTTAGAACAGTCTATCTTTTTAACTGTTTTCTTCAATCAGGCTGCCATTTAATTCAAATACAAAGAGCTGTATGTCATTCCATTTTTGACATAAAGCTGATGCAATTTTAAATGTGGTTTACATGGAAAGGGACTGAAGGCAAATAAACTTGGAAAACATATCTATCTCCATTTTCTGGGGAAACAACAATCCTACCAAAGGCTTTTAGCAAACCTCAAGAGGTGCCTGTTATAAGATTATGTACAATAATATTCTATGATAAACCATTTAAAAATAGTATTAGTAAGCCATTAAATCTTATTAGTTTCATTTGGACTTTTGTGTACGTGGGCTTTTAAAGTGGACTTAGAGATTGACAAAAAGTTTGCAAGGCAGTGTGAAGATTTGGCTCTGCCCTGATGATCCTGAACCAGAGTGATGTTTGCAATTGTGTAAGTGCCAGGAAAGGCCTGGTGCTGTGTCCTGTGTAAATGATGGCTGTAACAATTCCCATGGCTGCTCATTCTTGGACACTGTGTGGATAACAGTGATGAACTGAAACCTTCTGCTTTATTTTCCTGTGAAACCAATGAAATTGCACATCCTTAGTAACAGGTTGGTACATGTAATTCACTCATATATACCCTATCTTATTTGTAAGGATTATTGGTGGAAAAGAGAAATCTAAAACATCTGTTCTGACTGAGTCTGCATACAAGATGCTTTGTCAAATGCCATCTGAGAGAGTGCTGGGGTACAGACACATCAGCTTTTGAATTTGGTAGAGATCACTGGCATGCTACAGAAAAGTCACTCAACAGATGGTAAATTAAAACAACTTCTGTGCCCTAACAAGGTGGGATGACTTCTTTAAATCACTGAACTGAATGTTACAAAAAATATTTGTCAGTTATCCAGTCTGAATTAATATTTCATAATAGCATAGTCTGCGTATTTGGGCAGAATTTGTGCACCTAAATTTTTTTGTACTTTCTTTTTGTGCTTATTCCCATGGTTTTGGTTAGTTGCTTAGAAGACTGTTAAAACAGCTTTTTTTTTAAAATTTTATTTATTTGTTTATTTTGCAGACAATAGAAATCTTAAGTCTTCATAGGGATTTGAATTACCTATTGTAAATGTCTGACATCATACAGGAGGCAGACTATTCTTCTATCTTCTTGATATGCTCTTATGCCTGATTTTAATTTGGGGGCTTTTTCCATGATTACTCTTTACCACAGGCAATAGTTCATTTATATAACCACTGCTGTCAGTTACAGAGGGCTAGTGTTTTTCATTTTTGTGTAAGTGCTTGAATGAAATGTAAAGGTTTGGGAAGTTAGGTATGTCTCTACTGTTTTAGAAATCTACTGTCATTTTATTATGAAAAGACAATGAGAAATCTTAGAAGAATATTATTCCAATTGTGGGAGACCACATCTGGATGCTGTAGGACAGCTGGGAACACGAGATGCGACTTTTTGGTAGAGATCCTGTGTTCTTCACTTGTCTTTGAGACTTGACCCTATATAGCCCTTGTACAAAAATATGTACTAAAAGTCAGAAGTTGTCAATCAATTCTACTTAAGACCCCTGAAATACTGGAACATGTACTTAAGTAGAAGTTGTCAATCAATTCTACTTAAGACCCCTGAAATACTGGAACATGTACTTTTAGAGTAAGGAGTCCTAACTTTTTTCTTGAGCCAAAAATACCTCCAAATAGTACTTAAATTTCCCTACATTTACATTTATTTTTCTGAAATATTGAATCATGAATATCTGGGCAGAAAATCAAGCACCTGGCATGGTACGTGTTTAATTTGTCTACATTTCTTAAAAATGACATCCTGGAATGAAGAAAAACTTGGAAAGGTAGAAAAATTTCCTGTCTGGAACACCAGCTCTCTCAGGCACAGCAGAACAGCAGTTGTGATACTCCACTGGAGGTGCTGAGTGGGCTATGGTGCCATGCAGTAACCTACAAGAAGGGAAACATGTTGTGAATAAAAATAAACATAAATGTCAATGATGATGAATTGAGGTTTGTTTGCAGACCACATTGGAATGTTTATTTATATATATTTTAATACATATATATAAAAAAATACACTTGCGTATGGAGAGGTATGTTCAATGCAGAAGGGAATAAGAAGAACCATTAAGAATTGTACAAAGACCTTGACCTTCAAGTTATTAATAAGGAAACCTGATTGAGTAATAAAAAGTGTTTAGATTATTCAGTTAAAGGAAGAAGGCATAGAAATATAAGATAGTTTTATTGGAAGGGACCTTTAAAGATCCTCTAGTTCAACACCCCTGCAATTAGCAGGGACACCTTCCACTAGACCAGGTTGTTAAAAGCCATATCCAACTTGACTTTGAATATTTCCAAGAATGGGGCATTCACAGCTTCACTGGGCAATGATACTCTTCATAGAGAATTTCTTCCTTATACCTAATCTAAATCTCCCCTCTTCCAATTTAAAACTGGGCCCCTTGTCCTGTCACTACAGGCCCTGGTAAAAAGTATTTCTTCATCTTATATGCCCCATTTACTTATTTAAGTTTTGTAATAACATCTCCCTGGTGCCTCCTCTTCTCCAGGCTGAACAGCCCCAACTCTTTCAATCTGTTTTCATAGGAGAGGCACTCCAGCCCTCTGACTGTTTCTGTGACCCTCCTCTGGACCCACTCCACCAGGTCCATGTCTTTCTTGTGGATCTCGAAGCTGGATGCAGTATTCCATGAGGGCTCTCATGAGAGCAGAGAAGAGAGGAAGAATCACCTCCCTCAAACTTTGGCCATGCTTGTTTTTATGCAGCCCATGACACAATTGAATTTCTGAGCTATGAGTGCATGTGGCTGGCTTTTGCCCAGTTTTTCATCCACTGGTATCCCCAAACCTTCTTCACAAGGCTACTTTCATGTTATTCATCGCCCAGTCTGTAGTTATGCTGGGCCTTGTTTCATCCCAGATGCACTTGTCCTTGTTGAACTTCAGGAATTTCACATTGGTCCACTTCTAAAGTCTGTCAAGGTCCCTCTGGATGTCATCTCTTCTCTCAAATGTATTAACTGCATCCCTCAGATTGCTGTCACCCGCAAATTTGCTGAGGATGCACTCAATACCACAATGTCACTGATGAAGGTAGTAAATAATATTGGTCCTGATACAGACCCCTGAGGAACACTGCATGTTACTGTTCTCTATTTGGACACTGATTCAATGAGCCCAATTCTTTGGATGTGACCATCCAGTCAATTCTTTATATTATGCCACGTAGTCCATCCATCAAACCTACATGTCTCTAATTTAGATGTCTTAGGGGGTAGTATCAAAGGCTTTACAGAAGTCAAGGTAGATGACATGATATCAGTTGCTCTTCCCTTTTCCACCAATGCAGTCACCTCAGTAGCTGGAGTGAATTTCTTTGTTACTAACCAGCAACTTATTAGTTGGAAATAATAACCTGCTGTACTAGTGAGGACTGTCGGAATTAATATAATTAATATAATATAATATAATATAATATAATAAAACCCAAAAGTCACTCTNATAATATAATAAAACCCAAAAGTCACTCTAAATTTTAGCAGGCTATCTTGATATAAATAACGTTAAGAGGATAAAGTTTGTATATTAATATTTCAACTAGAAATTATGGTCTGTAAAGTTTTATGCTGGCTACTCTTATTCAGAAACTAGCAAAAATGATCTGCCTTGCAGATTCTCTGTCTTATAAGCACAGACCTTAAGAGAGTAATTTCAAATCCCAAATATATTGATTATATTTTCAACCGCTGGAAACTGACATGGCTCTGCCTTCAGTGAAATGCTGTTCAATGAAAACAATAAAAATTTTTACCCTTTAGTCTGGAATAGCACACCTTTAGCACATCTGCTTCATTGTACTTTTGGGACAAAGGCCTTTATTTACCGTTACAGGCTGTAACCAAGAGAATGAATGGAGTAATAGTACTTTATTTATACTTAGTTACTTATCCTACTCATTTTCCATGAAAAAGCTCATCTATGGAGACACAGAAAGCACTGCAAAGTACTGTTGAATGAAATAAGTGAAACATGAGATGTTTTGGCAGCAGACCAAATCAGTTTTCAGAGGTGGTGAGGAGTGATTGCTTTAGTGTTTCTCTGTGTACTACAGCTTCTTTTAAGTTGTAATGAGTAATAAATACAAATATAGTACTTGATGAAATTTTTTTAATTCATAGCAGTTTTTTTGTTAAAAAGCTTTTTGAAATAGATAGGAAAGGCTGCTTGTGCAAACTGGTAAAAGTAATTTGAAGTTATAGATGAGTCTGCGTGGGATTATACCTCAGAGTCTTAATATTTTCTAAGCTCTCATCTCATCATATGTGTTCATTTCTGTTATTGAAAGAGAAAAGGTTTTCATAAAATGAACCTTTTTGTCTGAAAATATAACATTTTTTCTTGCTGAAATGGTAGGCTATTTCATCTCTTTTGACTCAGTTTTATAAAGGCATTTTATTTAAAGGCACTAACTGGTGTTCTTAAAGCATGGTTCTATTTCTTCCTAGCTTCTCAATGATTTCTTTGTCTACAACTGCGATGAGGAATTACTGAAAATAAAATGGAAAATAACCTTAGGTGGTAAGCATATACTCATTATTCTGAATATACGTTAATTATTCTGTGACTGTGCTAATAGGGGAAAAGATAGGTGATGAAAACAAGAGGCTATACAAAAATGGTCTGTTCAAAAAGTAAACAGATGTCTGGATCTTTTTATCAAGGTTTCTAGGATGTTGTGCAGATATTAATCTGAATATTGAACTTTTGAATTAAAAACAGCCATTGTGTAACCTGATGTGTAGATGTTGCTATTTTAGCAAGGGAGGTATATTGGTCATTCTTTACATACATTTGATCTGGATAAACCCAAGGTTTTAAAGGACAAAAAATCACAAGTGGAAATGTATCAACTATCCTGACAGTGCATTTCAGTAACAGAACTTCTTTTAAATTCCAGAAAAAAGAGGAAAAATGAGTAGGATTTGGAGCTGGGCTGGAAAATGTCATAGGTTAGACAGAGTAAATTTACTGCAGATCTGAATGCTGGCGTGGGTTTATCTAAGAGCAGACGAGACGGCAACTTTTGCCCTGCTTGACTAACTCTCACATGAGCTTCCTTACACACGGTGCTGCATTCTCTAGGACTCACCTTCCCTTCCTGGCAAAGAGATTGCTGCTGGTCCAGACAGGTTGAGCAGAAGGTTGTGGCTCCTGCTGTGGGGATGTCCACAGTTATGCAGTTGGAGTCTCTGGTATTATTGACCAAGGTTCCTGTGCAACCCTGGTATTTGTCTCCATGTATCCTTCATATCCAGGTTTTTCCCCAGCATGGATCAGTTTCTTTGTCTCTTCTAGCTCTCCTCTTGTTTTCTAGACAATCTCCTTTTGGGAACCCTTTCATTTTGCATGAACTTTTCTTTACAGAACCTCAGGTCCCTGGTTATTCTTGTCTAGACAGTCTCTGTGCAGAAGTACATTCTGTCATCAGTTTTGTAATCTATGGTTACGTCTCATCTCTTGTTTTTTTTTTGAATTGGAGAATTCAGGATGTGCTACTTTTGTTTAGATGTTATAAAAATATTCAATGCGCTCATACTGATTGCAAGTAGTGCATAGGCTTTTGCCTGAGAGTTTAGAAGTTGTGTTTTGGACGTTCACTCCTTTCTTACACACCACCACCCCCTCCCCCCACCCAGTTATCTGCCCCTGTGTTTGCATTCACAGCTCAAGTTACATGCTGTAAGTGTGGAAAACTGAACCTTGTGATGGAGTGCCTGTTTAGTTTTGTCTTGAGGCCAGGGCTGAAGTGGAGACAGTGTGCAATTCCCTTATTTTTAATGTGCAAATATCCACTCCTCTTTAGTCAAGGGAGCAAGATTTGTGACAGGCCATTACTCATTCATGTATCTTTCTAAACTATAGGTACAGAACCTTGTTTTAGAGCTGGTTTCAAAAGCATTAAGCTTACTCTGGTTTGTCAAGTGCACAACATTGTTTTCTAAATTAAGCTATTTTTGCATCTCCTTGAAGGTTAAAACATAGCTTTCAGATAAATATGCAATACATTGCAAGTTAGGTGAGCTTGTTAATTTTTAGGAGAATGTTTCTTCTTGTTAGCCATCAGCTGTACTGCAGGTCATTGTAAAAGTCTGGCTAAGGTTAAAGGGAGTTCAAGCAGCGCTGGTTACATTTTTGCTTTGAAGCCAGATTTACTGGTAGAAAGTACCACAAATTTTTTTTCTTAAAATGTCAGGTTTTGCTTTCAAACAGCTTGAGGTTGATATTCAACAGCTCTGAATTTCCAGATAATTAGCATAACTCTCTCAGCAGGAAAGTTGTCCTTCCTGACAAAGATGTCACTGTCAGTGATGTTTTCTCTTTGACTCACATCTGCTACAACTGCTGTGTTTTTATTCTGAGAGGTAAAACAGGTGGATATTAAACAAAAGCTCTGTCTCACAAGGTGGTATCAGATGTGATTCTGGGAGCAAGTAAAATTGCTAACATTTCCTCCCTTTTTTAAGTTCTTTTTCTTGGCATTGTGTGCAGAGCCCAGAGAGACACATTCTCCAGACATAGCATCATCCTGAAAATTATGGCTTCAGAAGTATTTTGTTGATAACATGTACAATTTATTCAGTGCCCGTAAAACAGTTAAGGAAATGTATACTCCTTTACTTTGTGAATAAACTGAGTATGATTTGAAGTGTTGACTACTTGTTCAGAAAACACAGAACTTCCTGCTATCCTGTTATGGATTCAGATTGACAGTCTGGTTTCTGATGATATTCCCCATGTGAATTGATCTGGGAAGACAATGATCAAATTTCCATGGTTTCCGTGCAGAGATCTCCCATTAGAATCATTGAGAGGGTAGGTTTGGTGATGAGAATCTAAAGAAATACACTGAGTTTCTCAGGCTGTTAGGAGGTGATAATTTTAATTAAATCCAGTTAAGAAGGGATCTAAATGTCAAAGGTGCTATATCCTCCAGAAGCTATTTCTGCCTCGAGGTGTTTGAGAAATAGGGTATTAATAAATGCTGTGAAATTATGGTTAGTACCCTAGCTGTAGGTGGAAAAAACAACAGGAATTTCTAAGAACCTCAAAATCTCAGGAGGTAAAATTAGGATGCTAAATTGGTAGGAGATAGCAGTAGACTATGTTAGAGAAGTTTAAAAATTCCACATTACTGAAATAATTTCCATTTCACTTTCATTACATTTGGCAAAATCTATTTCAATAATGGATTTTTTTTGGTTTCATTTTAAAATTAACCCAAATCTCTATGTAAGCCTTCCCGTTGCAATTGTGACCACTTGAGTAATTAGAGAATTAGAAAGAGAAGGAAAGCTTTATGATCAAACTAAGACATTCTAAGTGCTTCTCGAAGATGGAATAGCTTCTTAGGTACATATATAATTAGGAAGGTTTTTTTAATGCTTAAGGAAAGATGGTATTTGTACTAATGACAGTAGTTATTTAGAACATTCTAAATAACTGCTGTTATTTTTTCAAGGATACAATATACGTACTTCAACTACTTTCCCCCACCACAAAAAAAGAAAACAAACAAAACCCCAGCCTCACAGTAAAAATATACTGTATGAGCTCTGAAGGCAAAACTGAAACCAAATAATTTTTGATATTTTCTCCTCAAAGTAAAACTCTTCTTTCCTAAAACATACAGGAGTTAACAGGGTAGCTATCGATCGTGCTTCATTCTTTTTAATGCCAGTATCTGGCTGCCTAATTCAGGTATCTGTACCAAGTATTGAATTTAACATTCTAATCTTAATCTATTGGGTCATTAGTCTCTCTGTGTTTGTACACTGGATTACTTTTGTCCTTTTTAGGTGCATTTCTTTTGAAACAGACCTTACTGTCTTCATTTCTATTGGAATGATACTGCCTGGTGTAACACTTTGTGGCTGGAGATGAGTGACAGTCCTCCCTTTTCCAGCTGTGAGGTCTGTTGGCTGGTTGGGCCTTCATAATTTTCTTTCCTGAATCCGACCAAAATCAGTGTTTATGAAACAAAATGTGTTAGTCTTTCTTACACTGTAAGAGTTCTACAGAATCACAGTCAAGGAGGGGTTGAGGTTGGAAGGGACCTCTGGAAGTTTTCCTGTACAGTGCTCCTGCTCAAGCAGAGCCATCCAGAGCCTCTTGCCCAGGATGGTGTCCAGACAGTTTTGAATATCTGCAGGGATAGAGATTCCACAAGCTCCCTGGGCAACTTGTGCCAGTGCTCAGTCTTCCTCAGAATGAGAAAGAGTTTTCTGATATTCAGGGGAAACCCCCTGTGTTTCAGTTTGTGTCCATTGCCTCTGGTTCTGTCACAGGGCACCAGAGAAAGCCTGGCTCTGTCCTGTACACACTCTCCCTTCAGGTAGATCTACACATCAATAAGAGGATCTCTCAGACTTTTCTCACATCAAAAATGCTCCAGCTGGTTCATCATTTTCATAGTCCTTCACAAGAGTCTCTCCACTATGTCCATATCTCTTTTGTACTGGGCAACACAGAGCTGGACACAGCACTTCAACAGTAGTCTGTGCCGAGGAGAGGGAAAAGGTTACCTCTCTTGGGCTGCTGGCAACACATCCTAATGAAGCCCAGGACAGTGTTAGCCTTTCCTGCCACAAGGACACATAGCTGGCTTATTTTCCACTTCCTTTCCTTGTATGCTGTGGTTTGTGTCACTCTTTTTGCTGTCTCCTGGTTGAGAAAGTAGGTTATTGGCAGCAGTTATTTCAGCCTTACTGTCATGGTAGTTCTCACTGGCAGGTCCTGGACAGCTGTGTCCTTGTTTTCATTCAGGAGGCTACCAGGGTGCAAAATCCCTCTTCATCCAGTTCTTCTGGGCTTGAGAATACGATCATATTGCTTTGGTTCAAAACAAGAAGAATAGTGCCTTGTGAACAAGAGTTGTGGAAGGTAAATCAGTACTTTCATTTCTTTACTCTTGTGGTTTTTATAGGAATCTTTTTGATTTGGTTGTTTGTTTAGTTTTTTGGGGTTTTTTGTGTGTTTTGTTTTTTACATTCTTTTCCTGTGAAAGTTTCAGATCCTTCTGGTTTGATTTCTTGGTTTTGTGTATAATTGTATCAATCAAATCAGATTATTGGAAAAATACTATTAAAATCTGTGTTCATTGTTCTCCAAGGAGAATTGTTGTAGAACCTATGGTTATTTCCAGGATGTCATGAATAGGAGTAGAGGTTATTTATTGCCATTAACACTAATTGTAGGTAGACAAATTGCATGAACTCTGCAATTTTGCAAATCTTCCCTTGGGAGGTTAGCAGAAATATTGAAAATCAATTCCTTTTTACTGCATTTGAAAAATTTACAATTTTAAATTAATCCTTGTTTTCCAGCTCCGAGAAAAACTTTTTCTTGTGGAGATGTCTCGTAAAAACAGGCACTGTATCTCTATCATCTGCTATACTTTTATTGGGTGCCCAATTGGAACTCTTCTGTCTGTGCTTCAAAATTGCTGTGGGTTTAATTACTCTAGTGTAAAGAAGTTATAGATTAATGGTTTAAATTTTATGTGTATGTCTAACTCAGGAAGAATGGGTGAAACATGCCAGACAAAGGAACTGGTGCAGCTGTTGGCAAAATATCTGGGTGTCCATAAATGGGCACATCTGGCATCTCTCGCTCATCACAAAGGACAGTAAAAACAGACAGCTCTATATCTAAACCTTAGAGACCTTGCTTATTCCTTTCACTCTCGCTGCACTCTGCTGAAGATGTTAGAATTCATTCAGTTCACTCTTTTGCCCAAGTCTGGATTTTCAGATGACTGATCCCATTATTAATCTACTCATCTTTGTCCTTGGGGAAGAGCTGAATGGGAAGGACTGAGGATTCCATGCTTTTGAATTTCTAAGAGTGGTTCTGATTTACATTCAATGAAACTTTCCAGATACTTGCCGGTACTTGGACAGATATTTGTTGATGTCTAAATTTCCTAGTAAGTGTAAGGATGATGTCTAAATTAAAAATTACTTAATATAAATGTGCTCTGTTACAAAAAAAATGGCAATAAGCAACATGGATGCACTTCCAAAATTATTGTTCTATGACTTAACTGGAGTATAAGAAACTTTGAATCATATTTAACTATAACAGGATTTTGCTATTGCATCTTGATTCTACTTCTAATCACAGAATGGTTGAAGTTGGAAGGAACCTCTGGAGGTTATCTGATCCAACTGCCTGCTCAAGCAGGGCTAAATAGATCCAGTTGCCCTGGGTCATGTTCAGAGACTTTTGAATACCTACGAGGAGGGAAGCTCCACAACAACCTGTGCCAGTGCTCAGCCACCCTTACAGTGAAAAAGGACTTCTTTATGTTCATCTGGAGCCTTCTCTGTTTCAGTTGTTGTCCATTGCCTCTTGTACTATTATTGAGCACTGCTGAAAAGAGCCTGACTCCATCACCTTTGCACCCTCTGTTCCTGTAGATCTATACATAAATAAGATGACCCATGAACCTTCACTAGACTAAACAGTGCAGCTCTCTCAGATTTTCCTCATGATCCAGTCTCTTCATCATTTTCATGGCTCCTTATAGGAATTGATCCAGTATGACCAGTATGTGCCTCTTACACTGGGAAACTCAGAACTGGACTCAGCCCCAGTTCAGGCTTACTAGCAGTGACAACACTCTCCTAACACAGCCCAGGATCCTGGTAAGCTTTTTTTGCACCAAGGGCACATTGTTGACTTGTGTTAAACTTGGTGTCCACCAGGACCACCAAGTCCTTTTCTGCTGAGCTGCTTTCCAGCTGGTCAGTCTTCAGTGAATACTGGGGGACTGGGGTTGTTCTCTCCAGATGCAAGACTTGACACTTCCCTTTTATGAACTTCATGAGGGTCTTGTCAGCCTATTTTTACAGCTTGTTGAGGTCTCCCTGATTTGATGCACAACCCTCTTTTGTTGTGCAGAAAATCACCTATTCTACCCAGGTTTGTGTCATCAGTCAGAATCACCTTCTGGTGGGCTTCCATTTAATTCAGTGTGTGAACTTCTGACCTTCTTAAATGAAGGACCTGTCCTACTTATGTCAATTATAAGACAAAATCTCTAATAAAACATGTATTTTACTTTCTTGTGCTAATATTAAAGTTAACACTTTATGTTTTCCTGTAGACTTGAGCTGTGATTATGAAGAAAAACTATGTTATGAAAAGCTTTTATCAAATGAAACTCTTTGACAGATATTGATTTAACACAAAGCATTTATAATTCTGAATCCTATTAAGAAGGTGACTTTCTTCAAAGAGGGGAGAAAAAAATATAAAAGATGAAAACCTGTAGAGGTGTCACTTATGAAGTTGAAAAGAATCATTATTTGCTTGTCAGCAGTATTAAATAATGTAAGTCACTAAATAAGTAGTTGTGCTTGACAGTAATTTTTGTTACTGTTCTCATAATCTGATTTCCCAAATTTGGAAAGAATTGTACTCTTCAGTGATTTAAAGCGTGTACTGTCATTCCCTGAAAAAGGAAATGTATTTATTTGGCAACTGTGGATATCAGGAACTGCTGATCTACAATAGTGAAAGTTTGCTTTAGTGTTCATTATATTCACACTCTGAAAAGCCTCTTTTTTCACACAGGAAGCGGATGCACATTCTTGAACGTTTTCCTCTCCATGAAAAACATGTGAAGATATCTTCAGGCACAAGGTCAGAAGACAGCCATCTACTTCTCTCAGTCAAGAAAAGATTTGGAAAAAAATGTTGTAGCTGAACATAACTTGAGACAAAACTGATAATCTTTGAATGCATACACAAGAGAATCAAAACATAGTGCATTTACTCTAAAACACCATTAGTTATGTCTCCCAGTCTACTTGAAAATGCTTTCAGACAGAAAAGCATAATGTTATGTTTGTGAAATCGTTGTCCCTAAAATGAACATGCCATCTTTTCCTTGTAAGATTCAACTTTTGGGAGGATGCTGATCCCATGCTGAGAGAGATAAAGAGGGAAGAAACCCTATGTGACATTTGTTGCAGGTTTCCCTTTTGGTATTGGAGTATGTTGGCTATTGTGGTGAAGTTCAGAATGGTATTTGGATTTTTAGTAACTCTTGACTTTTCTCATCTGCAAAAGAAAGAATGTACAGAAAACAATGGTATTCTAGAGAAAACCCCCACAACATCAGATTCAAGTCTTAACACATAATTCCGTAATTAAATGAAACATTTAATGGTGTTGAATTTTTTCTCCCTTCCACACTTTCACAATCTACTCAATCTGGTATTTGGAACTTTTCTACGTTCATTTCTTGTGTGGGGTTTTACATAAGAAATGTACTTTTCTCCTTTCTTGGAGAATTGCTTGCTCAACTTGTAATGTCAATCTTGCCTCTGTATAAAATCATATTCCTCACATTTTTAAAATTAGTTCAGGGGCTAGGATTAGTAAATTTATGCTCAGTGATGAGTCCATGTCCACGAGAATGTGTAGAATAGATATGTGTTCATCAGAATTCTGATATGTTAATTTTAAGAGAAAAGACAAGTATGAATTAGGAAAAGGTTAAATCCAAGAAGGATCAAGATGCTAAAATTCGTCATGTGTACAAAATAAATGTACATATAGTAAATTTTCTCATATGTCTCTGTGAAATTGAACCATTCACTCCACCAGAGGCTTGCTGCCTCATAAACTTTGTAATGCAGAGAAGAGTTATTCTGGGTGATTTAATGCCATTCTGAAGATAAAAAAGGGTGGGAAAAAAGGTGAGAAAAACCAAATAGCTATCATAAATTCTAGAAACTGATCTTTGAGTCTGTAAAGAAATATGGTCTTTTCCCTAATGAAAGTGAAACCAAACCAAAGAAGGCTTTAGACCTGTTAAAGTCACTACAACTGTAGGAGTAAGAACAGCATAAAACATACAATACAGATACAAATTCAGGAAGGGTAGAGAGAATGTCATGTCAAACTATGTTGCGTGTAACTCCCTGGGTTATCCAGAGCCAAACAATTTTACTGTCCTTTTTCAGATGCTAGGCTGTAAAGCACAGTAAAGTGGATGTTTCAAGTAAATAAAAACAATGGGCTAATTTACTAGGGTGAAATGTTAGATTTCTTTGTGGTGGTAGAGTTCCTTTTTAATCTGAAATTAAAGCTTGAGAAGCATATATATTGCTATTGTTGGAAATCCCTTGCAATGGTAAATTTGAATTTGATGGACTATTTAATTGTGTACACAGCCATCTTGAATGCTCAGATAAGGAGGTTTCTGGTGGTCTTTATTGCTTCTGTTTTTGAATACCTTAAGGTTTGTATATACTCAATCAGAGGAGATGTATATACTGAGATACAAAATCTTCAGAATTAATACTAATTCCTGTCAAAATTAGATTGTATTTTACAGTAGCTCAAGAATAATATTTTTAGTTTATCATGATTTGTAGTGTAGTCAGAATTTTAACAGACCCAGAAAAGAAATATATTGCTGAACAGCTGCTGGGTTTAAAGAAACCAATACTTCAAAAATTATTAATAGGACTAGTATTCCTGATCTATAAATAATTAATAAAGATTCCCTGAGATTCAACACTATTCTGCTCATCACTGTATAATGAAGATTTCAGTTACTGTAATAATAGCTTTAGGGGATCTTTATTTTTAACTAATTTTTGTTATATTGATCCTTGAAATAGCACTATCACACACCTCTATCAGAATGCCTAACCTGTGTGGAAAGCAAGGCTGAAATTTTTTTCAATATCAAAGCAAAAAAACATAAACATGAACGTTTCTTTGAGTATTAGGAATCTACTGTGATATTTGCAGGTGGCCCAACACAGGAGCATACCAAGGATGCAATGACTATACTAAGAACATGGAGATGTATCTAACATAAATAACACAAATGTATGCTGCTCCTTGCTCTGCAACCCTCCCCACTGCTGTATGACCTGGTTTCTACAAGAAGAAGTCAGATACATGGAAAGGATCACAGTGCACTAAAACGTAACTCACTTTACACACAGATTTTGAAACACTCCATGAAATGGCTTGCCCTGGAGACAGACCTAGAGCCCAAGTGACATTCAGAGACCCTTGAACTTTAATGCAGCACCCATGAACAGGATCCTTTCACTGCAGTTTTTGGACAACTTGCATTGAGCCTTGTGTTTGTGCACCAGAAAGGTGCCAGCAAGCAAAATTTTTGTTTTGTGTGTTTGCTCTGCTTCTATGCAAGCAGAGTGTGTGAGTGGGTATATATGTGTGTGCATATATATACACTCAAAACCAAGCATTTCAACATGCATTTGGTTGAGTTCCAAGCATTTAAGGACAACAATGTAGATATGAGACATGAAAAATTGTTCTGCTGAGTAGCCATATTACAGTCATGCAACAGCAGTAAGCTTCTAATTCTTAAATAACAGGACTGCCTGTAGTCAAAGGAAAACAAGTAGTAGCAGCTCTGCTTAAGTCAGGCAATGTCAGATTATACTGATGTGAGATTAGCAGGCACCAGGCTTCTGCTATTAATCATAAGTGGAACTTCTGTTTCCAATAGAATATAAAAATTGAAAATATGAACTTTCTTAAATATTATTTCTCACTGCTGTGACATGACTAAGTGCTTTCATGGTGGAATTAGATGATATGTCCTGGCTGTGTTTTGAAACATCTTTTCAAGAAGGCTGGGTTGCTTGGTTCAGAGCTCTCTAACTGGCTTGGTCTACAGTCTGTAATACTCTATCTTTTGATTTTTGGAGATTCAAATTTGGTCATAATTTTTTCAAACTTAAGTTCCAAACTCTGTTTTTAGTGGAGGTCACTGTTGGCAGTATGGAGTGATGTTACATTTTCCTATGAAATTTTCAGCAGAAGTATTTAGCTGTTTTGCATAGCATAATGGATATCCTTGAGTTCAAAATGTCAGTGTTCTTAAAAAAAATACATCAAACTTTTCACTCTAAAATGTCTTTTGGAGATAAGATACATGCAAGGGTTTTTTCAGTGCAACCAGCTTAAGTAAATGGAATGTAATTACTAATGTATGTTCACGGATCCATCAAATACGGTGAAGGAATAAATTCTTCTACTTATATTTGTGAAGAGATATTTTCTCTATGAGTTGAGACATTTAAAAAACCTCAATTGCTAATATCAAACAATCTAACTGTGAGCTGAAGAAATGCTAGACTACTCCTGCAGTAAGTCACTACTGATTATGAAAATATTGAGATCAAAAATGAGGCAATTGCTGAGAAGTACTTATATCCCAAAGTAGTTTAAGAAGTGCTCTTATTGTAAAGAATTATTTGTAGTCTTTCATATAGAAATTTTTGTATGTGTTTTGTAAATTTGTGAATAAATATTAGTACTCACAGTGCAAGCAGAATTAGAAAAAATATACAGGTATCTGTATTCCTTTTTTTTCTCTGGTTGTTGACCTTATGGCAATATCCTGGTTATGATTTGGATTGATATCAAGAATGTTCTGCCACTGAATATTTGGAATTTTGCACTTTAACTTGGCCACATGGATGCTATTCAATATTTTTGGGTGAACACACTTGCAGAACAAGCACTGGCACTTCCAGAAGTGCTAATTCCTCCATGTCCTGAACTGCCTAGAAAGAGGTCTGGGAGCCAAAGGAAAGTCTGCTATAATAGTGATCCTCAGTTAAAAAACACTCCTGTTCATGGTCAGCACATTGATGATGAGGACATAGTTTCTAATATGCAACTTGTTTCCAGTTAGTTGAAAGTGGGGGCAGCATGGGTATGAGAGCCCACGCAGGTACACACCTTTCTGTTGTTGTATCAGGATTGCCATCCTGTGGTGAGCATTCAAACACTTCTAGTGAATTACAACTGTACTGTGGCCATAACCTAATTTTTTCAAGTTGAGAATTAGCTTGCAAATGGTGCTTGTTTGGTCATTGTACAGGTCAGATGTTATAATGTAGATGAAGGTTTCCAAGCCATGAGTAAATGCAACGAACTAGACGAATAGAGCCGTTCTCTCAGGGCTAGAGATTTCTGGTTGCTTTTCTATTGTGCACACTTGCAATGTCTTACATGCACATGCAGATTTGTGCAGCACACATATATATACATTCTAAAACCAAATTTTATTTTTAGATTTTACTTTTGATTTCAAATAGATTTCCCAGAGAATCAAAGTGCTGTTCTGACTGTTTAGGTTAAAGTTCATGATACGGGATCAATTATATAAGAGTTTATTTGTATGACAAAATTGTACAGTGTCCTGAAAATATTAACTAGCTAATTTAAGAGGTTTGATTTTGAAAGCTAGGGACAAGTGCTGACCCCACTGGTTTAATGCATCTTTTCATGTTGGTATAGTAAATCTGCTGTTCTGTGTGTGATTTTTGATACAATGGTTTCTTTCTTCATAATCTTTCTCCTCCTGTCATTTACCCCACCTATTTCTCACCAGATAACCATATGTTCATGTTAAGATTTGTAATCTGTTTTGTTGTATTGAAAGGACTTCAAATTCAGCAATTGTGAATGGGAGCAAATGGAAAAAATTCTGGGCAACAAAATAATCATTATGTTCTTTCCAGCTATATTGTTATAAAAATATCATGTTTCCATGTTATCTGATTTGCCATTGAGGAATTAACTGGCAACTAGTTAAAATTGAGCAGAGTGAACAGGTAGATTATTTATTTAGTCTTTTCTACGTGTTTTAAGAAAGACTGTTTATAAAAGTCCAAATATTTTTAATTAAAACATTGCGATATTGACCTTGAGATCAAGAGGGAAAAGCCTTGCCTATGTTTCTAATTGTACATCTTCAGGTTAATGGCCAACTGTCTTACTGATTATGTATGTTTTGTGTGCCCCGAAACCACTTCCTGAAATGGTTTTGGAAGTAGTGACAGTGAGATATGCAGATAGAAGATCACATAGCTAGACTTTCTAAAGTTGAGAGTAGGAAAGTAATGTCATGACTGCTTGTATTTTGTAGCATCTTGTTTTTGTGGATCACTAGAACAAGAGATTTGTTTCTGTTAAGCTTTTCAGCATATTAGTAATTTCTGTTAAATAGGATGACTCTTACTGTCTGGTCCAGCTGCAACCATGTCCAGTGCAGTATATAATTGCTTGATAGGCAGCTCAGCATTTGCCTTATCTTTGTTGTTAATATTATGAAATGTAGAAAGTAAATGGCCAGGGTTCTGTAGGATCAATGTGGCATAGTAAGTTGACAGTCAATCTGCAGAAAGCAGATGCTGGAATACCTGGAAACCAGATCCTGTCCTGGGATGAATGAATTCTTGAAATCTGAGATAGTCTTGAATTTTTATATATCAACAGTTTATTTGTCTTTAAGCTCCAGCATTAATCTTCTAAATGGGTTTTTATATCGTATTTCTAGTTAATTTTTATTGTCTTCCATTTTAGCTTCCTACAACTGCATTAAAAATTATTAGTAATTTAATTGTCAAAACTACTGAACGAAACTAAATTTGGCATTTTTTTAAAGGCATGAGTGTTCGTCTACTGAGAAATAGTGCCTTCTCAATCATGTTATCTGCAAGTGGCTTTGAGCTCTGCAAACTGAAAAATACTTACTTTCAGTCATGCTGCCCAAAGTTGCACAGACTTTCTTATATCATCACAACTTCATCCCAGTCATAATACAGACATAATAGTGAAGACTGTGGAAGGCTGTGGATCTTCCTGAATTCTTTGTTGGTCCTTATCTTCTAATGGTTTTCTTCCTTTCCTTGGCAAATTTCTCTTCAACAAGCTGAGTAGTAGAGACACCACAGAGATCAAGATATATAATTATGTTCCATTAAATTTGACCATCTTCCTTGAGCTTGACTAACTGAACTTTTTCTGAAGTTTGCCTACCACTTCTTCCTGTGGTGGACAAAATGAGAATATATATACATATATTTAAGAATGCAAGCTAATAAGCTAAGGACCACACTGTGGACTTTGTAAAATGCTAGAAAATTTCACTAAGAAATTTCAAGTGAACAACTACTGAGATAACATTCTTGTATTGAAAATGACAAAAATGAAAGGTCCCAAGTTCTGAGTTCTCAGTTCCTGACAAAAAGTTTACTTTATGGAAGAAAGGTTAGTTAGAATGGTCTTGTGGTAGAAGTAAGTTTCCACAGAAAGTGTACCTCGAGTTGTAAAAGTGACCTAGTAACAGATATTTGAATTATTGTGTGCTGGTTTTGCCTGCGGTAATTTTCCTCACAGTGGCTGGTACATGGCTGTGTTTTGGATTTGTGCTGAACAGAGGGTTGATTGCATAGAAGTGTTTTTGTTCTTGCTGAGCAGGGCTTACACACAGCCAAGGCCTTTTCTGCTTTTCCTACTGCCAGATTGACAAGAAAGTTGGAGGTGCATGGGAGGTTGGGAGGAGACACAGCCATGACAAGTGACCTCAACTGACCAAAGGGATATTCCAGCTCATATGACATCATGTCAGTATATAAAGGGGAGGGGAAGGAGGAGGAAGCAGGGGATGTTTTGAGTGATGGAGCTTGTCTTCCCAAGTCACCGTTACATGTGATGGGTCCCTGCTCCCCTGGACACGGCTGAACAGCTGCTTGCCCATGGGAAGCAGTGAATTAATTCCTTGTTTTGCTTTGTTTGCATGGCCAGTTCTTCTTTTCTATATTAAACTGTCTTTATCTCAACTCAGTTTTCCTGCTTTTACCATTCCAATTCTCACCCTGATCCTACTGGTAGGGGAGTGAACGAACAGTTTTGTAGGGCTTAGTGGCTGGCTCTGGTTAAACCATGACATACTGTTTCCAAATTTTTTGCTAAAGCATTCTATCATGCTTATGATGGAAAGCTTTCAAGGATGTTTATTTCAAAGTTGCTTAGAATTTGTGTCTTGGGGGCATGCGGATGGAAAATGAATGAGTTCTGTATCTCCAGCATGGAGTAAAAGGTTTAGAATATTAAATTTTATTTTTTTCCCCAGGGTTTTCTGAGATGTGAGCAGATGGGACTTTGATTTCAAGTGTAAACGCAATGATAAAAGATTGGAAATCACACCATTAAAAAATTATAAGCACTAGGTTATACATTTTTATCACTTGCTATTGTTAATTAACCTTTAAAAGCTGATGATGTAGAGAAAGCCTGGGGTTTGGTTTCTGTGGGAACACTTTTTAGTAGTAATGAGCACCTGAGGATTCTTTTCTCTCCCACAGTGAACATGACATTTCAATTCTCACAGATGTGTGTGTGATGCCAGCACCTTTCAGTCCTTTAAGCATAGCAAGAAAGTTTGGTATTTTCCCTATAGATGCAGAAAGGGCAGTGATTTTCTTCTCTTTAGACTGTATGTGATTCCACTCTCACATTCAAGAATTAGTCTCATGAATAGCACTCATTTTCAGAAGCGTTGCTGGGAACCTTTTGCTGACATTTTGCCATCAGCAGGAGAACAAAGGAAAGCTTGTAATGATGACTTCACCTTTGCTTATATTAGTCCAACTGGATATGATTGAATTTTTGAAGCCATTTAAAAATACTCTTTTCCTCCTATCAATTTGAATTGCACCAAAATAGGCATTAAAATAATGGCAAAATAACACTATTTTAGGATCTTGAATCAAGTTGCTTGATATGGTGCAGAAAGGCCATTGGACTCTTTCAGTTATACATGTAGCACGAGCTGGGTCCTGCAAATATTTTGCATGAACTTGTCTTTTCTTAAAAAAAGTCTTCAGAAGATGGAAAACATAGTGAATAAAATGCTTGAAAATTATTTTGAAGTACGTTTTAGTGTAAAGTGCTTATATATTAAGAAAGATGTGTATGATTTTTGTGTGGTTATGACCACAGTGTTCAATAGAAAAGTGTAAGGAAAAGGTTGCAAATGCTTTCACTAGTGAGAGAGACAAAAATCCATATTGTGAAGTTATGGTGTTTGGAATTTCTTTATTATGATTAAAAAAGACATTTTTCCTTTCCATGGAAAACCACAATCTAGCATAGCTACTGTGTTAAGTAGTCTGTAAGTTAAGTTTAATATCTTTTGAATCTATATAGTTACTTTGTGGTGTCTTTCCTTTTCTTTACTTTAGACTGAGAGAGTTTTCTGACATTTCTACAGGGGCATGAACGTAGTAAAATTAATCACTGTATAGATAAGAATAGGAAAATAATTTTTTTTTTTAAATAGCACTAGCAAATACTGTGTAGTTGCTATTTGGTATTAAAAATGTGTTAGTTCTACATATTTCAGCATGAGACAGGTTGGAAATAATGGAGTGTCGACTTGTTTTCAGTCTTTCCCTTATATTAAAATCCCTTTTTTTTTGGTTCACTATATTTCTATTGACAGATGCAGATGGCCAAATGTGTTGTGATACAGAGAAGAGTTCAAGTCTACCTGTCTGGGACATTGGACCTTTTCACAGAAATATGAACAATGTGAGGAATAGGTTTTCCCCAGGAAAACCATAATCCAGTGTATGGCCATCAGTATATCTCGCATGTAGGACAAATGAATGAAATCTGTCATGTCCAATTTATGGGAAACTCTCAACTTCCGTTGTTTGGTTTTCATACCAGTGCGCCCCAAGAGTCTGAAACTTCTAGATTTTTACAGAGTGGAAATTCTGGCTGCTTGGGTAGAAAAAAAATCCAAATGTTTTGACTTGAAACTTCTTGGAAGGTAAGCAGGAGCATATGTGACACCATCGCAGAGAGGATCTCAAGAGATGTGATGCTGCTGCAAGGCAGGACAGCAAAACAGGAGTAATGTGTGGTGAAAACCAAACTGAACAGGCAGAAAGCATTTTAGGGAAAAGTGAAAGGCTCTGCTAGTCCAGGTGGCCACAGGGTTACCTCAGCCTTAATGAGGTTCTTCAGAGGAAGTTAAAAGGAAAAAAACATAGAAGAGTATTACATAAGTCTGGAAGTGAATCGTGTCTTACATGCTGTATTTCATAAGTCTGGAAGGGAATCGTGCTCTTACATGCTATTAATAAAGATTGACAAAAAACCTTTACCATCTACATGCAATCTCAAATAGCCAAATGTGGATGTTTATTAGAGAAGGAAGAAGATGTAAAATGGAAAAGCGCTTTTCTTTTTTTTTCTTCTTCCTATGCAATTTCCTGTCAAGCTTTGCTTAGCAAATCAGTTTCCATTAATTTCTGTTTGTATGAAGTAGCTCACAAGATAAAACTTCTGATCCCATCAGCAAACAATCTCTTCTTATAAGCTTCATAACAGAAAAAACCCCTGACATCCTTAGTTTCTGACTTTGATACAATAAAAATAGTACCCGAGAAATAAGGAAGAAAAAGAATAAATATATTGTCTAATTCTATTGTGGATTTTAATTTTTTTTTTAAATGCAAATACTATCTCTCAATTGTTTAATAATCCTTTAAATTTTTTTTCTAGGTACTGGCAACTGTGTGCTTCAAAATAAGACAGTGAAGGATTTATATTTAGTTTAGTAGACATAAATTCTGTATCAAGTCTCTGTGTAATTAACAAAATTTTGTGATTTACATTTGTATAGATCATAAGAAATGTGATGCAGAAAAAAGATCAGATTATGAAATGGAAAGTACAATTCAGAACCTCAAGAAATGTATATCCAGAATTTAAGTCTGTTCTATGATCTATTGGATCCTAATGCCTTAGATATTGGAAAAAATTTCAGGTAGTGTGAGAATTTTAGAGTTGTAAAAACCCTGCTTTATTGTAATTAACTGTGAAACATATTTTCATTTTATTGGAGACACATTCTTCTTCTGTAATTTAAATCTGAGTTTTGCTGTTCTAGTGCTTTGTGTTTCTCTTCCCTGTGCCAGTCTTTCTTTCAAAATGCTGAAGCCTAGCTGGAACTAAAAGAATTGAATAATGGTAGCAGCTTCTGAGTAGCAGCCAAAATATTCTCTGCAGTCAGAGGAGGGTTTTCATGCACTTGGCTTCTTCGCTGTTTAAAAACACCTACTCTTTCTCAGCTTTTAAATTAACAGTGACGAAAGCTGAACATGAAGAAGTCTGAGAGTTTGGAGAGGCTTCTTCTGGAGTTTAAATAAGCATCTCTAATCTTGGCACTGCTTCTCATTTCTGATAACTTTTTGTAAGAAAGACTGTTGAAAAGAGGGAAACCTTGTGGTAAATCACTGAGGAATATCCCTCACACAGATTTAGTATGAAGAAAAAAGCAAAGAAAATGTATGGTAATGATGTTGGAGGGTGTAAGGCTCTCTTCTCACTTTACTTCTGGAAATACTACCCAATGGAAGAGCAAGAGTGTGACTACTAGACGTGCCTTAGTTAGCTGCAACAGGCAAACAATTGGCAGGGCGTTGTAACAGCCCAGCCACGCTCTGCAAATGTCATTACTAGTGCCACCAGAGCTGAGCTAATGCCAGGGCTAGCAATATTGGCAGCAGCCCAGACAAAATTAGTATCTCAAGAATTGCTGCCTTCTGCTCTAACGATCCTGTAACAGTACTCATTTTTAGATGGGTCATCATAAGGCTTTTTCACAGAACATTTTATCAAGTGAGTACAGAGGAAGAGGAAGTATGAATAGTTAAATCTTCTAGATTTTTCTTACTTTTCTCAGGTTTCTTTCTTATGTAGATACTGTACTTCAAAAGCCTTGCTTTCCACTGAATGTGTACAATGGCTTCAGTCTGCAGATACTTTTTGAAGGCCCTTCCAGTTACAAAGGCAGCTTTTTGTGCATGACTCCCCCAGTGATATATGTGGCTGTGCAGCAGCTTATGGCTTACTTAGTATGTTGACAGGAATGACTTTTTGCATTTGGGGAATTGGATCACAGGATATAGATGATTTTTTTGAACTTTATGTAAACCAAAGTGTGTGTCTTGCCTCCGGTCTTGTGCTGTTTGCATACTGAATCACTTCCCTCAGATTCCCAAGGAAATTTCTACTTCTAAGTACAAGGCTATTTTCTCAGGTTAAAAAATTCAGAAGATGATAAACTTAATCTGAAAAAATTTTTGGACAGCTCTTAAATGAAAATGCCAAAAATGAAACTCACCATATAAGGAACAAAGATGAACTTGAAGACCTTCACAGCAATGAGGAACATCACAATTTGTAGACTTTCTGACATTGATTTTATGAGGTACTGGTTGATAAATGACAGAATGCCAATAAAAACACTCATCAGTTTCCCATCTGTGTGTCTGTGCATCCATCCATGACTTGCAGAGTATGCATATTCTCTACTTAATGTGTTTCTGTGTCAGAATCTAATTTATACTGTATTTCAGATCCTGCTTGGAAAAGAAATTGTTGCTGAAGTTGCCTTGTAAGTGTTACAGGAAGAGGTGATGGTGACGAAGTGTTATGTTTTTTCCCTCATGGTCTATTATATTAATATATCACCTCTAATCATATGGCTGTTTATAGTAGCAGAGGATACTTGCAAAATTGCTACAATAGGGAGAATTTTGTGGTCCCTCTGCAGTCACAGGGCTATACCTGACAGGTGTTGAAAATGGTACCTTACTGTCTCACTGTTGTAGGCAATAATCTTTCCTTGCCTGTAACTTACCACAGCCTTGGGTTATATGTTTTCTATTACTGAACTGTCACTTTCAGAGTGCAAAATTCAAGATTGTGTCAGGGTGAGTTTTCTGCATTCTGCCTCAGAAGTTATTAGCTAGCTGGGATTTTTTTAACCGTATTCTGTTCTAAATTTTGGTGTTTCTATTTTCTTCATCAGGGTTCCCAGGGAATCTTTCTATCTATAGAACAAGATGAAAAGACTGGCCTCCTAAGTTGAACAAGATGGTTGCATTTGATCCAGTATGATGTGTTCTCCTACCCACATCATCAGTGAAACTATTTGTCTCTTTATCCTTTTTTTGCCTGAGTTGGCATATAATTCTGGAAACAACAGAGGTGAATGACCTAAAGTTTAGCTCCAGGATAACTAGTGCCTGTTTTGGTGTGTGTATAAAGCTGTGTGAGTAATGATAAAAGAAGGTGATCTCCTGCCACCACCTTCTTTTCTCTCCTGTTTCACACAGAAAGTGAATTGCATGGTGGGGGATTCTTTCTAGAAAGAAAAAGAAAAAGGAAAAGGAGAAGTTAATTCTCCTATGAATGAGAGAAGGCAAAATCTCATATTACCTCTCCCTTCATGATGAGAAAGAGGATTTGTTTCTTCCAAGTACACCTCTAGTCTGTCAACTAGTATTTTGTCATGATAGTACAAACTTTGCTGGTTTTAAGCTTCTTCTGAATGGTCTTGTGTGATTTTAATTATGGTGCTTTCACTATTTTCAGGCTTAACTCTTTACATATAGCGTGGTGTTAATTATAAAATAGCTTTGTGAAAAATGGACTTTACTTTCCAAAAATCTTCTTTTTCTATACCTCAAGAATTCTTTAGTAGGAACAGTAAGAATTTAAAAATAGTTGCATAATACTACCTTTGTTTCTTAAACCTTCATCCCGGACGTGCACTTGCTTCATGCTAACTTGTTTTCATCCAACTGGAAAACAGAACTATGTTTAAAACAGTTTTAGTTAAATACCGTTTTCCTTTTTACCCTCCTTTTAAACACCATTTTCCTTCTTTTAATTAGAGACTGCAGACATCTGAGTTTGACTTTCATTTTATTTCCAGATGTAGGAATATAAACAGTCTTGGGCTCCATGATGAATGTGTTACTGTAATTCTATAGGGGAGGACGGAAAAACCCCAAACCAAAACAGTCCCTTGCAGGCTGTGCACTTTTGATTTGGGTAGGTGTAACATGATAAATATCAACATGTCTACCTAAAAGTCAGTAAAATTACACTGATTATTTTCTGTGAATAATTTCTGTGAGTAATCTTTGTGAATAATTTCATTGTGAACAGGCATTGTTTGTATTTTACTCCAGAACAGACAGTGTGTGCATATACAAAGCCTAAGTGTAAATGAGCTCCAGGTATATACTCTATTCTGGGGTTTGGCATTATTAAAAAAATTAGCAGGAAGCAGTTCTAGTGAAACTTAATTTTTTTATCTTAGAGTAATCTATTTCATCATGTTCTGTTTTAGGAATATAGAAGTGTCTTCCATCAAAGTGTTCAGGTAAATCATCCATAATATAATACTCAGATACAGCTTCTTGAAATTACATATTCCATGTGTAACTTTTCTTCTTTTACTGCAGATTTCAAGTTTCAATGGCAGGACCTCTTCTCCTCTTATACAGAAGAACTGTCAACTGGGGCATCTGAGAACAGATCACACCTCTGCTGGGGCAGTGATGGGGACTGCTCTTAGGCAGCCCTGCGGGAATTCAGCAAGCACAAAGTCCCTTATTCTGGGCAAAGAAACAGTACACATTCCTGAAGTGATCTGACAGCTGTTGAAAGAATGAATTTTAGTTGCTCTGTAATATTCCGAGCCCATTTTTAGAATAAATTTCCATAGAGCTTGGGATTTCTTTCAATTGCATCAAAGAGGTTCAGCTCAAGCAAACAGAATTACAATAGTGCTGCAAAATGAATAAGAAAGAATGGAGCTTTGTGCTCATAAATCCATGTTCGGAATGTTAAGGTCTATATTTGAGTTGGGTAGATCTAGACATTTCTATTGTAAACACAACCCATTTGGAAGATGATGATACTCTTTTAATCAACTTAATAGGACAAATAATCTGACATTCAGCTTGAAAGAAATTGAAGATGATCAACCTCTTATTAGGCTGATTATCCTAAAAGCTATAAAATGGGTTTGGATATTTAATAGTTTTGATTGGCTTGCAATAGTTTCAGTGACACTAATCTGATATAACTACCAGTTTTCATTCTTTACAATTTGTTAGTCTAATCACATTAGTGTAACAAGTAGAAGGTAGAAAAAAACCCTTTTCTTCTTGAATACTCATATGATTTTGGACACTTGTGTCAAGGAATTTACTGCATCTGAATAAGGCAGGAGTCTCCCCTGAACATATTCTAGGATATACAAACTTCAGATACATTTTGTTATTTAACTTTTTATAAAATAATGAAAAAGAAAGATTACAGAAGGGCAGAAGACAAAAATAAGAGAAGTCAAATGACCTAAAAATCAAGATGACTCAGAGTTTTTGCTCTTTTCTCTTAAATATACAAGAAAGGTATTTGTGCTCAGGTTTTTCTCTGAAGATTCACCTTACATTTCTGTCTGTTTTATGTGAGCAGCTTATAAGACTTTTCAATAATGACATCTTTCATCCCCATTTCAATGGAAATGGAAAAGATGTGTTCTGTGTTACATTAGGAAAGGAAGAGAATAATTACAACTGATTAGAGGAAGGCCTAAGGGATTCTAGAGATGCAATTAGCCAATGATCCCATGGTCATCTGGCTTTAGGAGTAGGCCCCCTCTGTCAAGGAGAGTATTAGTACACCTCCCTACAACAAAGGAATGTGAAGCAAGTGCCAAAAGAGCCATCTGTACCATATTGTGCTCAATGTGCGTAAAACTGAGGATGGTGAAATTATAGCTGTATAGCTGAAGACATGGAAGACATAAACATGTTGCTTGGTTTCCTTCAGAACATCCAAACAATTGATGTTCCTCAAATGATCCCTGAAGAAAAGAAGTTGTTGTGTTCTTAACCACTTGATTTTTACACTGGCTGTTCAATACTGGTAATACAGATGTACTCAACAGTTCTACAGCAGCAAAATTTCAAAATATCTCTACCTAAGTGAGATAGTAGCATGCAATACCTTAAGTAGCCTGGTAGAGTTATTCTTATTGTACATTTAAAACAAATCTCTGAAAGATTTCTGTTTTGAAGTTTCATTTCTTGTCAGTTTTGTTTAATTATCCATGGAAGTATTATGGGGGGAGCTGTGATAATTGTTATCCTTTTTATCATTCTGAAAGTGGAGGTACACTGAGAGGTATGTTTTATGTGTATTCATATGACCTGTTTCAGTATTACAGCCTCTTTATTAGCCAAGTCCATTAAATGCTCTTTTCCCAATGGCAATAAGCAGACTTTCCAATAAACCTGTGTAACCTAGTTTACTTTGTAGCTCAGAATGTGATGCTGAGATCTCATGAGGAGAGATGTGCCACTTCCTTGCTATTTTGGGAAGCAGTAACTGGAGCATTTACCAGTTTGTAACACAAACATGCTAACATTTATAATCTTTAAAATTGTTCACTTATCCATATTAACAGTGTGGGTGGCCTACTTAGATGGGGTTTTGCCTTTGGTTCTCTGGTCTTAATTAATCTTCTTCCATTCTAATGCTTTACTCTTTTTGTCTGTTATGCTTGCTTTTAATTTTCTCTCTTAGGAAATGCATTTATGTTGCATAGTCTGTTGTATGCCTCTGATTGTATTGGGAATCAAATGAACAACAGAGAAAGACTGTGTCAGTGAAAAGTTGGCATTAATAGGTCCCAAAGGATTACTAGGATTTATGACTACTTCCATTAGCACTGGAAAAAGTACTAAATATTGAGCAGTCAAGTAAATGAGAATACTGTGACTTATCTAGGATGATTCATTGTTTGCCTATAGTCTAAAATTATTTTTTCTGAAGACGAGTAAAAATTTTCACGACCTTCACATAGTACTTTTGCACGTGTGTAAACAGAGAGTTACCAGATGTATGGCACTGAGTATGGAACAAATGCAAGAACAGTTTTAAGTGCTGTTCTCAAAATGCCTGGTATATTTTACTTCACAGTATAGGCCATTATAAATAGTACCCCAGAAGAGGCTTACTAGTCCAACTTCGTGGAGCTGCAAAATTATTTATGTTCGTTAAGAGATGATTCACGGACAAGTATTATGAATTGACTAAATTAACTGATAAGACTGTGAAACTGAGTACCAAAAAGACTATTGACAAAATATAAAAGGATGTTGTTAGTCCTTTATTGGTCTGATGTGAAGTGACTTTCCCTTGAGGCTTTTCTTTGTGTTCAGATTTGGGCACATCATATGTTGACATAGTCAGAATACTGCATAGTCTTGCTAATAGCAACTGTTTGAACATACTGTGTGGGTCAGAGCCAAGAACACAGAACCAGAACATAACCAACGATCAGCCATTTAAACTACTAAAAGGTACTTCTCTAGCTTAATCACTTTATTTTACCAAGTATTCTGAATATGTTTTTTAGATCCACAACATTTGTGCAAATCAACACTTTCAGGAGAGCTGGGATCAGTTTTCCTGTCCTCAGGTTCTAATATAAAGCTTTATTTGGAATTTATCCAAGCAAATTTAAGCTGCCTAGAAGCTGGAGGTCCAGTGTAGCTAGCTGAGTGACAAATAGTTCCCCAGGAGCCAAGGGGATGAATTAATGGGGATGAATCTATACTTTTCTATTGATTGTTCAGGCTAGATTCTAGACTCCAGGCATCTAACTCTTAGGTGACTAGACTTGGGTAAGGAGGGTGCTACCATAATTAATTATTTTCATTTGTTTCTTAGGAACAATACTTTAGTAGCTCTGGGGAAATAATTTTCAGAAACTGAGTTGCTGGTGACAATTTTATTTCGCTAGTTAAGAAATATATGCTTGCTTTTGCACTCTGTCCTGTTTCTATTGCTGTAAGACAGAGATTGTCTATCATCTTTCCAGAGAAGCTGAAAGAGAGGACAGAAAACTTGCCAGAGGTAAAATATGATGAAATTTTAATATGCATTTTGTGATCTAGAGATTGTGTACATTTTGGACAATCATATCAGTTGATGGTATCACTCTGCTGTTTTTCTCTGACCTCACACTTTGAATGTCTCTATTTTACCCTTCATGTGGGAGCAGAGTATGGTTCTTTTATTCAGGGAATAAAAAATAACAGTTGGGCTGAAATTTTTGAGACGTGGGGAAAAAAATTTATGTTAAAGTATGGCTATTGAATAGGAAATGTTAAGATAAGCTTGTTCTTTTCAATTTGAAAGCTCCATCCTTCTTTTTTCAACTGTGAGAAAACACTGGCATGTAAACAAGGCTGTGTTCCTGTTAGCACTAAAACACAGACAAATTAAGAGTTACAAGCTAACATTGAGCCAGACCAGACATATATCTATTCAAAGATGTGACATAAAGATAATGAGCTGCAGTGGCCTTGTAATTGTAGTTCATAGCATGGTTTCTCTTTTCCTCCAGAGCAATCACTTTTACATCACACAGCAGTCAGCAGATAATCTCTCTACTGACACTCATGTCCAAGAGATTCTTATTGTACTGCTGAGTTGTGGTAACAGCCTCCTTGAGAATATTGGCTGGGTTATTTTTTGATCTTGTTTTTTCTTTCAAACACATGCCCAGGAAATACTGAATGTTCCTGAAAAAGACTGATACCTTCACAAACATGAGGCCACTTCGAAAAACTGATACAAAGTGCTAGGGTTATTAGTCTTCCAAGCAGAACCATCTTCAGGGGAATGCAAATTAAATGAATGGAAGAGGCAAAACAACGATTCGAGGAGAGGAATTGATAGGTAAGTGGAATATCACTTGAGTGTACTTTGACAGGGGTGGGAGGAAGAAAAGAAGTAATGATCTAGTTATGCTCAAATACATCAAGACTAAGACAAAAATGCAACATGTTACTCCCTGTAGCCAGAGTTTTAAATAGGTTGGATGCCCTCCAGTAATTTAAATGAATCTTTAGAATGACTCATGACCAGGCTGAGCTTTGCCAGTTTCACTGCAGGGAATTCCTTCTATGTGAAGGTGACTCTTTGTGACCTGTATATTTTTTGATGTTGTGTGTCTCCTTGACAAGTAATCATTTTAATAGAAAGACATTTAATATCAATTACTATGCTTTATGTAAGATTATAGGAATCAGAAAAATGATTATGGGGTAAAATGAAAAAGTACAGAATTTATAAAGTTTTATTTTAATTGTTAAATCCTAGCGCAGGATCTAGGAGAAGAAGTGAAATGTGAGCTTATATTCTTCAGAACAAAATTTCCAATTATTCAAGTTATTGCTACTAGTCATTCCTTTTGTGTTCTTTTTTTTTTTTTTTGCTTGAATTAGCTATGAGTATTTTAAGACAAGGATTATTTTTATTCTATTGTGAATTATATATCAATCTAGAATCCCATGTTTTGTAACTCCATAAAAATAAATAGATGGCTGGGTTTGGACCAGCTCTGAGAAAAACTTTTAATCACTGTATTAAATTTGAAATGATTTATCTTTGAAAAAACTAGTACAAAAATAAAATTGTCTAAATAAAAAAAAACCAACAAAAACCTGCCTCCCTTGTCAAACCAAAGAAAAACCTAGCTGTTTATTTTTTAATATTCTTGATATATTCTACTTATCAGGCTGAATTAGGTTTTGTCTGGTGATATAACGCATAGCCAGAAATATAGTTCTCAATCTCAAATATAACTTGGCTTGCAAAGTGAGGGCGGAGTTACACTGGCCTCATTGTCTGGTCAAGAAGAGTGTAGGTCCATCTGAAACAGGGGCACCAAACCCTGCAGCTAGTTTAACTTCAAGAAGTTAAAGACTGTATCTTTAATTTTTTTAAATATATGTGGCTCTAGACTTGTGTAGTTCCCTTACTTTCCAGTATTGCTAAAAGAGAAACCCTTTAGGTTGATATTCATGCCAGGCCAGAAGTCCACTTAAGCCAGTGGGAAAGACCAGTTAAAATCCCACATATATACTACATAATAAGTCCTTTTCATTTTTCAAAGAGCAACATCAACACTTCGTTAGTGGGGACTGCAATACTTTCATTCAGTGTGGACAATGGGTAGAGTAATTTCCCAAACAGCACAAAGATATACTCAGAGTAGGTTTCTGAAGCTACATCTTCTTTTGTACACAGACTTAAGTTTACAGCTGGCTGTATTTCGGCAGGTCACCTTGAGTCACCCCTTACTTTTGGTAAGGAGTATTGTAACTCTATTACAATAATATATAGGTTGAGCCAATCAACACTTTTGACAGTGAGTTTATTCAGTTAAGCAAAATATCACTGCCTTGTAGTTACACAACTTCCATCCTGGAAATGGTTGCCAATGACAACATGGTTTGCAGCCAGGATGTGTGGATATATCCGGAAAACACTGTAAAGTTAACATAAGTCTTAGAAATGGGAGTTTTCTTGGCCTGTGGGTACCTCAGTTGATGCAGTTCCATAGGTCAGTATGCTTGGCTGTCAGGTTTTCATTCTGTACATTCAAGTAGGTGTGACTTGCTTGATGTTGTATCACAATATGTTCTCTGTAGATTTATGCTTTGTCATCATTCAGAAACTGATGCTAGCACTGAATTTTGTGAGCTTCCTAATTTTAATTCTTTAGAAGACCACCATTATTTTTAAATGTTTCCATTTTTCTATAGGTGTGTGTTAATTTCTACTAGCTGTTTAGAGCTTCTAGAAATAAGTAGAGTCATTTATATGTAAGTTTGTTTCAGCAGCTGTGGCTATGTGAACTGCTCTTTGTTACAGTGGGTTCTAAAGAAAGACTTGGGGTGACATGCATACACTATATTTACACCTATGAAGTGCTAAGGTATTTTGATGTGTCACAGTAACACCCAACATGAGGAAAGGACAGGTTATAGAGAAATAAAATACTAAGACTAAATTCCTGATTAACAAGTCCATAATTAAATTCCCACTGTCTTCCTTTGGGATAATAATTTTTAATGTTACTAAAAACATATTCTAGTTACTCACAAAAGTATTTGTGTTATATTATATTCATCTATATTTTCAATCAGGCTTTACACTAAGCACCTGTTTCTGGGACAAGCTGCTCGGAAGTTGTTTAATATTGCTAAAGAAGGAAAGCAACATTCCTTTTTAGGTGGAAAATTATATGGAAAACAACTTAAAACCCGCTTTTCTCAGACTATGACATAAAAACCAGGTTTTCTACATTGGTTTTCACATAAGACCGTGTCTGTTCATTTCTGCTGTAATGACTGACACGGTTAGATAACACATAGAAGATCCACGACAGACCACCTGGAAGTGTCATTCCCTATAAACAACAACATTGCGTGGGTCTCTAAATAGTAGGACAGAAAACATCATACCATAGACACTTTTATACCCTAATGGAGATTAAGTTTGCAGCTTTAGAGAGCGGGGGAAACAAAGTTAACTTATTTAACTCCGTATTTAGGAACTGTCATATACAATGTCCTCTTAGAAAAAATGATGTTCAACAGCTTTAAAAATACAATGATGTATTTAGTTTTTCTCTGTTTTTAGGGTCCAAAATTTTGTAGTTATTGGTATTCGGACTGTAGGAATGACAGTTCTCGACTTCTTGAGGGCAGCTGTTCTCAGCATTCTGTTCAAGTTGTCTGTATTTTTCTTCTCAGTTTGCTATAATATTTTTCTTAATTCTTGAACTGTTCTGTAAAAATACCTTCTATAAAACAGATGGCTGCACTTCAGTGGTGGATAAAGTGCTGCCTTATATATCTGATTTGTAACCTTAAATGAACAGAAGCTATGTTTTAAATTGCTGATTTTCATGAAAGAAGCCAAAATCAGTTCACTAACAGACTTTACATAATGGTGTCATGGCTTGAACTAAAATGGAAAGTCCTTAGTTTTGGAAAAAAATCTAAATAGTGCACCATTCATACAGCCATCTGTTATATCAAGGGTTGGATCTATTTGTATGCTCTCTCTTCTAAACTTTGAATCTGATTTTTAGTGGCTATGCTTCTACCTTCTTCCGAAAAAAATTCAACAGATTTTCCCTTTGTTGTGTGAAAAATCACATTACTACACAAATTGTTTAACAGCATAATACCTACAGGGAAATTACCTAAGAATTTCCTACTTTCTGAGAGTTGTTGTTCAAAGTAGTCATGGTTCATATAATAATGAAAAATCACAGGAGAGAAAATAGTTCATTTTCTTTAACATAGGTCTCTATTTTTGGTAGCTCAAGTAAGTTTAGTTTAGCTCAGCTTGTGGGTAGGGTGAAATAAATTGCAACAGTGTGAGACTGCATGTTGTTTATAGAGCACCTGCAGCTTTAGGGTCCTTACTCAATGAAATTATGTAAAACTCTGATCTAATATAACCATATGCTGCTGTTTCAAACACCTCCAATGATGCCAATAAATTAACTTTATACTAGTGGTGTTTTGCTGGATGCAGACTTGCTTAGTACACTGCTATGAGCACCGATGATGTAGAAATTTGAGGTGGTTGTAAGAGTGTTGTACACTTACTAATTAGAAATGCAATGTATTTTCGTCTGACATGGGTAACTTTATGCTACAACAGTGCACAAATCTGGTGTTGAAGACTGCAGAATTGCAGCTTGAACACCCAGTTGGCAACTTTTTCTATTTAAAAGCTTAGCTGGGTCCTGAAACTGTTAATTGTTTGCCTGCAGATCAGAATACAAATAAGAAACAAACATGGCAAATTATTATTAATTTTTTTGCTCTGACAGAAAATTACTGACTACTGGGATTGATAGAAGTATTATACATTCTCATTCTGTGGAGAACCGACTCTTCCTTCAGCAAGCTGAGATTCCTTTTTAACTTTGTGTTCATAATCAAACAGCATATAATTTATACTGAAGTTTATACAGTGCTATATTTGTATATATACATACAGATACATGCATATATGTAGATTGCTCCTATGTTCTTTTCTCCTTCTCAGAAAAAAGATATTTTTTTAATATACCAATTACTGGTTAGAAACAATTCATTAGGGAGAGATAGAAATTTCTATTAAGGATAGCTAAAAAAATAAGGAAAAATGAATATGTCTTCAGAATGGCAGATCCTGGGCCATGTGATTAAGTCAACAAAGAATTGAATTTAAGGTATGAGGTTAAAGAAGTAGATGGCAAAGAATGGATCATAAGAACTCCTCAGATCTGCTCCTGATGAATCCAAACGTAGATGGAAACATCTGAAGTTAGGTGGAATTTGTTTTGAAGGCTTGTTCAGTTCCCTTTGATCTTGCTGGCTTTCTCCTCCCATCTCTATACTTAAGGGATAATGCATTTGTCTTGCTTTGAGGAAGAGAAAGGGATTTGCCTTTTGGACCTAAAAGTCGCTAGTATTTTGAATAAGGGTTTAGTCAAAGTGGATACTGATTAAAACTTTTGGAGTGTACTACAACATCTGTAGATCTTAAGATTTTGCTGCCTACTGCTTTCTTGCTATAAAGCCTTACAGTGGCCTCAGAAAGTCTATTTGGGTGCAAGATAGATAAGGAGAAACCTTTTTATTGTGTTAAAAAACCCTCCAAACCCCCAAATAAATAAAAACCCAAAAAATCAAACACAAATCTTCCCTCCCCTCCCCCCCCCAATTTGGACATGCTTACAGACTTTCCTATTGTTTCTTCTGTTGAATATGTGCTTAATCTGGCAGAGCAGTGACATTTTCAAGAGCCCCGGGGAAGAATTATAACTAGGCAATAGCTATATGTGGAAAACAGAAAAGCAGGTGTCTGTGGTGGCCTGATAAGTCACTGGGTTTATATGGTTATGTCTTACTTTGAAAGGCAGA
>WBMZ01013620.1:0-11433 GCA_013400975.1 Atrichornis clamosus
TCTGGACATGAGATAGAGCTTTGGGACCTTGTATTTTACAGCTTCGGGATATTTTTCTCCTCTCTAATCTCTCCTCTATCTCTCCCCTCTTTTCTGTCCATGTCTCCCCAGGCCTGTCTCGTGGAGACCTGTCGCCCTCCCTCCCTCTTCAGGCCAGGTAGACAGACACCCCCACTGCATCTTAGTGGCTGCTCCTGGTTTCCTCTCTGATCCACAAGTTTTTTGTCCTTACACTCAATAAAGCTGTTGTGCATCTAAGTTTGGGCCTCTGAGTCCTCCTTCATTCATAAGCAACTCTTTCAATCTGCTCAGGGAAAAATATTTGGAGGGGGCAGAGGGTGGGATTCTCTGCAGTGGGTTTTTCTTTTGACTCTTACCCTTGGAGCTCATCTCTGGCTAGTTGGCAGCCAAAGGCCATCAGGGAAATTCTGACTCCAAAAGGTGGCAGGACTGGGTAAGAGAAACAACAATTCCTGGGAACTGCCCAAAACCTCATCTCTTCCTTCTCCTCCACTCCCTTATCTGGTCTACGGTCCATGACTACCACACAGGAGCACAGGCAGATGAGATACACTCCCTCAGCACAGGCAGGCCAAGCTGCTGTCCAGACATGCAGGGCTGAGGTAATTCACCAGTTAGGATTGGTATCAGACATACTCATGATATGCAGTGGTAAATGGCTTTTGTTTGAGTTTGTGCAAATGACTTATGGCTTCACTATTAATTCACATTTCTCCCACATATGGATTGATGTAATCTGACCAACGTCTTCCCTTTTAACCAAACCAGTGCCCAAGATTATCAGACAAAAGAAGACGGACTCTGGTAAACAAAGATTCTGCCATAGACAGCCCACAGGTCATAGAGTTATAGAACGGTTTGAGTTAGAATGGCTCATAAGGATCGCCTAATCCTACCCCTTTGCCAAAAGCACAGGTGCTTTAATCTAGACCAGCATATTCCAAGCCCCATCTGTGAAAGTATTGATGACTCAAAACCTTTTGGGTGTTTTTGTGTGGAGGAAGGGGCAGCTTGAGCCTTGCCCTGATGAGACAATGCCCTCCCCAACACACCCCACCTCTCCAGGCCTGTATTCCAGCCTTGAAGTGGCTGCTATTCACTGGCATACCAGAGGCAATGCTCCACACACCACCCCTGCACCCCAGTCTAGCCCCAGAGTGGCCAGATGGCCGAGGGCCCACCTTGAGGGAAGGGGACAGAAAAACCAAAGGGTGGATATTTAACCTGAGACACAAAGCAAGCACATATCTCGACCCTACCCCTTTTTTGAATTTCTATCAGCTGAACACTATTTGAACCAGAAATGGCATCTTTATTTGCTCTTTTCTATTCCTTTTCTGTCTTTTTCTCTTTATTCTTCCAATTCTTTCTTCTTGGACTTTTGAGTAACTTAAAATCAGATGGGCTTAGAGTGCTAAATTGATTGGACTAAGTTAAAGCTTTGAGAAGTGTTTTATGTTGATTGAGTGCTGCTCTGAGCCTTATGCCATAGTTCTTTGGTTTTTCTAAAGTTGCCAGTAAATTCTTTCTTGTTGTTTTGTGTCCTGGGTTACAAGAGTAGGATGCAAACTACTTCTGCAAATGAGTAGAGTGTATTCTACTGCCCTCTGAGTCATTCCTAAGGAACAGTGAATGATGGATAATTTGCGGGAGCTGCCCAGTGCACACCTGAACCCTCAGGCTACAAACTGGGTTTTAGATAAGACAAGGGAGAAGAGGCAAACCCTGTGAGGCAAAGTAGTGTTTCTTAATCTTCACAAATGACTCCGCTTGATAACGCCCTCTGGAGAATCACCAGTACAGTCCGCAAATGGGACCTCATGGTCTCAATGGCCCTGACAGAATGGGCAAGTGCAATGACTCACAGTATTCATCATTCCATTGTGAATGGGGGAGACCTCCCTGGGGGAGTTTGGAAGGTATGGGGACCTGGGACACCTCCACCACCACTTGGCAGAGCCACAGTAGGACCAGAACTTCCACTGGACCACCACTTTCTACAGGACTGCAACCATCACCCTGACTGACATGGTACCAGGTTGTGCTCTGCCCTTCTGGTTTAAGGGCAGTTTTTCTGTATCAGTGCATTTATTGTTATCTTTCTGTTAAATTGTAACTCTGACTTGAAATCTTTCTTAAGGTAATTGTGTTGGGTTAATTTCTCTTGCCAGTTTGCTTTCAAACTACCACATTTTGACTTCTTGAGAATATCTTGTCAATATTTTTCCCGTGTGTCTAATTCAGATTACATGAAACATCGCAAGCCCTTTGAGGTGTCTCACCAAGTGATATTTTTGGGGCCTTACTTGTTCATTGGCGCAGCAAGCAGGGTATTCTTGAGGTGATTAAGAGGTATTTTATACAGAGATAGGTGCTCGTGGCAGAGTAAAGGAGAGATTAATTTTCAGTGGAAACTGATATTCTCTGGCAGAAATGTTGTGGAATCCTGGGTAGAAAATGATTTGACCTGCTCTCCACTGCTTGAAATTCTAAAAGCTTGTAAAACTTGTCCAGCCTGAAACAGAGGGATGTAGGCTGGGAAAAATGGGCAAGATCTACAGTTAGTTGCAGAGAAAACTGTACCTTGGGTAAAAGAAAGGGGATAAAACCCTAGTAAGGGAAAAGGTCTGGTATCCATATGGATGGAGGCTGAACTCAGAGAGAAATATCTTGTGGAGCAGCAACAGAAAGATCTGATTGAGTTGAAAATTGCCTTGGAGGCTGAAACAAAAGCTTGCCTCAGGGCAGAGTGAGAATTAAATGCCCCGATGAAGCTAGTAAACATGAAAAACCAGTTGCACAAGTTTGTGCAGAGCCAAAGAGCTTTGGAGTTGCAAATTAACACTTCTGGGAAAGGTGTGGAGGATGAACTAGGTTTTTCCAGCCTGGAAGAAGAGGTGGACCTCCCTGGACATGATGTCACCACCCTCAGCCCTTGAGAGTTTAATGCAGCAAGGCCAAACCCTCCCCATACCCTAAACTCTGCTCACCTGTAAAAAATGAGGAGGCAGAGAGGGAGGCAGGACTCCTTGAACATGGTGTCACCTCCCTCCCCAGAGAAGGGGTTTGAGTCAATGCAGCAAAGCCAACCTCCTCTGCTCCCCTTCACCCCAAGCTCTGCCTGCTTTTAAAGATGGAATTTGTTTATATCTTAGTCTGAAAGAGAGATATCTGCCAAAGAAGGTGGGAACCTTCCTGAAATGGAAGAAATTACCCCTTTCCCCAAATTATTGTAACTTTGAAAATTACCAGGCTTATGAGCACAAATGTGGAAAAAGGAATAACAGTTCTTTACTAAGATATATGTAAGTAACACAACAGAACAAACAACAATAACAGCAACAAAAAAAACCCAATAACAGATGTCTCCCACCCGTCATGTGGTTTCCCCTGTGGTGTAGTTACGACCACGGCAGGGGGCGCTGGTGAGGCATGGAGGCTGCAGTACCTCACTCACGGCTACAGGGGGGGCTGGTGATGCACGGAGGCTGCAGTACCTCCCTCGTGGCTGCGGGGGGGGGTAGTGATGCAGGGAGGCTGCAGTGCCTCACTCGCGGCTGCAGGGGGTGCTTTGAGGCAGGTGGGGCGGAGGGGCTGCAATGAGTCCCCCGCAGCTGCAGGGGNCAGGTGGGGCGGAGGGGCTGCAATGAGTCCCCCGCAGCTGCAGGGGGAGCTCCCGACTGTGGGCTTGGGAACCTCTCAGGGCAATGGCGGCCCCAGAAGGGGAGGCAGGGAGAAGGTGGCAGGAGCAGAGGTCTCAGTTTTCCCGGGTTTTCTCACATGTCCAGTGCAGTCTCCTGGCGGTGGCAGCAAGCCGGGGTCTCAGCTGAGGTAGAAGGCAGCTGGCTCTCTCTCCCTCTCGGGAGAGAGAGAGAAAAGGTATGGAGGAAGCGCAGCTTCCTCTGAAGCACTCACACAGCTGGAGAGGGTCTCCCGGCAGTGGTACAGTAGCAAATTGTGCAGGTATCCAGCGAGAAGCAGCCAGGAGCTCCACCGCAGTACGGGGCAGCTGGGTAGGAGAGTTCCCACCGCCAAAACCGCACTACTGCCTCCGTGCCAAGTCCCGACGAGAGTGCCTCTCCCAGCTAAGGAACTGCCCCAAACCCCCCCGCACCGTTCCCGGCTCCCTCTGCCAAGCCATTTCAATGGAATGTGAAGACTCTGGCTAGTCTATTGTATTGTTAATGGCCCATCCACTGTTTCCTGGGTAGCAAAATGGAAATAAATTCCCTGAAAAGAACCCAACCCCCAACAGCTTATCAGTGGGCAGAGCCCATACTAATGATAACTCACTCTGCAACAGAATTGGTTAAGTTACAAGAGAAAATCAGCAATCAACCCAAAGAAAATGAAACGGGGAATATTTTAGAAATTTCACTAATTGTCTTGGTTTAAGACAATTTAAAGAGGTGGGCACTCTAAAATGAGCAGCATTCCCTTGATTCCAAACAATCTCTTTCCACCAATAAAGAACAAGAAACAAGTAGATATAAGTGAAAAAATAACAGTTTGCTAACAGACAGAATAACAACAGGCAAAAAGCAACAGCAAATAGCTGTTAGATACAAAATTGCTGAATCGCGCAAACCACATGGGAACAAAGAGAGATCTGAAATGCCAGAAATACCCTTCACAATGTGGTGCCTGGGAGGGGGAGCCAGGTCACTTGAAGGACAAGGGGAAGATGACGTCACACCTTTGCCTTCCAAGATGGTGCTATCCAGGCAGCCACATGGTCCCAGGAACAAAGGGACATGATAATGGCACACCCTCCCAGGAAGGCAGGAGCTGCAGAGCAGTTCTGGTGGCAGATGAAGATTTCTTGACTCCTGTGGGGAGTTCACACTGCCACTTCCTCCTGCTGTTTGCTGGCTCTGCGGGTGCTCTTGTGTGGGGATCCAGACCTCAGCAGATGCTGATAGCAGCTGTGACCTTTTGGCTCTGGTGCAATCTAAACCTTGGGAGAGACTAACAAACTGTTAGTACAAGGAAGCAAGATAAGATGAAGACAGAAGAGCACAAATATCACAAACAGCATGCCTGATTGTTAGTGTACAAAAGGAAACTGACTAAGATGAAGGTCTGCAAATATTTTGCTTATATGGGAACAAAGAGGTTGTGAAACTGCTTAGTGCTTTTTTGTGTAAGAGTATATAAACCCGTGTATGTTAGAAATAAAGTTGGCTTTGCTTGGACCCAGTCCATGCATCAATCACTGTCACTCTTGCTGTGCTCTGCACTGCAGCTGTGGTGAGGGGAGAAGGACTGGTTTTTCGGCATCAGCACAGGGTGGCCCAACCCCAGGAACTAGCTTGCTCTATTCGCTGCTGGTAAAGTTTGATAAGTTCACTTCAAAATAGTTTCTGATTGTGAAATGCAGTCTTTACGAGTAGCTACAGTTGCAAACCCAAAGCAACCACTTTTGAAGTGGAACTCCTGCTTTCAGCAAAAGCTGCCACAAAAGAGAGAGATGCTTCCACAGTCTTCTCTCCTGGAGTGGGAACCCATTGATCTGTACCAGCTCACTGGAGTGGGGCTGTCCACGGTGACAGGCAGTGAAATTCACCTCCAAGCATTTCAAAAACGCTAACTGTAGTCTTTCCAAGACAAGGGGAAAAAAGTGAAAAGAGAACCCAAAAATAGAGAAGCCTTTGCCCAAGCAAAGACCAAGAGCCCAGCCAGGCAGAAACCACACTGCAGAAGAGCAAGAGCTGCCTGCTCCAGCAGACCTTAAAAGCATCCATGACAGCCCCTGCCCTTCCCCCGGCCAGATTCCCAGCTGCAGGGTCTTGAAGAGACAGTAACAACATGGGGCACAGGTAGATATGGAATACAATATCAACATGGATTACCTCAGGACAGAGGGGAATGAAACAAAGCTTTTCGAGGAGGAAGCACATGGGGAAGAGCCCTTGTCTCTTGCCCAAGGAGTAACTTGTTATGTGAAAAGTTTGGACCCATTGGAGTGGGGTGAACCCATCCCTCTCCCTGCTCCAAAATGTGCTAAAATTACTGGGAGACTGTGGGAGGCTGAGTGCTTCCAACCAGTGCAAGAGCACCAGCGGTGGCACCAGCTGGTGTTGGCCTTATTCTGTGTTATTGTTATTTATTGCAAAATTTAAGGATTGAGACCGAGAAAAAACCTCTAGGTGCCACCCCTAAAAGGTGAATTGGAGGAGGGTGATGAATTCAAATATCTTTTAAAACTCACTGGAAATAAATAGAAATTCAGTTTCCCTGTATTTGCAATGAAGCTCTGTGACATGCTTCTACACTGCCCCCGTCTGGCAGCACTGGGTACTGAGCCTTGCTTGCCACTACAGGCCAGAGGGGGAGCTGCTGCTGTGAATTTGTAACCTTTTGGGGAAAAACACTTCTATCATTGTGCAGATTTGTTGTTTTAGTCTCACTAATAACCCAGAATGTTCAAGTATATCCTCACCAGCCAGAATGGTTGTATGTCTGAATAAGAAATAAAGAGCCACTTAAGCAGAAGTGGAAAGGACTTTTGACTGTCCACATGGCTGTGATAGCTACAGCTGGAGACTCCTAAATTATGTGAAAAAAGTAAGCCCCAGAGGAATTGTACTGGACAGTACAGTAAACAGTAATTCCTCTGCAGATAAAGCTGCAACGAAACCAGAAACTCTAAAATGAAAATCATTAATTTGCTTAGCTTTTTGTATTTTCAGAGCAATGTTTGCAGATTTGCAGCATGGTTTTTTGTCCCTGGATTAGTCAACCATCCTAGGAGGGCCTTGGACCTGATGATTGTAATAGCAAGTATGATTTCACATGCCAGAGGGGTAAGTGAGCAAGAAAGAAAAGAGAGCAGTGCCTTTTTCCCAAGGACCACTATCCTCCAAAAAGCATTTGATCTAAAATTGTAAAGGTCTCAAAAGGATGGCTAACTACTCTAACTCAAGTTTGTCTACATGTTGCTAAGGATCCTCATCAGTATTGTTCAGGTACTAGATAATTTAAATAAGTTTTACCAAATCAGTTTTATTAGTGATTATCATATTTTTGATGTTTTTGAAGTTCCTTTTCACAGACTGTTATTGTTAGTTTGATTAAAGGATCACCAAATCTTTCTACGGCAGAAAACACAAAATACCAGGTGGATAGTTCCTCCTTTTGAAGTAGGTCCAAGTAGGACCAAGTTTTCTTCTTCTAGAGATGATCCATGAGAGAATGAAGTAGCAACAGAACTGACAAGTTGCTGTTCTTCACTACATCCATTGTTTACATGTTTTTCTTGGTAAGTTTTAAGATATTTATGTTCATATATGTTTTATATAACTTTGTTGCAAGCAACAATTTTAAAAGTTTGTATTTTCTCTCTGGTTGCCATAGTGGGTGGAGAAGATGCCACCCTAAATTTATCTTAGGCAAATTTGTGTATCTCTTCCTACCTTCTCAGAGCAAAGAGTAATATTACTATACTGAGGGAAGAACATGTAGTAATGGTAAGTGATGTGTAAAGCGTGATTGTGCAGAAGAAAGGGATGTTGAACTCTTGGTGACTCCAGAAGGAGGTAGAAAAGGGGCTGACAGAGGAGAGGAGGTGGCAGCTGGGAAGTTCTCTCCAGCTGTAGATGAAGAAGGCACAAGTGGTTAAGCTGACAAAAGAGAAGAAGAAAGATTTCAGGTTTAAGAACCACTGAAGGGTTTGGTGAAGTTGGAAATGTATTTGGTTCAAACTCATGAAATGATAGGCTGAAGAGGTTGGAATGACTCAAATTCTGTTATATCTTTGAGCCCCATCTCTGAGGCAATTCAAATGACTATGTAATAGAATTTTTACTGAATGCAATTTTCTCATGGTCCCCCACTGATTGTTTCCTCTTTCCCTGGCTACGGGTTCCAGGGATCCCCCTGAAACCTGGTTGGCAGGAAGTATAAGAGTGGTGATCTGGGATGTATATATGTGTTTGAGCTATAACAATACCTGGACCTGCAGGATTACAGACTCTCAAAGGCAAGGTGGCCTAACTATTCAAAATTGGCCTATCCTTGAAGTTCGGGTTTTTTTTGACAAGGAGTGCAATACATTGCAATATCAATAAGCAATAAAGAATCTTAAATTTAACTCACTATATTATTTTGGAGCTCAGCTTACAAGTCCAGTAAGTATCAAAACTAGTTTTACAAAGTTGTCCAACATTTGAGATGTTATTAATAAATAAGCAAAAATATAAAATACTATACCACATTAAAGAAGAATATGGCGTCAAGGAACATGAAGAAAATCACAGATCAGTCTGCTGGACTCTTTGGCCAAAAGTCTGGATTCATGAACTCTCCCCTCGGATCCTGGTTTGCATTGCACCTTGCCTGCAATTTTAGAGACTTAGAGGGTGGGGAGTGATGACTTGCATAGACTGAAATTTTTATATTAACTGGATTTATACCTTTGGTCATTGAAATAGCAATTGTCCATTATATTATGTCCTGTATACTTTCCTCTTTTTCCCTTTCTTTTCTGTCTTCTAGATTAGGATCCCATGGCTGCCACGAGAGGAAAGGTACCATTACTGTAGTCCTAATCGATGTCTTGAGCCACGGAGTGTTGTGACAGACTGAAAGGATTGATGGCTGAAACATTTTGTGTGTGTTTCTGTGGGGCAAGGGGCAGGTTGGGCCTTCCTCTGGTGAGGCGATGCCCTGCCCCACACACCCCACGCCCCTAGGCCTGTATCCCAGCCCTGCACTGGCCATCAGTCACTGGCACACTGCAGACGATCCTCCACACCCCACCTCTGAGTCTCTAAAATTGTCTAAATGACTTCTAGACCCCAAGTGACCAGATGGTTAGAAGTCCCACCCTGAGGGAAGGGCCCAGGAAAGCCAAAGCATGGGTATTTAACCTGGGACACAAAGCAAGCACACCTTGACCCTACCTCCTCTTGGAATTTCTACGAGGAATGGTTCCATAGCCATGTTTATTCTTTTCTACTCCTTTTCTGCCTTTCTTTCTTCTTCTAATTCTCTCGTCTTGGATTTTTGAGTAACTTAAAATTGGATGGGCTTAGTCTGCTAAGTTGAATGGCCTAAGCTAATGCCTTGAGAAGTGTTTTGTGTTGATTGAATGCTGCTCTAAACCTTTTGCCAAAATTCTTTGATTTTCTAAAGTTGCCAGTAAAGTTTTTTTTGTTGCTTTGACCTCTCAAGAATATCTTATTGGTATTTCTCCTGTACTAAACCAGAGTACATGAAAAACCATCAGCTCTTTGAAGTGTCTTGTCCAGCAAGGTTTTTGGGGCCTTACACCATCCAACCTGGCTTTGAACACTCCCAGGAATGAAGCATCCATAACCTCTCTGGACAACCTGTGCCTGGGCCTCACCACCCCTACAGGCAAGAATTTCTTCCTAAGGTTTAATGTAATCTTTAGGTCTGTCAGTTTAAACCCTCTTTGTCCCACTGCTACACGCACTTCTGCACAGTCCTGCCCTTCAGTGTGCCCCTGTGATTCCCAGTGATGAACATACATCCATACCTGGGAGAAAATGGGATGCTGCTTGGCTAATGCCCTATTTATTTCCTAGAATTGATCACCTAAAGAGACTTAGAGACAGAGAATTACAAAGAGGAATTTGAGAAATTCTTCTCTATAGGGCTTTTGTCACAATCAAGAGAAATGAGAACTACGCTAGGGTGAGTCAGCAGGTCCAAATTAGATTTCTGTCTCAGGTGGCAGATACATGTACCCAGAGGAGTGTATTGATTATCTAAGACTAGTAGGGGACAGCCCTGCTTTGCTTTGAAGAGCTCTATCCTGGTGTGCCTGGGGCCTTTCTGGGGCCCAGAGTACAATGGGACTTGCATTCATCCTGGACTGTGCCTTCTTGGGCTTAGTACCAGTACTTGTCCTCCCCGTGTAACTGCCCAAACTGGTCCCTGCAGAGCCCATCGTGGGGAGAAGAAATATTACTGTGAGGGCACAGCCCTGGCCTTCAGTGTGCCCATGTGGTTCTCAGTGTTGTTCAGGGCCTGTTGGAAGACAAGTCTCCAATGGCCAGGGACTACTGAAAGACCAGGAAGACCCCGGCCTGCAAGTGGGAAGCACTGGGGTGTGAACAGAGCTTGGGGTGGCCCTGCCTCAGAGTGAGCCAGGGAAGTGAGCCAGGGAAGGTGAGTATGAGCAGGGTCGTTCTCAGTGTTTGAGATATGATAGGGTTGGTGCCTGTCCAGTACTGCTGAAGGTGCCCAGTGCCAGTGAGGTGGACACAGATGATACCTCTGCCCTGAACTGTGGGCAGAAAGAGCATGAGGGGAACTTCACGTGGTCCATGGGGTGTTGTGTGACTGAGCTGTTACTTTTAGCCCAGTTGTGCCATCAAGAGTTCCTTTTCTGCAGCCAGGAGACCACAGATACCCAGGGGATGCCAGGATTTAGAGTCTTGCTGGGGCTGAAGTCCAGGGCTAAAAAGATATTTTCAGGTGTTATTGAAAACCATACTCAAATGTGTGAATTGATAATGAAGCCACAAATCATTTGCACAAACTCAGAACACATGAAAAAAATCCATGAGGAGTCAGGGAGGCACCAGCCTGTGGAGAACTCAAGTTGCTGTGGGGATCATCTGTGCCCCATCTGCCCAATTACCATCTTTCTGTAACTGGAGGAGTGGTGGCCGGAAAGTGGGTCTTTGGGTACTGGGTGCTCTGCTGGAGCTACGGCAGCCCAAGATGGGGTTTGGTTCACTGGAATGGGGCCTGCATTACGTAGCCTGAATATGGCAGATACTGATCCCAGCTTGTGAATCACCTCAGTCCTGCCTGTCTGGACAGCAGCTGGGCCGGGTACTGAAGGTCCGTATCAGGTGCACATCTCATCTGTCTTTGACCATCTGTGCTGACCATGGACTCTAGCCCAGGTGATGGAGAGTAGGAGAAGGAAGAGGTGAGGTTGTGGGCTGTCCCCAAGAATTGTTGTTTCCAATCCCTATTACTGTCACCCTTCAAACCCATGGTCTCCCTGAAGACCTTTCTCTGGAGTAGCCATGGATGATTTTAACAGCTCCAACAGAAAAGACACAAAAATCCACTGCAGGGAGTCCCAACATTTGCTTCCTCCAACATTTCTTCTGAGCAGACTGGAACTGTTGCCATGGAAAAAAGGAGAACTCGGAGGCCAAGGCTTGTTTGCACAATGGATTTATTTGGTCTAAAGAAGAAAAGGATGTGGCTCACAGAGAGCACAAGGAACAGGCACTAAGATGCAGTAGAGTTGCTGTAGGGTGTCCCTCTGCCTGCCTGAAGAGGGAGGAAGGGCAACAGGCCCTCCCAGGTTGGTCTCGTGAGACACGTCCAGCAAAAGAAAGAGAGAGAGAGAGAAGAGAGGAGAAGATGGCTTGAAACTCTAAATCCAATGTTCCAAAGCTCTATCTCCTGCCCAGAACCAGG
>WBMZ01013621.1:5793-68962 GCA_013400975.1 Atrichornis clamosus
TTTTTTTTTTTTTTTAAGGATCAATGGTGTTTTTTCTTTTGCATGATGGACCACCTTTTGATTTGTTATTTATTTAAAGCTACAATATTTTATAAAATTAATCAGATGAACAAACCGGCTGTCCATTTTACTGCTTTCTACAGAGACCTCTATTTTTATTTAAGGGCATTCACACCTATGTACCCCTATAGGAGGTAGCTATGTAAAAAGAGAAGTATAACAAAGCCGACCCCAAGCTCATAGTTTGGAAAAAGAAAAATCACAGAGCAATTGAAGGGGAAGGGAAACTTTTTATTGAATTACCCAACCAAGCAGCTGCACATTATTAAGAACAACCAAGAATGAGAGGTTCTATTTTGAGATACAACAGTCCAATTTCATTTTGTGGCCAGGTTATTATATTTCTTTAATAATCCACTGCTTGCAAAAGGCACCCACAACAGGGAGTTTCTAAGCACATCCACATATCTGTCTGGAATCAAGGCAAATTTTATTGTTGACTAAAGGTTATATTGCATTCCCAATGATGGGACTGGCTGGAAAGCAAGGATTGTGTCACGTCGAGCTCTTCTTTCCTCGTGGATCCTTTGAGTGCCACCTGGAAACTGAAAACATTGCTGTCAAGGGTTCCTATCTTATTGGTGCAAAGGCAAGCCATCACTCGTGCTGCAACCTGACAGCCACCTGCCCGTGCCTGTTTATTACTTGGTTCACTCACACCCATCCAGCTGCACTAATTAACCTTCTCAGTTTTGGGGGGCGTGGGTTGCACTCACAAAGCCTCACACAGCAGACTTCTGCAGACCACCTCGATTTTGGCGAAGAAAGCAATAGTCACGGAAATGCTGGGCAAGATGGAACGTTCCAGATGTGAATTCTGTGCAGAAAAGTTTTACACCACGAAAAATGTTTGGTTTATTTCCAGCACGAGCAACTGAACATAGAACAGCCACATCTGACTTTCTCAGTATAAATCTCAAGAGCTTTTCTCAGTGAAAGGAATGACAGAAACAGGGTAACAGTGTTTCACTCTCAGGTATTTTTATCATCAGTCCTCGTAAAGAGTCAATAGTGCATTAGCAAAGATAAAGCCACAATGGAAGGGAGGGAGTCATAAATTGAACTTTTTAGGGGGTGATCACTTCAGTCACAATTGCTATGGGTGTCAGAGCTTTTGGTGTGGGTGTATTATTTTACTCTATTTTAATATTATCAGTTACATGCACCCAGTTGATAGAGCAGAAGAAAAATCAATGCCCCTGAGTCCAGCACTGAGTCTCATACAGTGAACTTGAAACATGCTAAAACCAACATTAATTCCGTTTATTCTCATTGCTTAAACTAAGCATGAGGCAGAGGTGCAGCTCAGAGCTCCTGAGACAGAAACCTTTGAGTTTGAACATCACCAGTGCTGAGCACAGCCCCAGGGAATGGGGAGGGGGATCCAATATCTCACCCCACAGCTGCTGCTGTGGTCCAGCTGTCTTTATCTAAGAGTGAATTACAGCAACGGGCCTGATTTCTTTCCCTCTCCACATAAACTTGTCACTTTATTAACTCTGAGCTCCTCGCTGTGGGCCATTTCACAATTTCTCTGAGATCCACAAGCTGTGTGATGCCAAAGTTCAATATCGAAAATGTAAACTTATCAGACCATGGCCTGCCATGGGACTGGTAGAAAATTGATTTCTAGCTCAGTAACTCCACTGAATTGCAGAGGGTTTTTTTTCCCCTATCAAATCTTTTGATTTCTGCAAACTGGTATATAAAATGGATGACCCCTTAAAAACAAATAATTACCAAGGCTGATCTGTCATACTTAAAACAGTACTCTGCTCTTGCTTGAGATCATTTAATAAATAGCAGCTTTCCACAATTTTTCAGGTGTCATAAATTGAAAAATAACCTAGACACTGACTCGTGTGCTAGAGAACTCCCCAAACGACAGCTCCACAGACCTGGCTTGCTTTGACCTCCCAGCAGAATTTGACTAAACAACTTTTCAATGGAAAATCTGATTTGGTTTCAACTCCAGACTGTATTGATGTCCTCAGTGAAGAAGAGATATAAAAATAAAATCAGAGACTTATCTTTTCCAAACCGTATTGCAGCATTTAATGAAAAATGAATTCACTGATCTCTCTCAAAGAAAATATCTTTTAGGCAGCAAAATGCACTGTCACTATTAATCCCGACTTACTGCCATTGTGCAAATAGATTTTTTTTTAGCAAGGAAAACCTATCATTAGTTGTACAGATATTCGTGTTAACGCAGGAAAATCTCTAAAAGACTTGGGTGCTTCATTTATTTCCTTTCACTTCCTTCAGGAGTCTCTGCAGCCTTCCTGTTTCTAAAACTAATGACTATTTTCTCCTGAGCTGATTTTGAAGGAGATATGAGCACCCAGCCAAATGAAAGCACTGAAAAGCTTTGGAAATGACTGCTTTACTTGGGGTGTCTGGAGCTATAATGAAGATGCTTTTTCAGAAGTAAGATGCTATGCATGGAAATAATTCCTTTCCCTGATCCCAGCAAAGCCCATTATGGGTGGGAACACAAAGCACAAGGTCTCTGCTGACAGCATCAATAAGTAAATACCATAATATAACAAATATTATATGGGACTTAGGCAGATAAAAGATAAGCTCTGTAATTAAAATGGCTTGTTGCATTATTTCTAATTAAGGCATTCATGCTGTCAGAGGACAAAAACATTACTGCCTTAAAGGGTTTTGTAAAAAGCAGGTTTTAACTACTTATTTCAACAAGCTGTATTTTGTATATATACATATTTATACAAGTACATAAATATATACATACATACACATAAATGTAATTATAAACTACATCCATAACACACTTATGGTCTGGTTTTAAAAATAAACCCAACCAACACCCTCTCCCAAACCCCAGCCATGGTTTCCCCAGTGAGGAAACACACCCAAGCCTCCAAACCTCTGACATGAACTTCTGCACTATGGAAATCAGATATTTGGGCTTTTTTTCCTAACAGAACCACAGCTTTCCTCCATAACTGAGCACCAATTTCTGCCACAATTATCAAATTTTGATGGGTATATCTCCAAGATGCTGCAAAAAAATATCTTACAAATTTTAAAAGTCACCTGGTTCAAACCCCGGAGCTCGCCTTTAAAGTCTCTCTCTAAAAATTCATGTGTGGGATCACAGCAGCCAAAAAGACACCGAAGGCAACAATAAAAAGAGATCACACGTTGAGCTGTTTCATCCCAGGGCTCAGATCCTGGCAGAGAACACTTTTTGGATTTTAATGAGGAGCATCATCTACCCAGGAATCCCAGCCTTACCGTGTGATTGGGAGTCAGAACCACATCAGTGCCGTCCTTCCCATAATGGGTCTCTGTGAAGCCCCTGGCTAACAGGCCCCTGGAAAAAAAACACAGCACACGGAATATGAAGGCCACATCACCTTGACTTTGTCCTTTGGTGGTTCTGTTTGAGATAAGGATCAAAGCCAGGCATTAAGGACACAATGACTGCCGGGGCTGTGTGAGGAATAAGGGAAAACAGAGCTCCAAATGTCGAAGCTGCAGGACACGAGCACTTCCTGTGGTAGCTGTGAAAGGACGACAAGATTCCAGACTGTTTTCCCTTCCAAATGAGGACTGCGTGCCAGCACATTGCAGTATTGAATCTGCCATGTCATTTTCAACACCTTTTGGGTTAAATGGGAAATGTAGGCATTTGGAGGATTGTGAAGTAGTGGGGGTTTGTTGAAAAGGAAAATGTTTTTCCTGTGTTACTTATTTTACCATATAATCTGTTGTATTCATCAGCAAGTGACCACCCAAAGACCAATTTAGCTCTTGGTGAGTGAAACAAATGCCTTCCATCGACACTCCAGGGAAAACACTCCATGAACATCACGGAATGTGGAGCAATCTGAAAGGATATTCACAAAAGGAAATTTAACCACACAGAATGAGGTACCAGGAGACTGTGCAAGACCATGCCTGGGATGAGGCAGTTTGTTCCCATTCTCTCCACACTTCCCTTCCTGCTTTTGGCAATGAGATAAAAAATTTTGACTCTCAGTTGTCATTTTCCAGAGATCTCCAGACAGGGGCATGTGCATGACAACTGTGAAAACTTTTCTTTTTGTAGGGAACTCGTGGAATAGGAAAAGCTGCATCTGCCTTTTTTAAAAAAAGAAGCCTTGTTCTTAATCTGTTTTTCAACTCCTTATCTAAGAACATTTCTGACAGAGCCAGAAGGAAGAACATCCATTCACCTTTACTCCTAACGTAGGCCTTGAGCTGTGCTCCTCCACAGAGACATCCCGGAGCTTGGACAAACACTCTGGTGAGATGCAAAAGCACAACACAGAAGAAGCCAAAAGATAAATGCCACCATCACCTTCCAAAATCTGGAGAGTGTGGGGTATTGAAAATCCACGGCACTGCATTTCACAATCGCTCTCTCCAATTTAAAGATGTGCTTCTCCCTTGGGCTGATCATTTGAACAAACCAGGCCCTTTCTTTTATTTAAAGCTGGTTAATGCTGCACCCTTGCAAATAAACTGGTGGGAACCATTACACAGGCCTGGTACACCTTTGTTGTGATTTGTGGAAACATTAAAACAGCAACATAAATAAACATTTAATTTTCATTACTCAGTAATTTGCATCACATTAATAGCCAATGGCTCGATCAGGACCTGGTTGTGCTAGAAACTGTACAAACACTTGTTAGGGAGAAAATCCATCTTTAAAAGCCTCTATCTCAAGGCAGGGGGAAAAAATGAATGAAACAAGACCAAAAACTAAAAAGAAAAACAAAGAAAATAAGAAGGAAGTGGCAAGCAAAAAATAAAGCCCCAACACGAAACATTGAGATTTCAAGCACAGATTCTTACTTTTAGCTTTTAAATTTTTCAGCTTGTGGGACATATTAGAATATGAATAGATGTGGAATGTTAAAAGAGTGCAGCATTTGGTGGGTTCACAGGAACTGCTCCGGATCTCAGACAACCACCACACCCACAGCAGGATTTGGGTGCCCAACCAAACATCTCGTGTTGAATAGATTCACAATATTTATATTTCGCCAGCCAGCTCCACAGGGACAGCCATGGGGTCTCAGAGGACACTCGACTACAACATTGATCTTATCCCTTGTGCCTGCAGCCTCTGGAAATCCTGCCAGGAACAAACTGGACTTTATCCAAACAGTCGTAGAATAGCCTGGGTTGGAAGAAACCTTAAAGATCTTCCAGTTCCAGTCCCTGCCCACGGGCAGGGACACCTCCCACTATCCCAGGTTGCTCAGAGCCTCATCCAACACCCCTTGGACACCTCCAGGCATGGGGTAGCCACAGCTTCTCTGGGCAACCTGTGCCTCACCACCCTCACAGGAAAGGATTTTTTCCCTAATATCCAATCTAAACCTGTCAGTTTGAAGCCATTCTCCTTGTCCTGTTACTCCAGGCTCTTGTGAAATAGTCCCTCTGTGTTTCCTACTGTCTCATTATCACAGAGAGCAGCTGCTTTCATAATTACCATTATTTATATAACCCTGCTAAGTTCTGCACTTCACAGGCATTAATTGCCTTTGTAAAGGCAAGATCCCATCGTTGAAGCCAACAGAGTTTTGCTGTGCACTTTTTGGAAGTGGGATTTCATACAGGGTAGGGGGCTGAGTTTTATTTTATGGGACAAAGTGCAGGCAAAGCTAACAGATGTAGCATAAGGGCAAATTGATTGAGCAACACACGTGCTTTGTGCTCTGCTGTTTCCAAGGTGTTTGACAGCAATGATGATAAAGGTGACCTTTCTGCTGCTGTGCGTTCTGCCCTCAGGCACAGATTTGGGAAATATTTCATAGATCTGTAGGTTGGAATACCAGAAGGGAGTTGTGATCACCAACCTGCCCTGCCCCGTTACAGGGGTGATTTGACCCGAATTTATCTTCTGCTACGGTGACGGTGAAGTGGCCAGGTCCATTTTCTTACAGTTAAGATCCCTTACCTAGATCCCCCATGATGAGGAAGCCATCACAAACCTGGCAGGATTTTAACTAAGCCCAACCTAAAAACACTGCACTTTGTGTCTGTTTTAACCATGCCAACATTCAGTTTCCAGCTACTGGATCTCATTCCCTCACAGCAGAGCTTCAGTTTTGTTTGAGTCTCCCATGGACAGTTCTACTCCCTGAAGAGAGGAAACACAGCAGGTAAACAAATTCCTGGTGTAGCTGTCAGCAACGTCCCTGTCAGGATGAAAGTTTGCTGTCAACCCTGAAAATCCTGGCTGAGCTTAAGAATTCCCAGTGCGAGCAGTAAAAGTGGTAAGAGCAAGATGATGATGGAGTCCCACTGTTGGACTAAGCTAAGGAAATAAAAGATATGGCTCAATGTGGAACACTAAGTTGTGGCTGCCCCATCCCTGGAAGTGTCCAAGGCCAGGTTGGATGGGGCTTGGAGCACCCTGGGACAGTGGGAGGTGTCCCTGCCCATGGCAGGGGTGGCACTGGGTGGGCTTTAAGGTCCCTTCCAACCCAAACCGTTCTGTGATTTGGTGATATCAAACCATGGAAATGCCATGTACCAAAACGAGACAGCTTTTCAGGGGTCTGCACTAAGCCCTCTTTCTCTCTGGTAACCAAGACATCATTGCTGGCACGTCTGTTTTCCTGCCACATTGGTGCTGGTGCCAGCCTGGAACAAGGCAGAGAAAGGTTTTCTCCACACCACAGGGGCTGAGGACCTCTGTGAGACATTGCCAGGGAGTCCAACAGTTTTTGGCAGAGAAAGGAGCTGTTACCCCCACTTGTAAATGTCTAATATCTTAAAAGCTGTGTAGCAGTTTATGCAGGGTTGGTACCCAGGGACAGAAAGGCATTTCTTGACGGGTTATGAAAATTAAGTGTAACAAGCACTCAAATTCCACTACTGAGCGTGCACCACTTCACTTTCCAATTATGGCAATAATGTTTAACATAGCAAACAATCAATCCAGCATATGTATCTATTAGGTAATTTAATTACCCTCCCACCCCTCAAAGATATGCAATATAATAGATTGATTTACATTTCTGGTTTTGACCCAAAGTAAAGGAGATTAATAGAGGAAAGTAAATTAATTTAGATGGCAAGCTACTTAACCTAATTGGATCAATGTAATTCTGAAAGAGCAGGGATCAAAATAACATTAATGTATCATAGAGCAATTCATCACCATGTCTGGAGATTCAAATGTTGCCAGCTACAACACTCAGCAGTACCAGATGATTATCAATATTTTGCCCTGCATGAAGAGACAGAAACAAATGCTGTGGAGAACTGCATCAGCTGCTGGATGTAATTTTAAAAAAACCAGCTGAAACAACACTACAACTTTCTCATTTATGCTCCAAAGATGCAAAAGTGCAATTCTAGAGCAAAATTACTGATGTATTTAGTCACTGTGTTTGTCAGCACAGTGAATTTTTTCACTTTTCACAGAATCACAGAATAGTTTGGCTTGGAAGGGCCCTTAAAGCTCATCCAGTTCCACCCCCTGCTGTGGGCAGGGACACCTTCCACTATTCCAGGCTGCTCAGGGTCAAATTTCCCAGAGCTAAATTAACAAACAGAAGCTTCCATGGCCCTGAAGGATAAATTTTATGCCTCCTGATCTGTGACAGACACAGCAGAGGCTTCCTCATCCTCTGTAAGTCAGGAGAAAGCTTCCATGTCAGATTTGCTGAAACATTTTCAGGTGTCAAGCACGTAACCTAAGCCTCAGGGAATATGATGAATGTTATTTAAACTTCTAATCCCCACCTTCCTGGCCCCCCACAAGGTGAAATCTTAGGTGGTTTGTTTGGGGAGGGAAAAAATGTCCTGGTTTAAGCACATCAGATTTTTTACTCCATCCATTTAATGACAGGAGTGGTAATTTAACACACTGCCTCTCACTTGCAAATGAGAAAATCAGGCTCTGCTCTCCAGGCGCCGATATATTATTTCAAAAGGTTATAATGATATTTCATCACCCAGGGAGAGTCAGACAGACAGTCACAGAAGTGAGAGGTGGAAAAAATCCAGTGGATCATACAGAGGGCCTCCCTGGAAGGCAAGTGTGCTACAGATCAAACCAGGTTCTGCCTCATCGAGCTTCAAATGTCAGGAGCAATGCTGATCCCACCACTTCCAGAGGGAGATTACTTTGCATTCCAACAGATGTTACTGTCATGGTGCATTTCCCAATATTCAGCCTTTTCTACTTTTTTCGTCACCCGCTTCTTTCACCAGCTGAGACGACTGCTTTCCTTCTTGGTACCTATATCATTCAGGTGCAGATGATTATCAAATCCTCCTTTAACCATCCAGGCACCAAGTACAGCGTATTGGGCTGTAAAGAAATGACAGGAACTGTGCACTTTCCATGCCAGTGCTACTCAGGAAAAACCCCCGCACATTCCCAGCAGGAGCAGACCCTGGGGTTCCACATCACAGCAATGCCCCCCTTTGGTTACGTGGTTTCTCAGGGCCCCTTTCGATGGTGCAGAGAAGGTGCCGGGCCCTGCTGAGCTCTGGAGAGGAACAGGCACTTTCTGTGCTCCCAAGGTTGATTTTCTGCTTCCCCTCGGCTTTGATTTACAGCTCTGGGGGGTTACACTGCTTTGAGAACTGGTGCTTTAGGAAGAACATTAAGTATTCTTTTAAAGGGTGCCAGTCAGCTGCTGTGCCTGCTCTGTGGGGCACTGATCACACCAAGGCGGTGGTGCTGCACGGCTGACTCGGCCGGAGCCATGGTCCTGTCCTCCCCTCAGGGGTGCTGCCTGCAGCTCACAGCCCACCTCGACCCGGGCTTCTCACTCTTTTTTGTCCTTCCAAATGATAAAGTGCCTGTTTTCTCCCCCATTCGAGCACTGCCTCACTCTGTTGTACAAACTCTTATTAAAAACCCTGGGGCGATGCATTTTAAACCTTGCCTACGTGTGGGGGAGGTGAGGAGACTCAAACAGGATGGTGTTCAGGCAGCAATAAAAGATGTCATTTATTCTGCCTACTGACACCAGCCTACTCCATTAATTCTTAAGCATCTCAATTCAGGTCATTTTGACCTTTACACTGAAATTAGTTGTTATTTCTTCAATTGCTGTGCTTTTTCACAGGTACATTCAGAGGAATAAACAAGTCTGTTAGACCTGCTGCCTCTGCAGTGGTGGTCTCAGTGCAAGCACCCCCTGCTGCCACAAAGGTGATACTCACAGAGGTGTTTTCTTTAATTCTTCTTTCTCATTACAGTATAACAAATGGGTTCAGCATGGTTAATGAGTTTCCCATGCACAGGTACCTAATATCATTCTATTCACAAAACCACCCCATATTCTTTAAACACACCACATTCTTTCCCCTTGTTTAATTATCTTAAGTGATTTGAAATGCTTTTGGACATTTTCCCATTGAATGTCTCCACTTGATAATATCCTATCTGCTACACTCCAGTGTGCTGCCATAGAGGGGCTGCAATGTCGTAACTGAGGAACCTGAGAGATTGAAATTCACAGAGCTTAATTAGCACAACAATTCGGAGGAAAAGATGGGAGTAAAATAAAACTATAATAGCTGGGAAATCAACCAAGCATCCCAAGTTTCAATACTGACTCTCTGGTAGCAGCCTCCGGCCTATTTCACATGGTCTGTAGAGAGACAATTTGAGTAGATCATACACTACATTTGAAAGATATGTCTCTGCGCTTGTACCCAGTTCTTTTGATGCAGAAATTCATATAATCCTGTGTCTGTTGGAGTCCATGTTAAAATCCCACTCCTATCCCCTTGCCTGGCACACCAAGAGCAAATTCTGATAAACACGTGCCAGAGCATCAAAAGTGAGAGCCATCCTCTGCGTTATCCCCGGACACTGTGTGGAAACACGGGCACTCCCATCCATAGCTGCTCTCTGATGTGCTGGGAACAGGGAGAGAAGAGGGACAAATCCACCTTCTAAAGCCTATAAATATCCTGTGTTCATAACTCGTCACTACGTGTGGTCTCAGCGTACAAAACAACAAAGAACAGTCTAAACAAAAAAATCTGAACAACTGAGGGAGAAACTCAGCTCCCTGGCTGGCAATCACTGAGTGATTGAGAGCTTTCTTCTTTCCTGACTGCTGGGCAAATAATCCATAAGCTTCACCTCCCCAAACTTCAGTAGGAAAAGATTGAAATGAAAATCAGCAGGTTGGCAGCCTCCCATGGTGTCCTGGGCCCTCGATGCACACCCTGCTTCCATCACTCATTGTCATATTTATGACACCATTTACTTGCCAAAACTGCAGCATTTATTTATCGTTCCAATTCCCAAACATTAACGAAGAGACTACTGCAAACCAGTGCTGTGGGGAAAGCATAACGAAGATAAATAACACGTTTTCCAACAAAGTAGATGGGTAAAAACCAGTTATCTCCCTAAAATGGCTTAAACTTGGCCCAGATTCCCAGAGTAATCCTAATGGAATGGCGTTAGGTGACACTGCACCTCAGATGGTCATCAAGGGAAGAAGCAATACACGTGGCACGTGTGGGGGGATCACTCTGTCTTCACGTGAGAGCTCAGAGGCACGGCAAAATTCTCCATCAAAAGAGGGAATGGCACCACTTCCACGAGCTTTGACCAGAGCTGCTCAATCTCCCACACACTGAAAGCCAAACTCAGAACTGGATTCTCAGCATCCCACCCATGTTAACATCAAAGACCTTCTGACTTTGTTTTGCCAACTCTGACATGCCAAAGTTTACAGCCCCTCTCTCAGAACTGTCCTTGCGAGGAATATTTTATATCAGCTCCCTGAGCTTCCCTGTGTGGAGGGTTAACAGCAATCATGTTACTGGATCAGCAGGGCTGGGTGCCATGGAAAGCAAACACTTCAGGAAAGGCTCCCGAAAAACACTGGCCACAAATTGTTGTCAGCGACAGAGAGGTGATGGTGCTTATTGGCTGAGGGGTTTTTGGTGGGAAAATGCAATTGTGTACATTTAGGCAAACCTTGTAGGCTGCCTGCTTTGGAGAGACTTTACTGCTGCCTGCTTTGGAGAGACTTTACTGCATGAGCAACATTAAGTCCTTTTAACTTTGGGTAATGGCAGTGGCTTCAGTGAAACCCTGGAGCAACATGCCAAAAGTTAAAGCATTCTGCTGGAAATAACCACTGAACTGCTACACCTCTGAAGTATCTGTGGCAGGCATCAAAAGGAATGTGCACTGCTACCCTGCAGGCTGAGCCCAGCCCCATCTGTTCCACCCAATATTCTGAATTGGCTTTGGCTGGACTGAAGACCAACACGGCTCTGGAACTTCTGGCTACCCTTCCATGGATCTGCTCCTCAGATGGCAGCGCTGTGGTTTCTGATGAAAAGCATACTTCCCATCGTTATGCTTCCACTACAATTTGTACAAGATAATCTAAGAGCTTTTCATAGCATTCTGATCTGGCATGTTTAATACAGCGTTCGAGTTGCAGATGTAGGAAACCCAGAACCACGAAACCAGGGCTCGAAAGCTTCACCAGAGACACTGAGATGTTTCAGAAGTTACGAAGCACATATATCACCAGTGGCAGACACGATATTTTAATGCATTTTTTTTTTCCCAACATCACAGCACTGCCTTTCATAAAACTAATTCTTCATAGGCCCTGTAAGGCTTCCAGGATGGCACATTTTCACTAAATAGTAAGTTTGGAGATACTGGCCTGGAAAGCTGTCAGATTCTATTTGAAATGTCTCATTTAATTACATATGTCACTCGTAGCTGAGTCAAATTATGCTGCTGAATAGATGTCACTGGGCAAATTTTCTAACTGTACTTTCATCTGAACATTTTCAGACTACTACGGAATTCTGTTTAAAAGATCCAAGAAAACCAGTCTTAACACGGAAAATTTATAAACATAGAAATGTAAGTAACTCCAATGAAAAATCAGGACGTTAAAATGGAACTAACAAAATGCAAATAGTGCTGTGGGATTACAAAAGGTTTTTGCAAGCATCTGCAACAGTTTTAGGAAGCCAGAACTTTACAGTAATTCAGTCACTGAGCCTAGGTTTATCCTTAGACTCCAACCAACAATTACATCCTCTCGGTACCTTATTCTTGCTTTGGAGTGGGTGCCTGTAGGCCTGTATTTGCATCTTTATTTTAAATGAAGTTTTATTGCCATTTCTGCCAATTTGTCAAAACATAAAATCATATTTTTGTTCTTACTAAACCCACAATTTTCTCCTTGCCACAAGCACAAACCATGTGCTCTAAGCAGGCTGTACTCATATTTCACTTGCAGAATTATGGACTTTTAGAGACATGTCTTCATTCTGCCCTGTGCTTCACTCTCTCTCTCACTAACCTTTTAAAATACTGGATGAAGAGGGCAGAGATCGTAAGGATATTTTTGTGTTTAAATCTGTGTTTAAATCCCAAGCCTATAAATCTGTTTCATGTGCTCATTTAAAGCTCAGTAGGTGCAAAGCTGTAAGATGAGCTGCAGGCTGTCAGCCCAGAGGTCCACCTAGTCCTATATTTTATTTTCAACAGTGGCCAATACTAAGAATATCACTCAGCAAGAGGAGGAACCTGCTACATCTCCCGAAAACACTGCTCCTGCTCTGCCTCCAAATTCCTTATGAGCCAGGGATCAATGCAGAGCGGAGACTGAGATTAAACAAGAGCTCACAAGGGTGTTCTCAGTGTCTCCTGACGCTCTTCCTTCCCAATTAAAGCAGTGACTTCCATGGAGATCAATTAATTTGGTAGCACAGCAAGCCTGCAGCTGCAGATCTCAGCCCTGTGCTCAGGCTCACGACACAAGCACAGCGTGCTGTGCTCTGAAGGCTGCTCCCGTGGAGAAACCTTTGATTTTGGTGCCCAGCACAAGTTTAGTGGGACAGAAGAACAGCCAGGAAGATTCCCACTGTGTCAGGAACCTGGTGTTTCTGTTTGGAGGCTGGCTGTGAGTGCTCATGTGGTATTCAAGCACGTAAGGCTTGTTCCTACCTGAGCAAGCAGAGCTGTGTGGGCTCACGGACACTATTCCCATCCAAAAATCCCACAGTTGCTCTCTGGCTTTGCCAGCAGCACCATTTCTTGCATGAAGGTGTCACTGTGTGGTTCCTGAACCTCTTCTGGAACAAGCACACCCTCAGACTGTGGGCTGCTCCCACCCTCAGCCCCTCGACGGGAGAGTGCATCCCAAACACTGCTCAGCTGCTGGCACAGGGCACTCCAGGTGGCCTGGGAAAGCCTGGAAGGATTTTTCAAGTAGCATTAGGCTATTCTCTCAGGAGATGATCGCTCATTGCCAAATAATTCTGCTTCAAGATAAGACTTAAAACTCAGATGAGGTGATTCAAAGCAAAACCATGGGCCTGAGGTACCAAGAAATGAGCAAGTTTATAGGGTGGAGGCAGCTGAAAGGATGGGGGTTGAAATATTCCTCCTTCCTTTGCTCTTTCTTACCAATTAATTACATTCCTACATTCCCAGCATTTTGCCTTAACCTTTCTTCATCATCTCTCCACTGCCTCTCCTTTCCCCTGCATTCCTCCATAGCCCTTCTTTCATTACCTCTTGCATGCTAAGGTTAATCATTGCTCTGTTAAACAGGAGAAACACTTTTCTTAGTACTAAAGCCATGAAAATAAACATGACCACATTGGTTGTTTTCTCAAACAAGCCTGAAATCTGCGGGTACCACAATCTAGTGTATGAGGTTGGCAGCTATCAGGGCACCAAGTGTCCAACTCCACGAGATGTGACTTCAGTGGGACCTCTAATGGGGATAACAACTCCCACCATCCCAGCCTGTCAGCTCAGGCTCCGTGTTCATGTTTTTCAGGCAGCAAAGGAAAAATGGCCAGTGAAATCAGTGGCAAAGGTAAACTAGCTTTTATCTTTTTCTTGGCTTTTTTCACTTCTCTCTCTGCTCTGCACTTCCCCTGAATCTAATTCCTCGGCTCTGCCATGTGTCGGACCCCTTCAGGAACAAATTAAACCCATCAATTCAACAGCAAATGACTGCAGGAGATCATCGGAGCAACGCCTGTGGCTTTAGTGAGGTGAGCCACGACCGCGAGGCCCCGGGCCCGGCGGAGCTGCAGCAGATGGCCGTGGGAAGGAAGGCAGCAGCATCCCTCCTCCTCACCGCAGTCACAAACACCCAGAAAAACCCCACAGCAGCTGCTGCTGCTTCTTCTACTTATTTAGGGATTGATTAACGCCGGAGACAGGGTCTGACCTCTCCCTGCTGTGAGGTTTCTGGTCCAAACTCGCTTCCCGCCCACTCGGAGGGCATCTCTTGGCACTGCAGTCACTGCAGACGTGCTGGTAAAGAGTTTGGGTGACAAAAGGATCAGACACCATCTTTTAGCAGTTAAGACTCAAAATTATAATTTTCTTTTCAATTCAAGGAAGTAATTAGTTTATAATAACATTTAACATTTAGTTGCTGACAGAGATATGACACTTATCTTACATAAGTCATTTTAATTATTCCTACTAACCAAGACCTCAAAAATATTGTGCAGTCTGAGCTAACAATGCCTTTCCAGATATTTTTGGTTCTACTGTCATTTGAAAAATTGATGCCTAGAGCATCAGCATTTATCAAGCTCATTATAGATTTCATCCAAATGACTACAGATAATTAAAAGTATGCTTCATTTTTATTGTAATGTTTTCCCCCCTAACACTGCAAAGTAATTCTGTTGTTGCACAGGGTTTTAGGAATTAATATAGACTCATCTGCCAGAAAATGAAGTTCCACAGGATTATAGGCAAACTATTCATATAGAGAGGCATCAGGCAAACATGCAGAAATTAATTGTGCACACACACAAACACAAATATACTTTGGAGTACTGTATGCATTTTCATATATATTAAATAGTCTTAAAAGTGAATTGTTATTTCAGAGATGGCTTCAGACATTTGGGTGACCACTCCCCGAAAACCAGTCTTCTCTAAGGCACTTGGTCATGTTGGACACACAAAATCCCTTCTGATTTTTTTAAATACTTATATTTACCTATTACTATAGGAAATATATGCACTTAATGCCCCATCCTCTTACATCACACAGATTAATTCACACTCAATGAAGCATATATGTGTTGATCTGAGAAATCTTGGCAGCCTGTTGCTTTATTTGGTGCAGCTGAGGGAAGGAACAAATCTTGTGAGAAACTCTTCAACAGGATTCAGGAGAGCCACCCTTCCCCGGCTAAGGTTTAAGTGATATATTGAAAGTTTTTAGTGATGTAAAGCCTATTAGGAGATTTCTGAGCTAACTGAGCCTGCTCTGCACTGGGAACTCTGTCATGTACCAGTGAAAAACAGGATTGCTGGATGAATGTAGGGCTGCATTTCCACACAGAACTGAATTAACTCCAGCTTAATTTTCTTTTCCAACTATTCACAGATCAGGCTGTGTCTGTCACACCTGGAACTGCTATGATACTTGTTAATAATGTTCATATAAAACAATAAAAATGATGGTTTCTTACTGCTTATGAGTTTGCAGTAATTAGTACAACAGTGAATTTGACTGGCACAAGTAGAACACATTGCACACAGAAACCTGCTTCATTCTAGGTTCCTTATCACTCCTTGGATTAATTAACTTCATGTATGATCAATTTTCCTTGGCACACCTTTATCACCAAGTGCCTTATGCTTTTACATGACTTTCCATGTCACTTTGAAACTAAAATTACCTATAAATAGCAGTGGCATTAAAAAGCAATTACAGATACATGCCTTTTTAATGTCTCTATTATAATCCACACTCTGGCAAATCAGAGAGATAATATTTAATGAGACAGGCACAGAAGAAACTCTCCTGATTCAGTGTTAACATCCATGTGAAGCAGTGCTAGCAAGGGGTTGGTGAGGCAGTTTCAGACTGAAGAAAGAATGAAGGAAAAAAAAAACCCCATAATGAGTAGAATCTGACATAAATATTAGGAAATTGATCTATATTTTATAAAGGCCATTTCATCCAAGACAGTTTAGGTTTCCTCCCACTCACAGAATGGATTCACAGTGAATAAACCCTTGACTCAGGAGAATATTTCACACGCAGATTTGGATTTTATGTAAATTATTTAAGTATGTTTCAGGAAGTTTGGGCAGTGATGTAGAAATGTTCCCCTGCCTGTGCACATCAGTCAAAGAAATAACACTCATCACCAAGGAATTCATCAGGGTAAAAGTTTTGCCAACAGGCTTTAAGACTAGACTGCAGCATGGAAAAGATGAAACTGTGTGATCCTATCCCTTAAATTTGTCTCCTCCTGATGACAGGAGGAGGAGGCAGTGCCTTGGACCAGGCTGTTCCCAGAGCAGCACATTGCAGACTGGAGAAATCCAAACCCAGAGAACCTGGAGATGTATGTCAATAATAGCCAAGAGGAAAATTTCACAACCTTCACAAGTGGAATCTCAAGAGAAAGGTTAATTTTATGAAAGGGTCAGATTTTTTGGCTTTATCTCCTGGTCATTACCAAACCCCTCAGAATTATCTTTCTTTCATTTGAGATACGCTCAGGCCAGGACATGTTCATCTCTCCTAGTGTTGGAGAGGATTGGGTGAGGCAAGAGATTGCTTTTAACAACAGGGACCTAAAGAGACAAAATCCCTGAAGTAAATCCTTCCAAAAGAGTCCTCCAAAGGAGAACTTTTGAGACACTACAAGAGAATCCCAGAATCCCAGAATAGTTCGGGTTGGAAGGAACCTTAAAGCCCATCCAGTGCCACCCCTGCCCTGGGCAGGGACATCTCCCACTATCCCAGGGTGCTCCAAGCCCCGTCCAGCCTGGCCTTGGACACTTCCAGGGATCCAGGGGCAGCCACAGCTTCTCTGGGCACCCTGTGCCAGGGCCTCCCCACACTCACAGGGAAGAATTTCTTCCTAAAATATCACCTAAATCTCTTCTCTTTTGGTTTAAAAACATTTCTCCTTGTCTTAGACTTGAGGTAATCAATACATAATTCTCCAGTGCATGCCAAGCACAAAAAAATTCTCTTCGCTTCCCTGCACATTGCTGAATCACTACTCTTTAAATTTATTTACATCCAAAAAAAGACATAAAATATGTCACACCTGAGACAAAAGGTGTTTATTTTACTTAAGCCACGTCAATACTACCAGGGAGACGAGGCTGTTTAACCTGATGGGAGATGTTGCCCTGTGCTGCACCGTCGGAATGTGCAAAAATTGGCAAAAAAGCAGGAGATAACACCTTATCAGAGGCGTGCTGGTTGCTCACACAAGGCAGCACACACTGAGGCTCCCTACCAGTCCCAAAGCCAGACAAGCCAACAACAGCCCTGTCCACGAAGGTCAGAGGGACAGCAGACGAGAGGGGAGGTGCCAGGTCGTCAGGCAGATCTCCACAACACCCGACACGAAAGCTCTGCCCCAGCCCCGCCAGGTGAGGGATGGTACAACCAGAGCTGCTCACCAGATCAGCAGGGAGTTCAGCAATTTGGGAAACGTGTAATGGGACACTGAGCTGTTCCTCTCCAAGCTCCTGGTTTTAATTAGATCCTTGTCCAAAATCATGGAAAGCATTTTTTTGTTGTTGGGGTTTTTATTTTTAGTTTTAACTGATGGCTGATGTGTAGATTGAAAAAAAAGAAATGAGCTGGTCTGAGATTAGACAGTGATGTCATAGCACAATCCACTCAATCCAGCCACATTCCCCTTTCTCCCCCTCTACTCTGCCAGCACTCTGTTTTGTTATCAGTCTGAGCAGGAAGGAGATGCCACAGAAATTCCCAATATTCTCTCGTTATGAGGAGACAGGAGGCAGAGCAGGGCTGAGGAGCATGGAGTGGGCAGAGCATAAAGAGGTGCAGTAAAACTGGCTGACACGTTCTGCATGCAAAGCTCCTCAACCCCAGGGATGTTATCCCAGCATCTCAGAGAGCCGACTAATAAATGGAACTAAAGGCAAACGGAAATAAGGAAAATCAAAGCAGCAACCACCGGAGAAATAGGTAGCATTTTTTTGCTAATATTTGTAGGTATTTTCCAGGTGTCAGCAATGCCTTGGAACATCCTTTCACTGCTTTGAAAGCTGAGAAGAAAGTTAACCCCATCCCAGCCAAAACCAGGACAATGCTTTTCTCCAATTCCTGACCAGTTTTTATGGGATGTGGTTGTTTTTCTTTAAAAAAAACCCATATTCATTGCACTCACATTTTGGGCTACAAATAGGTGCTTCATTTTAGCAATAAATCACAGGTACCCTGCCATGGCTTTTAGGACGGGGAGAAGCTTTCCTGGCAATCCCTATTGTCACAGCCTTATTGGTTTTGGGTCCATTAATGAAATACCTCTTGATTTTGCCCTTTCAGGCCAAAACTCTTGGTCCTGTGTTTCCCTTGGTCTGCTCCAATTTGTCACACTCCAGACAGGATGAATATTCCAGCTGTACTTTGGGAAGTGACTTGAAATTTTCATGCCCTCCTGAGACATGTTCTCCATATCACAACACGCCAAGAAAGAAGAGCTTTGGTCTGCAGCCCAAAACACCGGGATTTTTTCAGCACCAAGAGCTATGGGGAGGTTTTCCTTGGGTGATGGTCCTCAGTGCAGCAGTTAATTTCTTTACCTTGACCTGATAGAAGACTTTACTCTTAAAGAGTTCAACTGATGGATGTCCATGCTTGCTTTCATGGGCATATTTTGGACACAACTAGACAGTGCACAGGAAGGAATATTTCATAAATATTAGGGAAATCAGAACCTCACCACCTCCTACTGAGCTGTGGTGATTCATACCAGCTGAAAGAGATATGACAATAAAAAATTGAATTTAAAAAAGGGGCCTTGAATTGAAATCAGGCAGCAAACAAATGAGGCTGAGTTTTGAACTCAATGCAAGACAGTCACTGTAGCTTGTGAGGGAAGAAAAAAACCACCACAGCACTGGAATTCCAGAAATATACTCTCCTAAGAGGAAAAATACTTCTCAGCCTTTCTGATGGATGAGAGGCTCAAAGCACAATGTCACTGGAACAGTAAAGTAACTGCAGCTACAGAGACCCAGATCTGCCAAGATACAGAGAGCTCTGCCAAAAAGGCATTTCAGACTTCAGCAAGACCTGACCAAGACTATTTGGCTTGTCTCAGCTTCCTGATGGTTAAAAGCTGGAAAGGTAACAGCAAAAATACCTGGAAAGCCTAGGTGGGAAGGAAATAGCCAGGAGTGTGTCTGGAGTGGGGAGGACACAGGGACATCGGTTTTCAGTGAGATTTCCCTGCTGGGAAGTTTGCTGAGATCTACAGAGTTCTGTAGATTTTGTTTACTTGAAAGGTTCCCAAACTGGGCTTGTGACTCCACACCTCAACAAACAGAAGGCAAAGCTTCCTCCCTCCCCCAATTTCCCTCTGCATCTCACTGAGCTTAATTTTGCTTGTATTTCTTCCCATTTCATTCTTTTTATCTGATGGTCTAGAAGCAAGAAATCCCACAACTTTTGGAGCTGCAAATGGTTCCAGGAGGAGAGCAGTGACCAGTGACCCCGTGAGAGGATCAGCGCGAGAACACGGACGTTTTGTTTCTTTGTTTGCACTTGAAGGGTCCCCGTTGCCAATTACAGTTGGCTGCTGTCAGGGAGCATTACCCCCAACAAGGTCTCTAGAAACACACAGCGAACATGATCTTGAAGTTTCTAATTCTCCAGATCTGTAGAAGGCTGGAGGACAGTGATATCACGCTGCCAACAGCTGTCACAAGTAGTAGGGTTTCATCTTGTCGCTGGCCTAACAACCGTCTTTTCCTCTTCTATTTTGTGCTCCAGCATCTCTTCAGCTGTCACAGCAGATATGTCAGGCAATATTACCCTCCCAACAATATCAGCTCAAATTACTTCCCAGAATATTCCTCTCCTGGCCTCTCAAAGGCATGAGCCTATTTTCTCAACTGCAACAGTAGAACAAATTCAATCTATATCAGCGTATCTTTTCTGTAAAATACCAAATTCAAGATGTCAAAGATTAATCCAAAAGGCAAATTCATGTAAAATTGCTAAATCACAGCACTTATGTGCTGAGCTGCCATGGAAAACTTCCCAGCTGAAGGGAGAAACTCTTTTGCTGATGGCATCAGTGCCGTGGAAGGATGAGTTCTGCAGCCCTGTCTGACCGACTGCCCACAGCCTTTCACCCACCAGGAAGAGGAGGAATGTGCACTGCTCTTTTGAAGCTTTGCCACTTCCTAATAATTATCTGGGATTGCAGCTGCGAAGAACACAGCAGGAATTCTCAAGGAAACAAGACCTTTCCAGTAGTACAGATTTAAATATGGATATTAAAAAAACCCCAACATCCAAGATGGGGAGGACGGGAAGCTGTCACTTCAAGGGTTGAAAATTCAGAAAAAGCAGGTCTAGGGGAAGGTGTCCCTGACCATGGTAAAGGGGTTGGAAATAGATGATCTTTAAGGTCCCTTCCAACCCAAACCATTCTGTGATTCTGTGAAAGAGCTGCAGCAGGTACCAAACACATCACAGGTTATCCTTCATTCCCTGCCGCAGCACTCAGGGAGCTGTTCAGACCTTTTATCCCCCTGCAAACATCTGTGTTTTGAAATCCTGTTCTTTCCTGAAGACACAGCTCTTTCTGTAGCAGAGCCTTGAACCGACTGTGGATTTATTGTAAGGTGTCAGCTGTGAGTAGCAGTGAAGGAGAGAGGCTGACAAATCCTCTTTCTTGCTGGATGTCTCTATGTTCCAAGAGCAGGTGTGCCACAGCATGAATATTTTTATTTCCACAGAGAAATTATTCCCTCATTACAGCGTAGGAGCTGCCTGGCACAGCTGATTTCACACTTGGTTGGTGCAGATGATGCTACAGGGTCACACAGTCATTTTCTGCCACGCAAGATAAAAACCTGTCTGCCGGAGTCAAACCCCGAGCTGTCTTCATCAGAGCTGGGATTTCACTCAAATCATTACGGCAAATATGGTTTATCTGCAGGTAGAAGAGGAGAGGAGTCACCCAGCAGAAGAGCACTCAATCTTAGACAGAAACAGCTCAGATCATACAAATTGTGTCTGCCCACAGGTGGACGTGCATCAAGTACCCCAACAGTGAACTGCAGACAAGAAAATCAAGTCCAGTCAACTGAAATTGAAATGAAGACTATTTTCAAGTTTTCTCCTTTCCCTCTTTTCCCCTGCCAATGGCATGGGGTGGGGGGGAACAATTTCACGTTCCTGTTTTGCAAAACATCTCTTCCTCTTCCCCATGGGCAGAGCCTACCGAGCCTGAATAGGAAAGTGCGGAATCATGGCAAGGATCCAGCAGAGATTTCAGCACCCATTTAAGTGAAAACTCGTGCTTCGTTCCAGCTCTCTTCAGAAAAATCTTTAAGCACATGGCTGAAGCTTTCTAAGTGTTTTGTTGGGTATGTTGTTGTGGTTTTTTAAAAATTGTTTGATGAAAATAAACACTGAGTAACCAAGTGCTTCAGCAGAGAAGCAGCACTCAAGAGTGCAGGTCTGAACTGGGGCTTGTAAGCCCAGGTTTCCTCAGGGCACTTTCTGCCGAGAGGTTTCTGTATCTAGAAAGCCAAAAGGCAGCAAACAGGAAGGAAAAACTGAATGGTCCTTCATCTCCTTTGTGCACAGGAACTGCTGAGAACACCCAGGGTGTGACTCTTCACTGTGGCCCATTTCACAAAGCAAGAAATCAGCTCTCAGACACCAAGGACAATAACAGAGCACCGGGGTACCTGTAAAATGTGCAATTGCAAGTGCAGTGGCTCTTATATCCAGGAGTAGAGAGGAAAATCCGGGCTCCTCTGAGCATGAAAACAAATCAAACATCAAGAGAAGAGAGTCTGGCAAGTGTCATCCTATGCCGTCATGAAGGGAGACAGAGGAGTGAGCAACATCATTCAGCAGGCAAGAAAACAGTGCTTTCATTAAAAAAACAATAATTAAAGAAAGGATCTCTGCAGCACACAAGCAGGGCCAACTCCTGCTCCCTCAGGTATTCCTGGTCATCCATAACTCTCAACATTTTTCTGCCTTGCCTCTGATTAACCCCCATAGGAGTTTGGAAAACGCTACAAAAATCTTCATTAAAATAAAAGAAGGGGTAAGTACAGGAAAGAGTCCCTTTGCAGCCCTCATGGTATTTACAGTTCCAATATCAGCAACTTCTGCACTGTAGGCAGAATGAAACATAATAAAATTAATTGGAGAAATTTTCATATATCGGAAGAAACTGGAAGAGGTAAGGATTATGACTCTGGAAAAATAGGAAGACTGCAGAAGCCTTTGATATAGAGCACAACTTAATCTTTTCAGCTTAGTTATAGAAATTTAAGATTATCTGGAAGTTATACTAGGAAATTGGTGGGTTTTTCTAGAGCTCCTCACTGGTCTGTCTCCTCCAGGCCAGTGACAGGTGCTCCTATCCCAAAAACAGAGATCCCAACAACGTTCAGGCTCTCCAGCATCTTGAGCCAAGCAGTGCAGAATAGCAATAGAAATGGTGCTACAGTGCAAGGGAGGATCATTATCCTGCATAAGTGGTCCAAATTGTACTCTGAGGTGTCAGTGGTTGCACAATTTCCAGAATAAAAGCGTCTTTTCCATGTGGTTTCCAAAATGTTCGTATCCAGTTCAAGCCAACCATTATGACTTAGAGAGAGTGGATGAAAGAGTTCACTCCTTCCTGCCGTGGATATCTCAGGAATGCTGGGCCCCAGTGCGTGCGTGTGTGGAGTTCTGAGTCACTGCAAGGGGATTTCAGCACCACCTGATAACAGAATGGGATTTTCAAAGCCAGCATGAGGAGAGCAAGGGAAAGACTGGAAGTGGCACAAAAGGCCATTAGTCCGGGGGCACGGACTGGGGAGGGAGCTCAGCAAAGGATCAATCCATCAGCATAAAGGAAATAAGGCAGAGGGGCAGAGCATAAAGAGGTACTGCAGACTTGCATTTGTGGAATTGCACGATGCTGTCTCACAGTGGGAAGGGGAATGAGTTTTGCTGTTTGAGGGGAAGATTGCTCAGGGAATTGAAGGGGATGTCTTTGGGCGTAACTATCAGTCCCTGCTGAGGTTGGGTTCTACTGGGAGGTGCTAGGACAGACTTAACCCTTACAAGGATAATTACCCAGCACCCCTGAAACACACCCTGAAGCTTCCTTAACATGATGAAAAAGGAGAATAAAGAAACTCTGATACTTAAAGGTAGTCTAAAGAGGAAACATCTGAAATAATACTTGAGAGTAGGCAGCAATAAGGGAGACAAAAGAGAAAAATAAGCAGCAAGTACCCCTTGGGTCTACTTCAAATTCCCCTCTACTGAAGCAGCTTCTGGAATTCTCTTCATTTGTCCAACTCCTCGGTTTCCTCATCTGTGAAATGTAGTCATGGTCTCATGCCCCAGTACTGCAGAGGAGCCAGTGGTACCTGGAGATCTGCACATTTATCTCACCCAGGCCTGTGCAGGCTGTGCTGGAGGACAGACACATTTCAGGAATACACAATGGGAAGTGTTTCACATCTGGTTTCACCAGACTTCTGATGCAAGGTCTTAAATCAAACTCTTAATTAAAGCTGGAACGTAATTCAGGCACAACTTCAAGGGAGGAATAATGAAAATATACTATGAATCCAGCGTTGGGGGGAAAACATGGAATAAAGGAAATTCCATGCTCAGCTGGGGGCACAGGGATGGTCCAAGAGGAGCACAGGGCAGTGGGATGGTGCAGGGATAGCAACGTGGATGTGATGGCGGACAGCTCCAGGCATTTGTGTTTATACCTGGACGTGGCTACAGCCACGGGCAAGTTAGAGCTGACCACACAACATCCCATCATATTCTCGTGGTGGAAAATTCCAGCCAAGTGTTTAACATTAATTATCAATATAAAACACATTACCACATCAGCAGCACAGAAAGACTTTATGACTATTACATGTTCTGCTTTTAAGAATTCAGGAAGGGGACCAAATTGTGTTATCAGGTGACAGAGCAGATCCAGAAGAGGGGAACTGGGAAAGCAAAAACTCCTTCTAAATAATAATCCACCTTAATGTATGGAATTACAAATTATTTAAGCAATGAACTAAACACACATTTTCTGTTGCCTGTATAGAAATGTACAACATTCTATTGTCAATCAATTTTAGAAGTGAATTGGTGCCTCTTATCTTTAGTTTTCAATAAAACTCCAATATAATCTTGTTAGACATGTGTTGTGTATGTAACTTATGTTGTGGGGTTTTCCTGTCAGGTGTTCATATTTTAGCAGTTTTAGGATATTTCCAAGAGCTATGACACTCTATTGACTTAGTATTAATTACCTCTAAAAAAGTTATTTAGCCAGTAAAAACAAATGAGGAACAGGGTAAGCGAAGATGAAGAGCTGGCAGCAAATGGCCTCTGGTTTGTTCTCAGTCACAAGGAGATTCCAAGCACTCATCTAAAAAGGTCATTTTTATATCCCTTCTCTTATCCATCATATTTGTTCCATTTCACCAAAAGGCAAAGCTCAGAGTCACGTGATGAGTTATGGATAAGTATTACAACTTTTTTCAAGTGCAACAACTGTTCTTACTCAACATATTTTAAAAAATAATTGCAAAATGATTTCTTTTTCAACTAAATAATCCCCAAACTGCTAGTTTTAACATCAGTTAGTTGTTTGAAAGAGAATCTCGAGAGGAATTTGGTATTACCAGCTAAAATACATGAAAAGTAGAACTCACCTTTCCTATCTTATGTACTTTCAATACACGTTTAAAATCATTACCATTCTTCAGGAGGCTTTCAAGTGGTTTGTAAGGTGCAGACACGAGCAACACAAAGGCAATACAAAGCAGCCAGGCCTGGATCCTGACATTATTCATGGCTATTTCTCCAGCTCTGAATTTTGCAAGGATTTTACAGAAAGTGACTTTGCCTGTTCCTGCACTTAAAACTCTGATCTTATCACCTTGGCTGAGTTTCACTGCAGAGATCTCCTCAGCTGCCCATTGTGCTCTCTGCCTCCCAACTTCAGCACTTTGCTCTATTCCAGCCTTTCTGTCACTCACATATTCACTTTCACACCTGAACAGCACCCATTTGCTTCACCTATTAGGAAGGTGAGATTTTAAAAGGGAATAAGTGACGGAAGTTCTGTCACCGATACCAAAAGGCTCAGAGTCTGAGCAGCTGCTGATACAACAGAGCTGGTGAGGCACTGTCCAGCAGGATAAGAGTTACAGGAAAATAATAATTCTAATAATAGAGTTGTATTTCAAATCAAAACAAAAAATCATGTTAATGAGTCTATTCCAAAAAAGCATGAGAAATTGAGAAGGGGTTATATTAAATCCAGGATATTTAATATCCCAGCCTTCATTAATTTAAGAATGTTTCTTCAAGCAGCATCACAAAGGCTTCCATGTGCTTTATTTTCATATCAGGGCACATTTCATATTTCTAATTCCCTTCCTTCCCCCATTATCAGGTGGCTGCAGAGGACACCAAGCCAAGAGAGACCCCCAGCTCACCCTCCCCACTTCATGGAGAAATACCATAACATTTGTCCTGCAGGAATTTCACTGAGCTGCTCTCCCTATCAGGAATGTAAGAGCTTAACCTGGATTCAGGACAAAAGGCCCTGAACTAACATTTTAAATAGGCTGAGACCTATAAAACAATTATAAGCAAAAGAAAGTTTTGAAACCTAACCTTTGTCAGCATTGCTGGAGGAAAATAGGTCACGCCAAGCAAACCTGATTTCATTCGTTGATATGATTACATGTTTGCTTTTATAAAGATGATTTCATGGCTTAAACTGTTGTAAGGCTTTTGACCTACTATTGTACAGAATAGAGATCCATGGACAGGAGATCCTAAATGAAACGGATTAGTGAAGCAGAAGAATTTAAAAAATGACTGTCAGCAAGGAATGCTCTTATTCAGCTCCTGGTGGGATTCCATGAGCTTTTTTTGGCAGGTGCTGTGTTGTTCTGCACTGCAATCAACAATTTTGAGGTAAACAATACCCAGCTTACTTGAACTTGGAAGGGATTTCATGAGAGGAGGGAGGAAGGACTTTGCTGTGAACTGGGCCACTTGTGGAACCATCCCAAAAGTGAGCCACCATCCCACAGGGATGGGGTTTTCCCTGGAAAATCACCACATGAGGGGTGGTTTGGATTTTCGGAGACAAGTGTGAATGCAGCACAGAGCAGTGAGAAAGAAGAGGGGACTCTGCTCTTGGAAAGCAGTGGCTGTAGAAGAATACAGGGTCATACACAACAGTTTCTGCCATCCAAGGCTCTGGACAGGAGGAGAAGTGGCCAAGTGAAAGGATGACCCAAAATTGAGAGAATTAGGAAAAGGAACAGGAAAACGAGATAATTTGATGATTAAACTGCCATTACAGGTTAAGTACAAAACAAAGAAGAGAGAGAGGAGCTTAACAGCTCTGAGGCGTTTGTGAAGGGGAAAACAGAGAAAAATATTCATAGAATCACAGACTTATTTGGGCTGGAGGGGCCTTAAAGACCATTTTGCTCCAGTCCTCCAGCCATGGGGCAACTGGAAACACTGGAGCCATTCCATGCCCTTCCCAGGTGACACCCAATCCCATTTATTCCAGCATAGGCTCAGTTGAACAGCACCCAGTGCTGTGGAAGTGAGGAAAGATGAGCCCAGAGAGCACTGGCCGAGGTCTGTGTGCAGACCTCCACACAAGGGAGGGTTGGTGGTGTGATCTGCCACTGAGGACAAATAGATTGAGATGCAAAAATATTTCAGGGAGAAGAAGGCTGCTGGGAATCTCCCAGGGCAAGGCAGCATGAATTAGGAATCATGGCTATGGGATGCTCCAGCCTGCTTTGCTGCACCCCTGGAGAGGACAGGCAGCAGGATTGCAGTGCTTGGGCACTACCAAGGCATTCATGATGTTACCAAGGCCCAACATTTTAAAATAAAGCCTGTGAGAGTGAGATCTCAACTCCCGTGTCACACCAGACCTTCTGAAAGCGCCTCATTTATTCAGCAGAGAACACAAAGCTGAGGAGCATTGCTGGCAATAAATCGCGTGGTTGCTCCCACTCAGAGTCCTCCTTCCTCTTTGAGTTTAATGAAATCCTCCTCGAGCACTGTTGTACATGTTGCCTGTAATTACTACACATCCATCAGGTTTTTGTGATGCAAGTTTAAAAAAGCAGCAGGGAAAGCTGATTTTTGAAAAGACATATACATTTCTTCAAATGATACTGTTGCCTGAAAACACCATGAGTCACTTAGTCCATGCATTAACTTCCAGCAAGGACTTTTGCTCGGAATTAATGTGAATTTTCCACAAACACCATTTTTTTTCCTTTGGATAAGCAAATTGGACATTGCTTTTCAAATGGACAAGTAGCAGATAATAGTGCTTAGAGTGCCTGGGAATGCAAGGTATTCCTGTATAATGAGATATTACAGAGCATGAGGCTTGGTACTTCTTTAGCAAAACAGCATTTCTTTGACAGAAGGCTTTCAAGGTTAAGTATGTAGAGCAGCTACAATTTATGCAAACAGAATCTACCCTGATTCTTTGAACTGATCACATCTATTTTCTCTCTCAAGTGTAATCTAAAAACATCAACAACATCTGATTTCCCTCTTCTCGCCCTTTACTGAAAATAATAGTGGAGCTTCCAGAAAAAGGCCCAGGGAAGCAATGCCACTGCTCAGAGCTCACCTGCCATTTTTAAACGTGCCTATTTTAACAAAACGCTTCTTATCTGGATTTTTGGAGTGTTTTAAACCCATGTGGCTAAAGCCGCATTGCAATAAATACCATTCCACTGCAATATTCACCAAGGAGCAATGAAATGATGAGGAATTAAAGAAAGTATCTCTGTGTGTGTTACAAAATAAGCGAGGTGCCACCACTGGCTCTTGCTAAACACAATCCAACTCAGTATTTCATTTGCTTTCCTGTTTTATTGCCCTCCCTCTTCCACCATCCTTCCTTTCTGAAGAGCTCCTCTTTGGCACTGACCTGGACCAGAAACTCTTGTACTACTGTGAGTTTTGTCATAATTTAATGTGTCCTTTAAAGCACCGGAGATCTTCCTACATGAACTCATTGAAAACTTGATTTATTACCTCGCTTTTCCTTTCAGCAGCCAGTAATCAAATTCTTAATGTGATAATATTAATGCCAAATAGATTTCACAGGAAGAAATACGGAAACATTTTCCATATGCTCCATTCTTCCTGTTTCTTGACTCTCACAAGTTGCCAGGGCACAGAAAAAAACCCCAGAAATCTGAAGGCAATGTGTGACGCTCTTTTGAAAGTTCTCAGTGGTGATGCAAGCAACAAAAACACTAATAAATAATCTCATTGTTTTCTAGCTACCCTAAAAATGAGGGTTTAAATGCTGCAAAATTGGTAAATTAAACTAGAACCTGTTCAATAAAAAATAAGTGACGTGCCACAACTGGCTCTTACTAAACACAATCCAATTCAATATTTAATTTTCTTTCTTGGTATCTTAGTCTTGCTGTTCCAATATCCTTCCTTTCTAAAGATTCTCTTTCACCACCAATGCTTCCGGAGAAATAAATATATATATATATACATATATAAACCATCTATGTACATGATAATTCTGCTTTTAAATCACAGACAATTGCCTTGGAAATGAAGAGATTTCTACCCACATAAGTGAAAAACTCTCAAAACCTAGTCACAGGAAAATATTAAATACCAGTCAAAGGCACACTTGCTCATTGTTGGGAGATGTCACATGAAATACGATGTCCATAAATACATTTCATTCCCTGCTATACATCAAAATAAGTAAAAGCTGTCAGTAGTTTGGCTCAGTGAAGTGTGAGAATGCAAAATGGGTAAAAACTAGAAATGTAGCTGCAAGTGTTTAATACAAGAGCCTAAATTTAATATTGTTTCCCCTTTTCTGGCAAGGCAAACATGAGGGTGGGCAGATGCAGACACTGTTTTCACTGGCTCTTTCAGTGAGACATTTGCCATCTGCTTTGTTGAGGTAAAGTGAGTGGAGAGAAAAAGCCAAAATCTCTCTTTGAATGTGGAATGAGTTGTTTCTGTTGGAGAGTGGATATTAAAACTTAAACTGCCTGGGTGGAAGGTTCTTCCTCTCCCTTTAAACAGCCATCCACTTGTTAATGCACTATTCAATTATAAGTAATGCAGAATATATGAGAAAATCTAATGACACTGTTACATCCGTAAGTTAAAAGCAGAGGCTTCCCATGCTGACAAGGAATTGCAATTTTTATCTCAAGGTATGTGTGCTTACCCTGGCCAATGCTCCCTTTCAATTCCATAAACTACTTTTTTCACATTTCATGTATATTTATGAATAGACTATTACTGCCAAATTCCGAGCTTAGCTATCCTTGCAGAGCTTAATACATATTCAAAAGTCACAGCTGTGACTAGGAGGAGATGAGGATTTTTGTGGAAACCATTTCTTCCTCACACATCAAAATGTATTTCCTTAATTTATTGTCACATGCTTGTTAAACCATGTTTTAGATTCCCTTCCCAATCCATGCTTCTGCAGAGGATGGATTGCAGTTCAGAAGGCTCCTACAATTGCAGTCCATATGATTTAAAGGAAGATTTCCTTCAATTATGGAATATTGTGGGCAAAACACTGGCAATAGCACTTGGTGCTTGACAAGAACACTTGGAAAAATAACAAAACTCTGGAATTATATTGACATTCAGAGTGTTGGTGGTTCTCCCACAGTATCTGTGGCAGCTACGGCTGCTCTCAGAAATTACTAATTAAGTAACTCTGTAATAAGGACAAAGGATGACAACTGCAATTGATTTAATTCAACTTAAAAATCCCTCTGTATACTACAGAATACAATCCTGCTTTATAAATTTTGGGAAAAGCCATCTCCTGGAAATTAAAAAAATAAAGGGAAATTTGCTATTTGTCGTTCAGTCTTAACTGAACAAAGGACTTCCACCGAAAACTGTGATTTTGGGGATACCTGTGGGTGTCTGATGCTGCTCATAGGTAAGTGCAAAGGTCCTGCTGCCCTTGGCAAGGATCCCATAGAGAGGGAAGGTTTTGTGGAAGTGTGTAAAGGGTAGGTTTTTGGAACACAGGGATACCAACCTTCTCTAAAAATGCAACAGAATGTCTCATTTAAAATGTTATCCATTTCAGTTCAGCAAAATCTAAGTTGGATCTACAAAGTCATGGAGATTTTGAAGTGGTCTTTCTTGTCACCAACAAACTTTCATGGAGATAAAGGTGATGAGATTTTGAGAGTCTTGTCAGTGAGGGCAGAGCAGTGCTCACCCATCCCATTCCTGCCATTCCAGGCTCTTCCCACGTGACCCCAAATCCCACTTATTCCAGCGTCCTGACTGGCACAAGAGCTCTGGCTTTTCAGTGTTACCACTGCCTTGGGTTAAACTTGGGTTGAAAACCAAACGAGTTAAACCCAAATGAGTCCTGTGTGATTTAGGGAACAGGAATGACCAGGAGAGAGCTGCGAGACAGATTAACTGGCTGGAACCTTCTGTCTGGCCCAGACAAGCATTTGATAGCACATCTAAAACCCCCATTTCCTTTCCTAGCCTGGACAAACTCAGAGAGCAGCAATTGTTAAGTTACAACAAGATATGCAAAGAATAAAACATCTGGCATTGAGATCCAGCCCGTTCTGGAAAACAATATAGCTGTAATGTTTTTGCATACTTTGCACATTTATAATGGAATGGCACTATCTCTACTGCATGGATTTTCCCAATATCATTTTCATCTGGTGAGTGAGCCAGAGTTTGTTAACCATCTGCATATGTGCAGCACGGATTTTAAAAGTAATTATTTTTGTAGCCGTGCAAATTGCTATTGCATAAAATGGCACATATTTTTCATATATTTTTTCTGTGAAACTGCAGGAGGCTCCATAAGTCCTAAAACACCATTTTGCATTCATTTTAATTTAGCTGTGGTGCAATTGGAAGGTTGTGCATGTTTGTTTTGTCTCAAAGAAATGCAAACGTTTGGATTGAAGTCTGGAGGTCCCTTGCTGGTGACAATATTTGAAGGGGAGGGTTTTGATGGTTTATTTTCGTGTCTTTAGGGATATATTTGGGATGATGTCTATCCTGATCAAAGCCTACAGGGGTTTAATCCCCATGGAAATTATCCAGGTGGGGTTTTTTTAGGGGAAAAAGCTTCATTTAGATCCATGATTCTCCTGTCTTTTTTACTTTTCCTGCTGAATGAACACAATGAAAATTCTGATTTACAAAGGAAAAACAATGCCTACAACAAGCATTTAAGGTCCTGCTGTTGTCTTTATTGTTCTTTATAATATTGGCTTTATTATTTGTTGTCTTCCTTGTTTTCTGTGCTTGGTTTCTTTGGAGGGAGATGAGCATTTGGTCTAAAGCCTTCTGCTGTATAATTTGTGATTTAAGCAATTAGAAATACCCTTGGTTGCTGAAATATTTACAGATATAAATAAAACAATCGAGTAAAACTGACTTGGCTTCAAAGGACAACTTTCAGTAGGCAGATTCATGGAGACAATAAAATTAAGGCTGCAGTTAAACCTTCATAACAGAAACCTCTACAGACAACTAAGTCAAGTCCAATACACATTTAAATTTTTCATGTATCCAAAACACAGGAATTTCTCTTCAGGACAGACATCAGCCCCCAAAAAACTGCTCAGCACAGTCCCAGACTGCCTGAGCTGCACCTTCCCTAGGACAAGCTAATTTGAACAGATCTCTGAAAGGTCAGAATAAGGCCAAATACGTCAAAACCACTGAAAGAAAATGGCTGAAGGCTCTTATTTGACTTTTATTTTGTTTCATTCCAGACAAGAGGATGGTTGGCAGTCATAATAATTCATATAAAGTTAGGAGGTTTCTGATAAGTGAGTCCTGTGAAATGCTACACCTTTTTGGCCTCAGGCAAACAAATTTCTTCTGGTGGATAAACAACAATATCATCCTACTAACATGTGTAAATTCTATTCCTTCACGCACAACTTCCATAATTATTTTTTCAGGCTTTGATAAACAGCATGAATTCTATATTATGCACGGTCCTCCTCTGTAATGAATAAATTTGCCTTTTAAAGTCTGCTGCCCTAATAACTAAATAGGAAGGAAACATGAAGAGCAGAAATAGGAACTGTTTCAACAAGCTGATTGTAACTAAGGTTAAAAAAATCATTAGGAAAAAAAAAAAGCAAAAACCCCAAAGTGTATTCAGAGTTTGATAATGATTTACAAACCAGACTATTGTAAATGTAACACCTTGAGACAGCTGTAAATTTGATCTACAGCACCAACAACCACAGCAGTGATTTCTAATCAGGAATTACCAGCCCTATCATGTCTGCTACATTTTTTATTCATAGTTTTCTGGTTTTCTTTTAGCATCCATTTAAACAGAGTTGCATATTTTTTGAATTAAACTGAAAAAACTGTATCGTGGCTCAAACAATCGAAAGCAAATACAGAAATTAATATTTTTGCTTTTGAACTGCCATTGCAAAGGAATTTGTTTTCCTTACCATGGGTTCACCAATGCCAAGAAAATTTTGGTACCAGGGACTGGAAGAGAGCAAAATACTGACTTTTCTCCTGCTCTACAGAAATTTGATTTTGTTAATCTGTTATTACTTATCATTATTTTGAAAATAAAGTCAAAGAACATGGGCTACATGTAAAATAATTTTCTCCTTGGCGCTAAACAAACTAACCCAAAGAATCCTAAAAAAAAACTTTCAGCCAATATCTCCAAGCTTTAACTTTTTATCATGGAAGACTCCCATTAAAAAGGAGACCAATTATGACAGCAAAGAGAACTTACACACTGTATGAGATACTTTAAAAATCAAATTATTTAATTCTTTATGAAGTGTTTAAGTGATGGGAACTCTATTATTCCCACCATAGAAAACACCCAGGGAACTCAAGGTGGTTTTGAGTACCTTTATCTCCTCTTCAGTGACACAGCTATTGCAAACCAATTTCTTCTATTCTGTAAACCAATTATTTATCTTCAAAACTCCACGAAAGTATGGGGGAAAAATGGGCAAACTGAAAATATTAGTCAAAAAGTGGATGTATTACAGCGATCTGACCAAAATAGCAATTTTATCCAACTATCTCTTTTTGTGCAAAGATAGCTGCTCACCTCTATACAAGCTGAGGTCTCTTTGTACTTTTCCCCTTCTGAGAAAGGAGTGGAGAAAAAAAACTAGGAAATGACAGCTAAAAAGCTGGAGATTCCCACCTGGCAGCTCCTTTGAGTGCTGCTCCAAAGGGCTGCCCCGGCAGTGCAAGGCAGTGTCACTGCTAATAGCATTTCATTAAATCAGGATCTAATTCAATTACAGCTGTTCTCCATATGATCCGTTCACTGGAGAGGAGGGATTTCCCTCTTCCCACGTTTCAGGCAGGCCTTGTGTGCAGTGGGATTGTTCAGCAGTGCCAGGGACAGACCATGCAACCATTGCTCCCCAACCCCCGGAATCTCCGCCCACATCGCCCAGATCAACAAAACACAACAAAAAAATGCTGCCTTTTGTTCAGCTTAGTTGATTTCATTCTCCTTTCTTGATTTCCCTTTTTGTTTTGGGATCATGGAATGATTTTGGTTGGAAAAGGCCTCCCAGACCATCGAGTGCCCAATCCCCACCCTGTCCCCAGCCCACAGCACTGAGTGGCACGTCCAGGCCTTCCTTGGACACCTCCAGGGATGGGGACTCCAAACCTCCCTGGGCACCCCCTTTCAATGCCTGACCACCCTTTCCATGATGAAATTCCTCCTGATGTCCAACCTGAACCTCCCTGACACAGGGCATTTCTCTCTCTCTCTCTCTGCATACAGTTCCATGTGCACAAGAAGAGAAAAGGAGGGTAGGGGGGTCTTGCATCAATACCCACACTTCAAACAATAGAAGAAAGTTCAAAAAAATTGCCAGCTCTGACCTGTCACCTCAGGGGTTTTATCCTCTCAACGCAGAAGAACAAGGCTCAGTTTTAAATCATTACATTTTTACAGAAATACACCTCTGTTGACCTTTGGATTGCCCATTTTTGGGGATGCCCTTAGGACACACAAGTGCTGGAAACATACATGACAACACAGCTGCAGAACAGAACCATGGAATGGTTTGGGTCGAAAGGGACCTTTAAAGCCCATCCAGTCCCACCCCCTGCCATGGGCAGGGACACCTCCCACTCTCCCAAGGTGCTCCAAGCCCTGTCCAACCTGGCCTTGGACACTTCCAGGTTCTCTCTCCTCTCTCACAACTCAGCCTGTTTTCTTTCAAGGCCCAGCCCTTGGAGTCGTTCCAGGGCAGTGAAGGGCAGGATGCTGAGTGCCCTCATTCCAGCTCCCTGCCCCAAACCAGTGGGTTTCCTTCTGGAATCCAGTTGCAAAATCAAGGCCTCGTGTACCACAAAGCCCCTTGTTCCTGCAAGAGCATCCATCAAAAGACATAAAATTATTACAACTGACAGCTCCTTAAGGATGTGGAAACTGCATTCTTGGCTGGTGTATTTTAGTCTAAAAGGCAAAAACAATTCTGTGAATGTCCGGGGGTAGGAAGATTACAGCAAATTAAGAGCAAATTAAGCATGCATGCATCTTCTGAAGGGAAGGTGGTGAGAGTGCAGTGTAGATATTTTCACTTAGACTGGATTAACTTCATATTTTTGATTAATTCATATTAACTTTCTGAGCATCCCTGTGTGGAGAAGTCCCCCGGGAGCCTGCAGGAATGTCACTGTTGCTGCTGTAGCAGCTCCTGTCACTGGAGGGCACAATGCTGCTGCTTTCACAGCCTTGCACAGCCTCAGCTCCACGATTTTTAGACAGATAATATTTTTTTCCTTCAAAAAAAAAATTTTATCTCCCCAAATTATCTGAATGAGCAGGTCTTCCATTTGTAGATCCCTGACTGCTAAATTTTGCAAGAAAAAAAAAAAGCAAAATCCCCCAAAACAAGAAGTTGAAAAAACCCCAGAGTTTTTGTTTCCTGTGTAGTGTTCCAGACAGTGTAACTATTCATTAACTTTAAAGCACACAGTTTAAAATCCTGTTTTTCTTTTGGTCTCGGCTTTACATCCTGGAGTTCATTTAGCCCCAAACCAAATCCCTGGCTCTGGTTCTACTGTTAATATTAGGAAAATCAGGCTTCCATCCATTTAGGCTGTTATGCTTATTCAGCATTTCCTTTAGATACTTGAGGAAAAACCTGACCCAGGTAAAGCTCCTTCTTATGGAAATGCCTTGAACCCAAAGAAAATCCTTTTCCATTATGTCTGGGCTCCTCTGGCAGAGCTCTCTGGGCTGTTGAATGTCCAGGGAATGTGAAACTCTCAACTATGGAGCAAATTACAAAAGAATTAAAAAATTTAAAAAATCTAAATATTTAAAGTTCATAAGATAGAAAAAATAAAATGATAAATTCCTGACACTACCTGTCTCATGCAACCCCTGAGTTGCATACAGGGGTAATTTCAGCCCTTCATGTTCCTGCCAGGTTCCTCCACAAGATGAGGGAGACCTGAAGGAGACCACAGAGGGAAAAGCACAATCAGATTCTTCCAAAAAGGGCCCTCTGTGTGGTTTCTCCTTCCTGCCACAGCCTATGAGATGCAAATTCGAGCCACCCAGGGCCAGGAAATACATTTCACAATGCTGATGGTCTCCTCAGTGCTTTTGAAATCCTATTGTGACCCATGGCTTGGAACAGTTGGACACAACTACTGGAGAAGCTTTTTGGAAAGCAATTTCATTAGCACACAATATTGGCCTGACTCTGCCTGAAAAGTCAATGGTAAAACTCACAGTGATTTTAATGAGAGAAGAAGTAGGTCAGTACTGGAAAATCTCATGCACAGCCTTTATATTCTGTCACTGATTCCTTGTGATCCCCAGAGAAAGAGGAATAATTCTGAATCTCCACGAGCAAAGCAGGGAAGTTTTATGCCCGAGCTGGGGTTTGCTCCATCTGTAGAAAAGTCCTTTACAGCACAAGAGCTCAACTGTGACACTTGCAAATAAATGGCAAATACTTCCTTGTTGTTGCCCCAGTATTTCAGACCATTTCACTGAAACAAGTTTCCTTTAAAAAACCAAAACCAGAAGAGCCCAGTGTTAATAGAGTTTAGATTAAGATATCTCAGAGTCAGTGTAACAAGTCACACGTAGATGTAAAAGCTGCTGGAGGACACAGCAATGTCAGGAAATCACTGTCAGTCCCTAAAAGGATCAATTCTTAATTCCCTGCCCAAATCAGGTTATCACACAGCCTGTCCTGCTCAGACTCCAAGGGTTCCTTAGCTCCATTTTCAGCCAGCATTTGTCCTTGCCTAGAACGCGTTGTCGGATCTCACACACCTCCCAGCCCAGCCCCTGAACACTTCATTTATTAATCTTAGATTATTTCCTCTGCAGACAAATGCAGGGAATCACAGCTGATGACTGGGGCTGGTTGTTCCACAGCTTGGTTTCCTTCCACGCCTTTGCCTTTCCGCATGCTCGGGANGGGTTTCCTTCCACGCCTTTTCCACACTTTGCCTTTCCGCATGCTCGGGAGTCAGCGACGGCAGACAAACTTCTCGGCTACAGGAACAAATTAGAACACTGGAATCCAAACCACTTCACGTTGGCAACCTCAGACAATTGCTGAATCTCCCTAAGCCATAACAAAGCTGTCACTGAGGTCAGCCCCTTGTTTCCAAAGCCTTTGTGGAAGTTTTCCACTCTGGCTCGTCGCTGACATCCCCACGTCCCTTTGGTCAGTCCCTGATCCAACCACAGACTTCACTGGGATAGGGAAGGACCAGCACTCCCTGCAAGGCTCTGATTTACTGCACAGCATCTGTCCATGGGCTGTATTCCCCACTCTGTCCCCAGGAAGGGGATGGTCCTGCACCAAGGACAATCCATCAGCCTACTTGGTCAGTCCCAGGAGAGGCCTCTGGGAGAAGTGCAGGGAGATATAAACTGGAGGAAGAGCAGGTAAATATAAACTGGAAAAGGAGCAGGGAGATATAAACTGGAGAAGGCAGATGTAAACTAGAGGAAGAGCAGGGAGATATAAACTGGAAAAGGAGTGGGTAGGTGTAAACTGGAAAAGGAGCAGGTAGATGTAAACTGCAGGTCTGTCCTTCAAGGTCACATAATTCCCTTCCAGAACTGCATTTCCAAACCGTCAGCTTCCCAACAGTGAAGAATAGCACAACAGAACATGTGAAATTGGATAAACATGGCTAATTCCCAAGGGAATCATAATTGTGACAGTGAAATATGATGGTCTACTAGGTCAAATGCTTTCTTCAAAGAAACATGCTTGAAAATTATATTGAAGGCTTGACTTGGACAGATTGCAGGGACCTGATCCAACACTATGGTCAAAGATATTTTTTTCCCTGAAGAAATCAGTCACTGCACTACACAAGACTTGCATGGACACAAAAATAAATTAATGTTTATTCTTTCTTATCTTCCCCTGTTAACATCATCAACTGATCCATACTGGAATATTAATCAGATCTTGTATATGTGTTTACTAGTAATACAAAATGAGGTCTTAAAAGATAATCTGAAAAGTTAAGTTCAAGCCAAGTTAAAAAGCCCAAAACGTTAATATTGCCAGTATTTTTAAAGCACCATCTATAGATAATTTGCATCTAAGAAAGGAACAATTTCTATTCAGCAGGCATTATGACATACTAAAAATGGATTGTGCTTTCATGGAATTTAGCCTTTTTATACTTAGATATCATTCAAACAGGACACAAAAGCTCACACAATATTCTGGGTTCCTGATCTTTATTTCCATCCTCAAATGACCAAATTATGGTGTTGCTTGATAAAATTCCATGACATAATAGTGTGCAAAGGAATCACAAGAATTTAGAAGAAATCACCTGGTAATAAATGCTCACTTTGGAAGGGTATCTATAACATCAGCTCCGTTCATCCGAGGCTGAGAAATTCCCAGAATCTCATAATAATCCAAAAGCACTCAGAAAACAACCCTGGAAGCCCTGAAACTCTGCTGGGCCACAGGAGGACAGCAGCAGAGATCAAAGGTATCGCCACTGCCTCAGAACCCTCCATCAGCAGCAGATTTCATAGCTGAGAACACCAGGATGGCCAAATTATCTGGAAAGATTTGTACTCACTCATCCATGGCTGTTTTACAGGGAAAATCCTATGTTGCTATCATGGTAAAGAGACATTTTTAAAATGGAAAGGATTTCATTGAAACAGTATTTCTACACACGAGCAACCTGCTCTAGTGGGAGGTGTCCCTGCCCCTGGCACGGGGGTGGAACGAGATGAGCTTTAAGGTCTCTTCTAACTCAAACCATTCTGGGATTCTATGACCATATAGAAAAAATATTAATCGTAAATTAAGTACAGTGGCAACAACCAAATTCCAGTTGGATATCATTATGCACATCCATCCAGATGTTCTGGAAATGATTCATTAGAGATACATTCTGTAACTATAGAGATAAGGAGTGGGACTGGATGTCTGGAACACGTTTTACTGACCAGGTCAGGAAGCAAAATTCGTCACATATGACCAGGTCAGTGGCCACAGACACTTGAAGAAGATAATCTGATATTCTGGCAAGCTGATGCACACATTAAAACACAGGAGAGGTAAGAGGATGGAATTTGTTAAAGGAAAAGGTGCTGGCAGCTGCAGGATGTCAGCTGTGTTTGTAACAATAAAGTACTTTTCTGGTGAGCACAAACCCCCACAACTTGTAGTAATTAATACAAACCCCAAGCTAAGTCAGCAATGTTTGCCAAGGGTGATAACACGAGCATATTTCATTAGTGGAACATCATCCATTTCTATTTTTCTGCCATAAAACACTCCTGCTTACATTCTTCCATGGCATCTGAATCTGTGTTATGGGCCTACATCCCACTCCACCCTCAGAGCACAAGAGCTTCTCTGTGCACCATGAAATGTCTGGGTTTTGGCCACATTGAGCTGTCACGTTGGATAAAGGAGCTTTTTTATTGCCTGCACTGAATTCTCACCTCAAAAGCGCCCTTTTGGAGGAAATATTTAAGACCTCAAGCAGCAAAGTGTGCCAAAAGAGTGTTCTAGCCTTCCCTGGGTCTGCTAAAATCCTGCTGAACCACTGATTACTGGAGACTCCTCCAGGGCAAAAAAAAAAAGTTCCTTGTAAAAGATAAAGAAAACTGAAACTTCATATTAATATCAACAGACTTTGATCTAGCAATATATCTACCAAATGTTATTCCAATATCACATTCTAAATCTTTGCCTCCAAAATGATGTGGATTGTCAGAACTTTATACATAAATTTATAAGAGACCATCTTTAATTTCATGCAAATGACAGTCCTAAATGGCCCTAGTCAAATAGTCACTGTCTGCCACTCTCATAAATTTCAAACTTCTTCCAGTTTTTCATGAACTCAGAAGATGAATGACATTCTAACCATGTTCCTGTGCTGAAATATTAAGTTAAAAACAAAAAAAGTTGATATCAAGCAAAAGTTTTAGCAATAAAAATAAAATTCTCTATAAAGTTGGGAAATTCAATGTTTTGACTTGCTCAAAATGCATCTTTCTTATTTGCTAGGTACAAATGTGTGCTTGGGGACATGGTTGGTGTTGGCCTTGGCAGTGCTGGTTATGGTTGGACTGGATGATCTTGGAGGACTTTTCCATCCTTAATGGTTCCATATTCTGTTCAAACTCATTATTATTTTGGAGCCCCATACTCTGTGCTTTGAATAATTTGTTGGCTTGAGGCTTTTTCCCTCAGCTCTCCCATTTTTGTTATATTAATGAAACTACCTACAACTCTTCCAGAAAAAAATTACAAGGTTTTCCTTCAAAGCATTTTCTCAGGAGAAAAAAAATAAAAGGTTCTAGGGACTTCATCCAGGAATGCTGTCTTCAGAACAGAAAAGTAGGAAGCCAAAGTATTTCCCAGCTCTGCTCCTGCCACCCTACACATTTCCTAACCCTGTAGGGATAATGAAAGTGACTGAGTGGACCCTGTGGTGTGGTGTGAACTTACTGCGACCCAAACAAGGCCATAATTTGGAAGATTCCTAACTAATTGCTAAGCCTTAATGAACCTATTCCCATGCTGGTTATCTCTTGGGATTAAAAAAGAACCTGTCAGGTCACCAAGGACAAGGTTTAGGTTCTTGGAATGCATCTGTGACCTGCTTTAACAGTTGGGTCACAGATAGAAATAGTTCAACCCAATTAGTGGGGAGGTTCATTTACTACATTTAGGGGAAGCAAATCTACATCTAAGCCACCTGCAGAGCTTTGGTGGCTTTAGGGACATGAATCACACCTAAAAAGGACATCACAGGTCTTCTTCTACAAAATTACAGGAATTTTATTACAGAATTTCAGGGCTGAGAGAGTCAGAAATGAAGGCACTGCTGCTGATAAAGGCATCCAGTTGATTCATAAAACCCACACGTTTCAAATCTTTCCCTAAAAACCTTACAGAGGTTGGCCTGGGAAGTCACCACGATGGAATTAGTGCTTGTCATACAGAACAGAATTACCGCTCTCTTGTGTGAGGAACACAAGGAGTGAATTCCCCAAGGTCACGACCGTAAGAGATGCCCTTGGAGGGGATGCAGAAGCAGCAGAGTGTTTGTGACTGCTCCCAAAAACAAATGATTCCTTTTCAAAAGGAGGAAGCAAAGCAGTGGCAGAAATGAACTGTACTGGGACACCTCTCCCATGCAACAGAATAGAAACGGAAAAATTTGGTGAATTCACTACTGAGAACATGAAAATGGCCAACAAACCATGACTAAGGAACCACAGGAAATGACAACCAGGGCAGAGCATCCACTTCTTTCCAATTTATCCACAGAGAGTTTAAAAAAAATGAAATGTTTCTTAACCACTTCTCGATGACTTTATTTTGGAATAAGGATGTTGTGATCCTTCTGCACTGGGATATCACTGCTCAAAATGTACTTGTGAGTGTAAATATAAGAATCAGTCTTTAAAATCTTTCTTTTAGGTTGATGATAGTTGTATCACATGAAGTCTCTGTGTCCTAGCAACAACATAACTCTTGCTAAACTCAGGCAATTGGAAAATCAGTCAAATTCAGACACAATTAAGATTAAATGTCATAACTGGCAATGTATGAAAAATACAAAGCCTTTCCAATTTAATTTTTTTTTAATTCTCATCTCCATATCTTTTGCAATAATTCATGCAATGACATGAGCAATACACGGAAATAGATTAGAATTGACTTTCGCTAAAATATCTGAATATAGAACACTAGCTCTTTTCTAAGCCTGTTGTCTGGGTGGAGCTCCCATTCTGCTCTGAACCAAACACACACAGCTGATAAAATGCACAAAGGTATCCAAGCTCCAAAACTGGCTAATTTTAAACTTAAATCACATCCTAAACCTCTTTCTAAGACTCAAGCTTTCTAAATTTTTCTTGACCAAACTTCAAACCAACACCATTGCCATGTCTTTGTTCATTTGAAACTGAAATGGGTAGATTTAAATTAGATATGAGAAATAAATTCTTCCCTGTGAGGGTGGGGAGGCCCTGGCACAGGGTGCCCAGAGAAGCTGTGGCTGCCCGTGGATCCCTGGAAGTGTCCAAGGCCAGGTTGGATGGGGCTTGGAGCACCCTGGGATAGTGGGAGCTGCCCCTGCCCATGGCAGGGGTGGCACTGGATGAGCTTTAAGGCCCCTTCCAGCCCAAACCACTCTGATTCTGTGATTTGCTAGCAAAGATTTCTATTTTCTCCATTTGAGAAAATCCTGTGTTTCTGAATCCTGTGTTTCCATCCCTCTTAAATACAAGTTTTGTACTTTCCCATAGAGCACAGAGCTGTTTCCTGTTCTGTGCAAGCTTCAAGGATCAAAATCAGCCAGCCAAGTCTGGTATCAACAAAACTGCTTCTTCAGGATGCCAGAGAAAATTTAAAACTGCACATTATTATAGAATCAGCAAATTTTCCAGTCCCTTTAGTTATTAGGCTTCATCTTACTTCTCTGCCATGACATTTTCCAGTAGTTTTCCCTTTACCATAAGTTTTGCAAGCAAAGGATCTCTCCTGTGACCGATTTGTTCTCTCCCATTGCTACCTGTTCTCTTCCTTCCTACTTCTCCTTCCTTGAAAACATCTTTTATCCAGGGAACAGAAAAATACTGATATGGAGATCCCACAGAAACAGCTCATCACTGTCACTAAAACAGCTTTTCAAATTAAAATTACTTTCAATGAGTAATGTATCCCCATGATCTAAGCCATGCTTCCTGTATGATTTTTAGTCAGGAATTATCTTGTCATGTTGGTTTCCTTATACTTCTTCCTGGCATCATTTCCTAAGGGGAAAGACAGATTCCCAACATCCTCTTCCAATCCCAGCTGGGCACTCTACCTCATGCCTGGTGTGCAGCTTGAAGGGTTAAAGGAATGCTCACATTTTAGTCCCATCAAGAGTTGCACTGCCAATCACATCCTTGACATTCATCCTTTGCATGGACTGAGACCTTATCTTAATTTTTCCTTATCTCTGGATTCCAATAATCCCTTTGCTACTAAATTCTGATCTCTGAATCCCTCCAGGAGTGAAAACCAAAGCAGTTTCAGCATCCAGCTGGGTGCATGTGTGACCTCCTGGCTGCTGGGGCTCACCACAGCAGTTTCTGTGCAACCTTGCTGGACAGGAAAGGTTTTGCATGGAATGTCCTTGTGTGTGTCTCACCTGAGCCTCTTTTCTCTGCCATCACCTACACAAAGCTTTTACTTATCTCTCTAACACATTTCTGTTCCTTTACTCAGAGGCGTTTTACACTCCCAAAAGTGAAAAAACCCAAACATTTTAATAGTTAAAAGTTAAATTTTAGGTTGTTTCTTTCATCATCAGGCCAATTTGCCATCACACAGTGAATCCAACATGTCACACATGGGTCAAGGATGGACTCCTGAGAAGTGACCAGCAGGTGACAGTCATTCCAGTTTGGTTTTGATAGGAAGTTATAATCACAGCTAGAGATACTGCCTATATCCCACATGTCCATTTTATAAATTTCCTTAAAAATCGGTGCTCGGACTCGAGTGTCACCTACACACCAGTCCTTTCCTGGATTCCTCCTCCTCCTCCCCCAGTAATGCATGGTGCTAAACGTGTTTTACCATCCCAGAGTGTCAGAGCAGTGCCCAAGGCACTGTCACCAGCAGTAGCAGCTTTTGAGCTGATCCCTCTAGGTAAAGGAGGAAATTACATCTGGCTGACATTTAAGGTTAATGCCATTTTTAGGGTAAGGAAGAGCTCAGGTTGTAGCTTCAATCACCAGAACTGGTTGATTTCTCAAAAAAATATGCTGTAATGCAAAATTTGGGGGTTTTGTGAGATCTGCAGTTCTTGGAGGTTCCAGTTATCAGCTGCTGAATTTCCACAGACACACTTGCCCTTGCACAGTCTTCAGGAAACGTGGGGAGATCCACAGAGCTGAGATCAGGTCTCAGAATCTGAACCTCTTGCAAACATCTCATGCTGTAGGTTGAATTGTTTTCCCATGAGGAAAATCCATACTTTTCCTTCACAAAATGCCAGAGTAAATTCAGTTGGAAAAGCTCTCCCAGCCCATGGAGTCCCAGCTGGGCCCATCCCCACCAGAGCTCTGAGTGGCACGTCCCGGCCTTCCTTGGGCACCTCCAGGGATGGCGACTCCAAACCTCCCTGGGCAGCCCCTTCCAGGGCCTGACCACCCTTTCCAGGAGGAAATTCCTCCTGATGTCCAACCTGAACCTTTCCTGGCACAGCCTGAGGCCGTTCCCTCTCCTCCTGTCCCTGTTCCCTGGGAGCAGAGCCCCACCCCTGGTTACAACCTCTAATAAAAGGATTCTGTGAAAGCCAACAAAAGAGGGATTTTTTTCATTTCTAATTGTCTTAACTATAGATGAATAAACACTAGGAAGACCAAAACCCACCTCAGCTCACATGCAAATTCCAGCAGTGGTAGAAGCCCGAGAGATGTGGTTTCTAGACGCTAGCTGATCTTCCACACTCCCTCTGCTCTTGGATAAATTTTCACCCTGCTTGAACTTTGTAAAAAATATGCATAAAGAAGTGAAGAAGAACACTGGAGATGAGAAAAGCAGCCATGCTGTGATTAAATATGTATGGTAATGCCAGTGCTTCTGATGGAGGGAAAGAAAAAACCTGCTGCCAATTAAGAGCAGGAACACAAGACAAGGCATCCACCTCTCTGCAGATTTCTGATACTGTGAGGAGAGTTTCCAATGAGAAAGCTAATATCCCTGTAATCCTTACTGTTCCCAGTAAAATATATATGTTTTTGCAGAACAGGATTCACTTCTGAAGCTGCACCAACAAGTAAATTATTCATAAGAGAAGAGATAAAAGACAGAACATTTCACAGAGTAAAACATTTAGACTGCCCCATCTCTGGCAGTGTGATCCTACTTGTGCTAACTGGGCATACTGGGAATCAAAATGAAGATAAATTAAGTGGTACAAACTATGCATATAAAATACATAAGTTGGTAAAAAGACAGCTCTCCTGTACCTACGTTTCCTCTTTCATGTTGAACCAGTTCAAGTAGAACTAAGCAAAGATGCAATTAATCAGTGCCCTAACATTGTGCTCCTTATCAATATGTGAGTGCAACACCTCAATAAAACAGGATGCTTAAAGGGCTGCTAAATGTATCAATATTCAATTACACAACCTTAATAAAGCCATTAAAAGAGAATTAACAAGGGTTTACTTAGGAAGTATCTCCGTCTGACATTAGGTGGCTCTTTAAACATTTTCCAAAGGAATACAGTAAAAAGCTATTAAAATATTTATGCAGTGCTTGCATTAGTTCTGTTTAACTGGCATAGCAGCAATAATATCAGCAGTTTTAAATGCCCTGCTTCTCAGCACCACGATTATCCACTAGTTGTGAGAGAGAAATAAATTCCCAGTCTTAGAAGTTTAATGCTTTTCATTAAAAAGAAAAGATCTCCAAATCCTTCATTAAAGCTCAGAGCTTCACCAAAATTGGATGCTTTCAACTATTTGTTGAACTAATATCAGAGTGTGCTGCAGCAGGAACTGGGCTGGAGATTGCCACCACCAAGGCTCTTGCTTGCCCAGGTAGTGAAAATTGGGTCTCACCCCAAATCTTTGTCCCTTGTGAGCTCAGGCAGAACCTTCCTGGAGAGCTCAGAAAGCAAAGGCAGATTATTTCATTCCAGGAGATTGTGCTGGTGCAGCAGTTCTGGGCTCCCTGGCTCCTCCTCTATTCCCGAGTAACAAAAAGCCTCCCAGGACTTGTTAAATTAGCCCATGTAGTGAAGTCCAATTCTGTGCTATTTGCACAGGGACTGGAAAAGATTTCATGTTTCCATGTACATAAACAAAACCTGGCTCAGCACACCAGGGAATTAAGAGGTTTATAAAATATAAAAGACATTCACATTAATCTGTTAAACAATTCATTCTCTACCCTGCCCTCTCCTACTAAGTGAATTCATTACTTATAAAAAATATATATTTGCTGCTGGCTCTTTGTGCTGCTGGTGACTCAGTGCTGGCCCCCAGCACCTTGGGGCTCTCTGGGGGGACAGTGGTGCTGCCCCTGGGGCACTGGGCTGGTGGCACAAGCACTGGAAGAAAAGGAAGGTGCAAGTGTTATCCCTCCCTCTTATTCAGAGGATTTGGGTGCGTGACAATGCCAGTTTTGCTGTAGGAAGGAGGACAGACTGCACCACTGATCTGAATTAAATTACTGGGAGGTGTGGGAATGAAACAAATGAATTCACTCCCTGGAAAATCAAAAATAAAGCAGTTTCTCTGATGCTGCCTGGACAATGCTGAGTATTTTTCTTCCAGGAGCTGCTAAAATAAGGGAAATTGCTGGTTTCTTGCAGAACAGCCTGGGCAAACGTTATCAACATAAACTCATCTTTACACTGAGGCATCCACAACTCCTCTCAAGGAACTATTGCAATTTCGATGGATACTCTAAATTAGTATAAAAATCCATTTTCTTCCTCTGAAAATAACAGCACTTATTACTTTAGAAAGATCAAACAGGTGCTGCTAAATAAAAATATCTTAACAAGAACTGGCCTTGTTTTCCTTTTAAAAAGGTCATTATATCAAATCACCAGGCCTCTGAGTTCAAAGAAAGTCAAATACATGCCCTGCTTGAGCATTATCCACATAATAGTTTGGAAAGACATTAATTTGCCACAATTTACGTTCACAAAATAAAGTGAGGAAGACTTTTAAAGATGATGCTACTCCTCTGTGAACAAAGATTGTGTTAATCCAATACAAATGCAAATGAAAACAGCAGCTACTTGCTCCTGCCTGCTTTGTTTTCAGAAGACACTAATAATTACCCACTTCTCTAATAAAACAATTACATCTTTTAGCACATTCCCTCCTCTCCTCCCCAAATATTTTTGTTTCAGAAGCATTTATGTTACAATCACTGCTGGGTTTTATGCTACCTCAACACTATCACCCAGCTAATAATGTGGTATTATTTACTTTGTATTTGGGGGGCTTTTTGCTATTTATGCAAGGGTAAGAGATATATCCTGCTTTTCATTCCTTGTGTAGCATTCAAAATCTCTGCTTTATCCTAGGTTAGATCTTTATTCGCCCAACTAAAACTGCACAAGCCACCAAAGGGGTCTGTGGAACTTGTTAACCTGTTGTAGCTTCCACCAATCCAATCCAATCTCCAACTAGATTAGTTCCAAATCTAATCAAATTATGACACACTTAACAGGTACCAGCCAGTCCTTTATGGGAGATTTGCCCATTTTTCAGCCAAATACAAGGGGTCTGATCACTTTTATCTCATAATACTTCTCATGGTACAGTCATTCATCCAGTGAGTGTCAGGGTGTCCCTTGCAAGGCCCAGGCCCAGCCAGGGGACACATCCGACACAGGAAATGTTGCTCAGGACCTGACAGGCCCTGCAGAGAAACAAATGTGCTCGTCGGATTTCTGAGTCACCCCGATACATTTATTAAGCACCGAGCTGTGCTTTTACAACTGGTCCTCATCAGAGATATTTCATCTGTTGTTAGCACAGCGTCATCGCTCCTCATGACTCACAATGCAGCCCCATCCCATCGAGCCTGATTTCCCTGGCTCATCAGCCTCTTGTTCTCCAGGGGCAAAGCTGTGCTTTTCAGCATGTTCAACCCACAGAGAAGTGGCCATTAACTCCAGTTCCTCATTATGTAAGAATCAGCTAATCAAGGCTGACCAAGACATAGCTGATGTTGTGATTGAGGAGAGGGAGACATCTGCTTGGAATTATCCAGCCCGCTGCTTCAAAACTGATAAGGCATTTACAGCCTTGGTATCAAATTATAACAAGAGTAAATGATTTTGGGGGATGGCTGGGAGAATTTGCTTCACCTATTTCTTGGGAGGGGGAGAGGGATGGAGAGCACAAAGAGCAAGCAAGGCCCAGTTTGGAGGGGAAAAGGCAGAACTTGTCTGTAAACCACGTCAGTACAGAGCACATCAGACAAATTCAAAGCTGTATTTAAGGGGCTGTGTGTAATGTAGAGAAAACTGTCATTTCCATGGTTTTCAGGCTAAGCTGGAAAAATATTTCTCCTTCCACTTCCTAATTCCCATTCAGTTGGGTTTTTTAACTTTATCTAATATCCAAAGTAAAACTAACATTCAAATGTATCAAATTCATTTTTCATGTGAATGGGAGACCATTCCCCTGAAGTCAGAGTGAGCTATGTGTATAAATATATATATATATAAGTATATATTCCTGATTAATTTGGTGATGTATTATTTGTAAATGCCATATGCAACTTTTCGGCAGCCAAAAGTTTATGTATTTTATCAGAGCACAGGAGATGCATCCTCTTATTCTTTCTTTTTACAGAAAAAACTGTTATAAAACATGACCTTTCAAGCATAAGCACTAGCAGAATATGCTGAGCAGATAAGATATGTAATGTGATAAAGCCTGCATTGGAACTGAACCCTAACTGGGGCTGTAACTGAACATAACTCTCTTTTTCCTTAGGGAAAGGAAGAGCATCAGATAGGAAGAGGACAGTGTGCTTTTCCTGGACTAAGCAACACTGAGAAAGTGCAAATATTTGGGTCAGATGAAGGAACAGGCGAGCTCTGCTCTCATCCCAGGAGGACTGGGGAAGCACAAATTGCCAAGAATAGTCCCCTTTCGGGGGATCATTAGAGTGTTCTCAAATTACCTTATTCCTACAGAAAGCACACTTGCACACACAGCCAGGTACTCGGGGTTTTTCACAGCTACTTCAAATGAACGAGTAGCAGGTAGCGAGATAAAAGCCCAGGAATAAATTGGACCAATTTCTTGAAGGAATCTGTCTGGATTACTGAGGCCAGACATCAAAGAAAGGGAAAGAAAAGCACCCTCTTGCCAAGCTTATGTTTCCATATATGTATTTCCTCCTCACTCCTCGTATAGACTCTGCTTTTTGCATCAGCCCTCTTGGCTGATATCGCAGCACTTCGCGCTCGTGCCTTGCTTTTCATCTTCAAAATGTGAACAAATTCATCCTCGAGGCTCTCAAAACGTGAACAGATTCATCCTCGAGGCTCTGCTGGAAGGCACGGAGATAAACAAGCCCGGGGATCCCTCCTTCCCTGGCGGGCAGAGGGAGGTGGGACACAGCGCGAGCACCTCCCGGCCCTGCACACTCTGAGGGTGGGGATAGGTTTGGATTTCTCCAGCAGCACTTTCTGCCATCCTCGGAGTCCTGAGAAACTGCTCTGTCACTTGGAAAGGAACTGACATTTTCTGGAAAGAGTCTCAGATCTAGCATCCAGGAGAGTGTCTGCTTCTCCTCTGAATTCAGCCCCACACAGAAGAATCTTGTCCTCAAGAACATTTCACCTGCCTTTTTCTCTCTTTCTAACATAATTTTTCTTTTCATTCTTGTTCTATTTTTTTTTCCCCTTTTTCATTTCTTTCTAAGAGACAAACCTTCCCTAAGTAGCTGCAGAGACCCAGCTGTTGCAGCAAGCAGCTCTGCAGACATGCCTGGAGCCTGAGTCACGCACGCCGCGCTCAGAAAATGGAAAAGAAACCGTTCCACCAGGGATGTTGAATCAGATCGTGCCCAAAGAAACATCCAGGAATCACACTCTGCTGTGGACACGAGGCATTCACTTTTTCTCCCCTGCTTTCCCTCCTCTTTCTCTGGATTCTGCGACAGAGGAGGACCCCAATATTTTTAGAGAGGGGTCTGTGCACACTGGCCACCTTCCCTGCAGCCCTGGCAGGAAAGAAAGGCTTGAAATGCTGAATTTCCTACTGTGTCTATGGAAATTCATACACACCTGGAAATCCATGGGAGTTTTGAAAATCGGCATAAAAGGGAAAATGGAGAAGAAAAAAGCAAGAAGGAGGGGGAAAAAAAGTGTAAAAGAGAGACAGATTAGAAGAACATTTATGTGGAAGTTCCTGCACTCAGTTCCTGACTGAGATTTTTAAAGGAAAATAACTCTTCATGAGAACAGGATGATCAGTTTCTTCTTAGACCCTTAAAAAAATTCCTACACTCCATTTGTAATAAAAATTTGTTCTTTTAAGGCTACAGGGATGTAAAACCATCTCCAGGACCTCAAAATACAAATCACTTGGGACAGACAGTGAGGGGAAGACTTTTATCTGAACTCCATGACCACAGCATGGCAAAGCTGCCAAACCTTAGGATTGAAGCATGACTGGGACAATATTATCAAGAGTTTGGTTTTGGTTGGTTTATTGGTTTTTGAAAAAACTTCTGACAGAGCAGAAAAAACTTGAGGACATGAATCTCAAGTATTAGAGACAAGAGAAAAAGAATCTTAAATCTTGCAAATTAATTTTTTTTTTTCCTGTTGTGGTATCTTTTACAGTTTGTTCTGCTACAGACACATATTGACAGGTCTTCCTCCTCCTCCTGCTCATATAATCTCCCTTTTCTATATCCACCACCCATCTGAAATCCCAGGGGAACAAACTCAGGAAAGGGTCAGTTACCTGAGTCACAGACACATGGAATGGTTTGCGTTGGGAGGGACCTTAAAGCTCATCCAGTTCCACCCCTGCCATGGGCAGGGACACCTCCCACTATCCCAGGGTGCTCCAAGCCCCGTCCAACCTGGCCTTGGACACTTCCAGGGATCCAGGGGCAGCCACAACTTCTCTGGGCAACCTGTGCCAGGGCCTCCCCACCCTCAGTGTTGACTTGAAAACTCATTTACAGCCCTCCCTGTGCTTCTGAAGCCAGAAAGCAATATCCACAAGTGTTTCTGAAAAGCACAAGAATCCTCCTGGGCTTGGCCTGGTATCTTTACACGTGTTGTGAAGAGATGATCACACACCCCAGGCAGTGCTGGGGCACGGAGGATGCAGAGCAGAGCTCAGCATTTCCCCCTCGCTGCTATTGAGATGCTGCTCACTCTTGTCAGAAACAAACTAAAAAAAAAAAAAAAAAACAACCGGCAAAAGGATTCTGAAACCTGCCCAAGGAGCAGACAGAAAAGCCACGTGAGGAACCCTCCAGGGTTTTGTGAACAAAGCCTGGGTCCAGCTGGACCCACCCGTCCCTCTCCTGCCAACCTGCACCGCGGCCTCGGACACGGAGTGCTCCCCGCCACGCGGGCTGGGTTATCAGCAGGAGATGGTGAGGTCTCCAGAAAGCTGTTTTCATCTCCTGCCTCCCCACTAATTATTAATTTACGCTCCTAGAGGGTTGCACGCAGCCGTGTGCTCGTTCTCGCGGCGCTGGGGCTGAGCGCAGCCGCCCGCAGAGGGAGGGAACAGCATTCCTGGTGTTCCCTGCGAGCCAGCTCTGCTCCCGGCCTCTGCTGAGCCACGGCACAGGGAACTGCTGAAAACCTCACATTCTGCACTGCAAAGGGAGGCTGAAACACGGTCTGGAAAATACTAGATTCTACTGCTGCAATATATTCAGAGAGAGAAACCTAAAGCAGGCTAATTCTTTATTACCATTATTAATATTTGCCTCTGTATGATGGTTCTATCTTTAATTGGAAGGGACATCTCTAGGAATGCTCTGACTGACAGACAGTGAACAAGCAAAACCTTGTGTTGACTTGGTTCAAATCTGCCAGCTTGTGACACCCTGGAAACGCAGGAAAACACTCGTTTTCAGTGGAACCTGCACCTGTCCCACCCATCAGAATAATTTTGTTTGCTGTGTGAACAAGGTCTGTAGTTCTGCAGAACACACAGAAGTGTTAAACTTCCCAAATCTCTGTTTTCCCAGAGAACAGGGATTGGTCCCTCAGTCCTACACACGTGCCCAGGCTACAGGACAGGGGCAGAGCTGCCCTGACTCTCCTGATCCCACCCAGAGCCAGGGTTTGGGATGTGAGTAGGACAAACATCTCTCCAGGGGGATTTGGCGCAGCCCCCTTGTCCTGCTCTTTTATGGGCATGGGAAGAGAAGGTTGACCTTGACAGACTGGATGACAGTCACAAAAAGGTCTCAGAATTTGTATTTCTGAATCCTTTTAGCCTCTCCACTTCCAGTTTATCAGCATATATAAATATGTATCAATCTATCTATATCTATCTTCTTTCACTGTTCTTTTCTTTCAGAGTATTTATGTAAGGAGTTGGAACTCCTTAGGTTTATGGGGGTTGGAACTAGATGATCTTTCAGGTCCCTTTCAACCCAAAACTTTCTATGATTCTGTGACTGTAACGAGAGAAAACAGACCAAAAAAGCAGCAGTTTCTCTCCTAGAGGGGTTGGACTCTTTCATTCCAACACACAGCTTCAAAATGACACGGCCACAGGGAGCCCTGACCACACAACCTCATCTGCCACTGCAATAATCCTAGAACAAACCTTGGTCTCTCGCTGCCCACACTAAATATTCCATCTCTATGCCACAAACCCGTGGCAAATACCTGTATCCTTAGAGCCACAGTTTGATCCCATTTTTACTGTATCCGTGGTAGCTGAATTGCCACATTTCAGTGTGGTTTAGACCATCTGACTGTTGCCATTGCAGAAGGGAAAAGCTGTTCCTTCCATTGAAGTGAAACTTTTGCTTCAATTATGGTGAAATCCCGGCTGTCAGCTCAGGCTGAAACGCTGCAGTACAGCTGCCAGCTCCAGCACTTGCAGATAAAACAGTCTGAGGTCACAGTTTTTTTGGCTAAGACACAGCACAGAATTATAATAGCAAGTACGTTCTGACAGGTCCCACTTCTGTGTTTGGGATTTGTTTGTTTAGATTTGCTTCTCTATCCCTATTTCAAGCCATTGATTCTATAAAAGCATGTCAATTCATTAACAAATCTCGTCAGCTATTTCCTTTGGCACTGGAAATGGGTTGTTTCCCTGCTAAATTAATCCAGCTCCAATGTCACTTGCACACCAATCAGTGTTCCCATTCAGGGAGGTCAGGCAGAAAAGAAGAGAGAATGACTTCTTTTCTTTTAAACAGAAGAGAAAACAAAATATTTCTGAACTCTGAAGCCTGGTTGGAACAGGTCACATGAGCACTATGGATGAAGAGGGCTATTCCCTGCTTTCCAGCCCAGGGAATACTGCTGGAGCCTCCTCAGTCCTGGGGAAAAGCTTTCAAAGTGACCCCCAACACTGGGCCATCGCATCCCAACACATCCTTGGTGCTGTGTCTCTATGTAGAAGTGGAAAACGTGCAAGGAGGCAGCCAGAGATGATCTAAACCTCTGGAGATCTCTGGGATCCTAAGGGATTTATAGGATAAGATGGAGCCTTATACCACAGCCTGAGGTGGATTTTGCCTCCTGATAAAATAGAAGAATTTTTACTGAAGGAATAAAAGGCAGCAATCTAAGCTCATCTATTGCCTTTTTTATATTGCTTTGTTAAGGCTGCGCTATAAACCTGACGAAAAAGAGCAAAAAATTATGGGGAAATGAAGAGTGAACTCAGCTTCTCTCAAATATTCAAGCTTTTTCTTTTCATTTCCATGTCCCAGTGGACACTGCCAGGGGCCCATCAGCCACACCCACACTGACCTCACCCTCACTGCTCCCTCTGCAAAGCTGGACAGCCAAGTCCCAGCAGAAGGGAACTGTCCAGGACACACCTGGGATGTTCTTGATGTCCTCAGGGCAAAGCCACCCTACCTCCATACTCACCCTCGTGTGCCCTTGCCTTATCTCAGCTTTTTATCCTTATCTGCCACAGACTGAGGTGCACACGGAGTCAGCACTGGGAAAGCTCTCTAACATCTGTTCAGAGTTATGTTCCTCTGACATTCATAATTACGACCTTTGTCAGCAGATCATGTAAGCATGAAATTAATTTTGAAAATCAGTAATTCCACTGACTTTACCTGGATCACTCACATGTGTAAAGTTCAGAGAACACTTAGGTGCTTTGCTGGATACAGACCTATTCCTGACAGAGTGCAAAATGTTTCCAGTCACAGAAAACCAGCCAGTAGCCACACACTTCTCCCCTCTCCAGCTCTGATTTAATCTTACAGGGGCTCTGTTTCCCTGACACAACCACGAGCCTGCTTCCCTCTAAGACCCTCATGCTGCAACCCACTTCCAAGGAATTCATCTGTGCATGCATTACTGTCCCTTGCACATCACAGGAGCATCAGTATTCCTGATGTAATGCACCCCAGCCCAGTCAGCTGCTCCAAAAAGTGGTTTATTTTACAGCTGATCGATGATTTGCTGATTCTGGAAATCTCTCCATATGACAAGTGTTTCTAAAACACTGAAGGCACTCCAGAGCTGAAAGTTCTCAAGAGTGTAATCATCTTTTGCAGCTAAATCATGGCAAGGAATGTACTTGCAACATGAGCTCCCTTGAAGGTTTTCTGCCTTTGACAAGTTGAATTCACTGCAAAATAATTTTAGTTTTGCAATTACAAATGGGCAGTGCCTGGAAATTAATCACCAAAGTATTTAATGAATATCCACAAAAACAATCCTAACAGCTGCAAGCCATTGAGAAGGCTTCAAACCCTGGGCTGTGAAGTCAGGTACCAGTAACTCTTCCAGAGCTAACGCAGAACATCTTGCCCAGTACATATGAACACATTTTGATGAGTCTGAATATCAGAAAACACCAAACTGACATTAAATATTTCCATAGATAACAGATGGTTTCACACATTGCTCCCCACTTGGGGTTGCCTAATGTATCTGAATCATGTTTTGAAACATAACTTAAGGTTTGGAAAATCTCTAAGGTTTTCAATAAATGGAGTTTAATGTCAAGACTACTCAAAGCAGCTGTTCCTACTAACCATGGAAAATCACATCCAGTTTTTTTTTTTGGCATGCAGAAATTATGTAATTTAGGGGTTCCATTCACCTCCACCCCCACCATTCTCCAACAAATGTTCCACACCAATACCAGAAAGATGGAGCAGGGTCTGTGTGCCCATCTGCAGCCTTGGAGATTCCCAGGAATCAGGAATGAGAACACTGCTCCCTTTCCCAGGTATGTGATGACCTCACACCTCTGGTGTCCATAACCTGCAGGTCCAGCCTGGCCTGCTGCCACCAGCTGTTATTCCCCACGCTTGCTCTGCAGAAACGCAACCTCTCGTTTTTCTCCTGGGCATTATTTTTCATTCCATGACTCTGCAGATCCCCTGGAAGCAGCAGGGTGCTTATGCCCCCCGTGCCTCTCCTCCTCTACCTCCCCCTGACAGTGACAACAAACCCAATACCAGCATTACAGGCAGAAGAAATGCAACCACAACTTCCACAGACAAGCACAGAGCACTTGGGGTTGTTTTCCCTGGGAAGCACAGACCAGTCCTGCAGACCAATGCACACAGTGTGATTTACAGAAACAAAAAATTGACCTGCACAAGCGCACACACACCGAGAAAAAGTTCTTCATGGACTTGCAACACTCAGGCCACAATTTCTTATGAAAGTCAAAGTCAGAAATACCGAAGAAAAGGGCAAAATGATTTTGCAAAACCATGACCAACTTCTACTGTGGTTTGGGATCTGTGAACTGCCTCGTGTGCCACAAATGCCAACCCCAGGCAAGACCAGTTGTGCCATTCCACAACGCTGCCCCGAAGCTCCCGCTGAGACGGGGAACCTCGTGTTGTTAACGCCACACACAGCCCTTCCAGAACACAGATCTTCAGCTGGACACCCCACTAAACTAGAAAAAGAATCCCAGTCTACCCCAGGTAAAAAATAATTGCTGATAACTATTGTGTGTCTTAAGGAGCAGATCTCAACATCTCCAAACCCAGCCAAGTCAGACAGACGCCCATAGAGGCAATTTACTGCACTTTCGTGTCCTGCTTGTAAAAAAGGGGGAGATTGTATCTTACAGTCTTCTAAATCTGACTTAATTACAGGTACAAGCGAGTTTGGTATGTTCAGCAAAGCCTGTATTAGCAGTTTTATGATTTTTTTATGTTTTTATGTTCTTTTAATCGCTGACATGGAATGTAAATAGTTTCCTCAATTGCTGCATACTTCCCATTCCTGGAGTAAGGCACACCCTTTGACAAAGATTAAGGGAATATAAAGTTAAGTCCCTGTTTACTAAAGGAATTAAATTCTCCTCTAGTTACTGGAACAGAGCAACCTATGCATGGGGGATCTACACACCCTTCAAGGACAGGTTTAGATCAACTAAGGAGCATTAAAAATAATATAAAGAAAGCTCAAGACCTGCGCTTGATGTCGAATAAAAAATGAACTGGAATTTATCCCAGCTGGGTAACGTTAGGGTTCATCCAAACGGCTGGAAATAAAAAGCATCTTGCGTTGTTTTACTCCAGAGGACTCAAGAGGTGCCCCGTTGTTTTCCATTGAAGTTGTCCATCCCCAGCCCGAGGCAGGATGTACCCGGCCTCCCCTGGACTTTTGCTTTCACAGGCACATTCCTTCCTCCTAACACATAAAACTGCGTCGCTCACATCCACGATGTCTCCATTAAACTGAAAAAAATACCTTTGCAGCTTTGACTCCCCAGCAGGGGAACCTGCAGCACACACAGATCCTTGGGAACAGTTATAAAAAGTCTTCCCTAGGTTGAGAGCGATCTCTGCTTCCCCTTTGACAAACAGCACGTAGTTGTCTTGATCTGGATTCCCACATTATACCCTTGAGATTTGCTTAGAGGAAAAGGGGAACAGTTGTGGGGCAGAGAAAGACTTTGATGGCTTTTTCCATTTGTCACAGACATCCAGAGAAGTGATTTCATTTCTGTATGGTTTTGTATCCCTTACAAAACTCTGCTGGGGTTGTGTCTATGGGATCACATCTACAGCAGCCCCTGTGTCCCTCTCTGAAATCTCATGGCCATGGGCGGGAGTTGCCAAGAGCACCTGGAAAAAGGGCTCAAGGTAAGCTTTGGTCCTGGCCCTCGTGAACAGCACAACCATCCCATCATCAGCCCCTTGCCAGCACACCCAGAGAGCTCCTGTTTAAAATTCCAGCAGGGATTAAGCCCAAGGTCTTGACTCATCATCCCTGAGCAGATGTCGATGGGCACTGCACGGAGCAAATTGTGGGTGCAGGCAGTGCTAGGAGGGATGAGTCCTCCAAAAAAATTCCAGAGACTGTAGAATATTCCAGATTACTGTAAATAAAAGGCTTTACCACAGGAAAGGAGGACAAATCCAAATCAAATACATGGGAAAACACTGAGAACCAACATGTTCATTTTCAGCCCCACATAAATGCAGACAACCATAGAGATTCTTGCTCTATCAGCAATGATCAAATACACGTACTCCTAACTGGAACAAAACTCTCTTCTTAGGGGATTTTTTATAAGGGACCAGTAGCAAAATTGGCCCCAGGTTAGTTTTAAACCATCAATTTTAAAATTATAACCCTCCTCCAAGAGTACAAAGCGACCATGCAGCAGGGTACTCACTCATTCCTCTCCAAATCGATGACAAGATGGTTCCTTTCAGCTTGAATTACAAACTGCAGCTGTGCTGGGTGATTCTGAAAAAGGAAAACAGAGGTGGTTGAGTGGAAACCCAGAGCCCATCATCCTGCACCCGGCTCTGCCAGGGAAATGGACATGTCATGGAATCACAGAATGGTTTGTGTTGGAAGGGATCTTAAAGGTCATTTAATTCCTAGGGGCAGTGACACATTCCACTATCCCAGGGTGCTCCAAGCGCCGTCCAGCCTGGCCTTGGACACTTCCAGAGATCCAGGGGCAGCCACAGCTTCTCTGGGCACCCTGTGCCAGGGCCTCCCCACCCTCACAGGGAAGGATTTCTTCCCAATATCCAAGATGTACTTCAAACTTTATAAGCTGTATTTCAAACTTTTTAAGACATGTTTCAAACTTTTTAAGATAAATTTCAAGCTTTTCATAAGCAATAATTAAGTTTTATCTTAAAAGAAAAAATAAATGGTGTTGGAGCAATTAAAGTCATAGACTATCCCGAAGTTGGAAGGGACCCACAAGGATCAAGTCCAAAAAATATGAACTATCAAGAAAAATATGGTCAACAGTATTATAAAGAATCTCTGTGACAACAATGGACAAAATATTTTTACATATACAAGTATTTAGGAGAATTTTCTAAGCAAGACATCAGCAACAGAGCACACGGATGTCCCAGTTGCACTCCAGCATGGAGCAGGGATCAGGACATCTGGATTGCATTTTCAACACCATCATGGCTGTGTGCAATCTTCATATTGCCTTTCCCCTGGTTACAAAAAAAGGAGTTCTTTTTCATCTCAAGCATCCAGAGGTAAAGCCATTAATGTCTTTTGGAAGCTGTGAGAGAGGATCTGAAGGAAATTCTTGCAGAAAGGGGCAATGCACCTACACAGGCTCTGGAAACTGCACTTCAGAGGAGAAAGCAAAGTTTGCAATATGCTGCTTACTCTTAATCCAGAAGACTCAGCTTACATATATTTTAAGACTGTTTACACTTAACTTCCATTTCATTAAACAAACTCACTGGATTGCGCGACAGCATTTCCTTGTTTGAAATTCCAACGGTAGCTCCATAAATCAGTTGTTCCTCCACTGTACACCCAAGATGCTTTTCTGGAGATTTATGTCAGCCAATTGCAGTAAGATAATTTCAGGGTTCTAGTATTTAATTGATTTATTGAGAAATGTGCCTGAATCTGTGACTGCTGCAGCGGAGCCTCAGTGGAGCCCCTCTGACAGACAGAGCATCCCCCGCCCTCGGAATGCAACGATTTTTGAATTGTTTGAAAAATTAGAGATGTTTATTAAAAAGTGAAATTATTGGGAGGCTGTCAGAGACTAAACAAAATTGTTTGAATAAAAGAGCTGAGGACTCCCCAGTGCTCTCAGGCTTTATGAAGCCCAGACTGTGGCTGGGATGCCATCGCTTTCTCCGAAGTGTCCTGCTCGTGCGAATCCAAACGTGCTTTCCCAGCAACAGCATTGAAATTCTGCATCTCTGTGAACTCTGCAGAAACCAGATCCCACTAGAATGCTAAATAAATGCTTCAGACTATCCTTGGCACTCGGCAGACACATGGGAGTCATTATTGGCATGAATATTTAGAAGCAGTGTTGATTATGACTTTAATATAAGTGCGTTGGTTCCAAAACCCGTGAGATAGACAGAATATGGAGTTTTGAGACAGTGAACCACAATTAATTACAATATAACACAGTAAATAATTAAGATATTGCAGTGGCACAAATGGATTCTTTTCAGCTGAAGGCCCTCTTAATATGTAAATGACAACTATGTTTATTCATGAGTTCACAGTGGTACTTATTTGACAGTCAATTGATGTTAGCAAAGTTGCAAAGTTAAAAAAGCAGCTGCAGAATAGAACAGACTGTTACAAGTCAAAATCATCTCCCAGAGAATTCCTAAAGCTGGAACTTCTTATCATGGAGCACAATAATGGCCCCAGTTAGGATGCTTTGCACAGGACCCAGGTTCAGAATCTTGCTTTACCATTGATTTTTCTTTCAAACAAATGGCTCATTTCTTTCTTTTTCCATCTGGGAAGAGATGAAACTCTACTTTTTCTTAGTCTGACTGGAATTCATAAGCATAAATACAGCTAAAATTGCCCACTGCACAGGTGTTATCGTGACTAAAAACACAGAAACACTTGAAATAAAAAATTTCTAATGTTAAAGAAAAAAAGTATCTTTCAGAAAGGACATTTTAGGCTTGCATTTTGTTTTTCCTCCCATTTTTTTAATGCATTCACTTGTGAAATGAACTCAGATTTTTTTTTTAAATTGTTTTTGTTTGCAGTGGTTGTGGAGTCTCTGCTAAAGTATTTGCACGGTTCTGCTACAAAACCTTCAAAATTCATTTTGAATCCCATGAAACACCCTGATACTCTCCCCTTACGATCAATATTTTCAAATCTGAGTTGCAAGGTGAAATGGGAATGACTATAAATACAGATATTACAGCACTGTTTTATATTTTCCATTCAGAATAATCTAAAAAGCACCACGTGGGGGTACAGTCGTGCTCAGAACATTTGAGAAAGAGGCACTTTTTAAAAGCCTTTCTTAAGAACCACAAAAAAGAATTTCTCTGCTGATGCCACAACTTGTTCCCACATTGAGCCCTTCAAAATTTGGTGGAAACAAAGTGAACCTGATGAGAGTGGGGTTATTTACACCATGATGAAGAATTTTGTATGGTTCTACCTTCTTTCCTCTGCAGCCTCATGTCCTCTAGTTCTCTCCTAAAACTCAGCTTGCTGTTTTCTTTTTGGCCGCGGTTTTTTGTGGCATGAGAGAAGATTTCACCAATGCACACAAGCTTTTCCCTGATATCCTAAGAGGCTGAACTGACTTCAGGATGATTGAAGCAGGAATCTCCATAACTTTCCCGTTTTACTTAGAGGATTTACTTCCAAAATCTGCATCAAATTGTATCAACAGAACAGGAACAGCATTTGCCTCCTTAATTCACTCCCTGCTTGCTTGGAGCTGAGGGGTTTTGATTTGATTTGGCATCGGTGACACTTCATGTTCTGAAGGAAATTAGTGAAACATTGAGTCAAGGTCAAATAAAAATTCTCACTGATAAAGCAGATTTTAAAAAATTAATGAATCAGTACTTGATTAAGATGGTGAGACAGTAGCCTATTTCTGAGTCAGAAAAGTTCTGCAGCAAAACTAGTTTAACTTGCACATGGTTTTAAGTATTACATTTATTTTTTTCCATTTTAAATCACATTGATTTCTGATATTCATATGGAGAGAGAAAAGGAAGGATACTCTGGGGATTAAGGGATTCCCCTGTGAATGTGGGGATGGTGTTGGGAATACTCTCTGATAATAATGACATGACAGCCTCAAAATAATCCATTTTTACTCCTGAAATTCTGGTAACATCCCTTTGGAGAAGGCTTGTTCACCTTGGTGGGATGCCCATTCTGGAATTTGAATGCAAAGTACTTGTCACTGAGCATATTTTTCTGCACAGCAATCCAGGAAAAAAATCTTAATTATTGCTGGATTCCCCCCTTCCCTTGGGCTGGGGAGTTGGCACAGGCTGTGATCCCACTGCAGTGCTGTGAGCTTTTCCCCTCATAAACCCCGCTGGGATTGGGAGAGAAGACTGCAAGTTATTCCTTATTCCATTTGAAGAGCAGAAAACTGATGGAAGGGAGAGCCCTAATGCATATCTGTTGCAACTCCCTCTCCATAAAAATAAAGGGTTTTATTGGATTGAGAGACTTGAGTTAGACCAGCACATACACCTGTAAATAAATTCTAGCAATTACATAATAGAAAGAAAGGGAAACAGCTACAGATAAGGAAAAGAATTAAAATGAACTCAAAACAGCAGCATAAATTCATTTGGAAACAGAAATGCATTTTCAGCTGTGTCCGATGTACAAATCCACTATTTGAGGACAGAGATCAGAAATAGAACCAAAAGGGATGATTTTGCTTCTCTGGTTTCAAAGTTTTAAATTATATCCTGACGGGGTAGACTCTTTAATCCAGGAAAGTGGTTTCCAGTCACTCCAGAGCTGGCATTAACTTTGCTACAGCCAACCTTGCAACAGGGTCAGCTTTGCATGTGTGGCCAAGGCCCATACAGTGCTGAAATGGGTCAAAATTGGTAAGATAGGAAAGAAAAAGTAGTAATTATGAGGAGAACTATGGATTGCAATTAGCTGTGTGCCATGTGGCTCCTGACATTCCACACGGAACTGAATAAAAACACAGCAAACCCTCACAGTGTCACATTTCATAATTGGTTGCCTGGGCTTTAGTTTAAAGACACAGAAATCACATCAAACCAGATTTAATGACTGGATAGACAAAGGAATATACCAGGGGATAATTTAGGAGCATGTTTTAATCCATAGTCTTAACCTGTGCTAGAAGCATTGATGCTTACTGTAGGAGTGAGGCCCACGTTGGAGAGACCTTGCCTGGAGCACCGTGTCCAGATCTGGGACGTAACACGGACATGGAGCTCTTGGAGCAAGTCCAGAGGATGCCACAAAGATGATGAGGGAGATGGAGCCCCTCTGCTCTGGGACAGGATGGGAGAGCTGGGGGTGCTCACCTGGAGAGGAGAAGGCTCCAGGGAGAGCTCAGAGCCCCTTCCAGTGCCTAAAGGGGCTCCAGGAGAGCTGGAGAGGGATTTGGGACAAGGGATGGAGGGACAGGACACAGGGAATGGCTTCCCACTGCCAGAGGGCAGGAATAGATGGGATATTGGGAAGGAATTGTTCCCTGTGAGGGTGGTGAGGCCCTGGCACGGGGTGCCCAGAGAAGCTGTGGCTGCCCCTGGATCCCTGGAAGTGTCCGAGGCCAGGCTGGACGGGGCTTGGAGCACCCTGGGACAGTGGGAGGTGTCTCTGCCCATGGCAGGCGGACTGTTGTAAATTATCTTTAATGTCCCTTCCAACCCAAACCTTCCTGTAATTCCATGATCCTCTTTACTTTCTCCTCTGTGTTCCTGAAAACAGGAATTCATGTGTTTATGTTGTCTCTAAAGCACAGCCCTGGAAATTCAGGACTCTGGAGCTATGTCAGGCAGTCACACTCCACACAAATAGAGATTTTTTTCTTGTATCGGAAGAGTTAACACCAGGAATTAGAAATGGCATAACTGGGGAAAGAGTACATGATTTCCAGTTGGGATAAATTCCATGCCATTTTCTGCTATCTATATGAAAATACCTTTTATTTCCCTTATTTATCACACATTGATGTTCTGCATTGGTGCCTTCACAAGCTAAAAGGTGTATTTACAGTATCAGATCTTTGGGCTGATATTATTCCTCCACTATCCATAACACATGAAGAGGGAAAAGCTGGGAAATCTATAAGAAATAAAGTAACTCAGGGAATCTGACCACAGTAACTGGAACTCAATCCCACAAATGCAAGCTGTCTAAAAAAATATATATATTTAAGATAATTATGACCTGCAATGAATACTATAAATTTTATGTGATGCTTTTAAATCAATAAATATTCCCTAGTTTTCTTTTGGTTTTAGTTTAGAAGTGAACACAAAGTGCAAGGTTTGCTTCAAACACCTCCATGACCAAACGATATTTCATGTGTAGGACAAATAAACATTTATTTCCTACTGTTTTGCAAGTTCCTGGGGGCAGCAAGTTCAGCTGTGCTTTCCTTACCCTCAGATGAGAAGGATGCATCCCTGTGGCTGCTTATAATGAGCAGCAAATAAGAGAACAGAACATTTTGCCGTTGTTTTTTTATTTTCTGTAATGGCTTACCAAAGACTCCCAACCCTTTAACAAATTGGCTGAGCCAGGCCAATAATGTAGGAAACCAAAGAACTTCCAAGTTTGTCCCCAGGTTTATTTTAAAGTGATTATTTGGAAACAGAATGAACAGATTTTTTGCTTTCTTGCTGACTGTACAAATAGATGCGAGATTCCTCTATCTGGAGGCCACAACAGCTAAATTTCCCTTTATTTTTTAAATTTTTTTTTCCCTCTTTTTCTTCACTCCTATAGCAAATTAATCTGTTGCTTGGAAATAGTCAGGCTCTTCCACCCTCTCCTTGCTCCCCACATTGCCATATCAGATATATATGGCAGGTTTTTTATATATATATATA
>WBMZ01013623.1:0-91493 GCA_013400975.1 Atrichornis clamosus
GCCGGGCGGGCTGCGCTGCCGGGGCTGCCCGGCGCCGCGGCCGGAGAGGGTCCGCGCCGGGCAAGGGCAGCGCTGCCCGCCAGCGTCGCTGAGGGACAGCGCCCCGGGGCCCTGCATCCAGGCAGGCAGGCGGACGGACGGACGGAGCTCCAGAGTTCGGATGCTTCGGAGGAAAGCGTGGACAGGTGAGTCTGAAAGAGGAGACAGTGAGCCTCCCTTTCTGTCATGCCCGTGAGAGTGGCATCATGTCCTGCATCAGACTTCAATTCCAAACCTTAACTCAAAAGCTTGAAATGGAAACGTAACTTGCAAGCTTCGTTTATTTGATTTTAAAGAAAAGTGTTAATTTGATTAATTGACACAGAGATCTGTGTGCGTATAATTAAATTGGATTCAGGGCATAAATCTGTAGAGAAGTGGGTCTGAGGGGACTTACTCCACTGCTGTTGACAGAGACTTAATTTTGCCAGCTCGGTCTGTGTGTCTCTTAGCTTCTTCACTGTCTGTGCCAATGGTGTAAGCATGAGGTTGTCAAACCCTATATGAAGAAAATGCTAGCAAATACTAGAAGCATTAAAAGGGAATAATTTTCCAGGATTCCTGGTGCTCCCAATAAACTGACCTTGGTTCTAGCAATATGACATCTTTTGCAAAACTCGTGTAGAGTAGTCCAGGCTACAGTCTGTGCAAGATGCATTAATAACTATAATCTATAATATTATACTATAAATATGTAAGTAATAACTGTGTCTTTATCTAATGCAAGGTCCCCATATTTGCTAAGAGGAAAAAGTCAAAAGAAGACAAGGAAAAATGACCTGAGCATTACTTTAGATCTCTGAAGAAATTATGTTAAATGTAAATGTTGGTACCTGTTGATCTACCTGTTTTAACTATATTCTGTTTTCCAGGTTCATAGTTTCTGCATTCAAAGCAAGTAGTTAGAGGACTGTTGTATTTATAATCTGTAATTTTCATTGTTACAACTGAATAAAGTGTAGTTTCAGATGTTACAGGTTTTGAAATAGCATAACTTTGCCTTCAGTCAGCACAGTCTTTGTTTTTTTTCCTTGGGTATTTTTCATGTCGTTTTCTTTGAGTCTGCATGCTAAAACCATCTGATTAGAAAAATACATGGTGCAGATGCTAATGGGGCTGTCAGGATGTCGAATCAGCAAGGGTAATCATGGTAAACAAGTGTGGAACGACTTGAGGGAAGGACACATCAGCTTTAAGAAATTATACATCATCCTTCCATATCAGCATCTCTCAGCTTTGCCTTCTGTGTATCACAGCCTTTGTCATCCAATTTGCATCAGTCATTTCGGTTCAGCACGTTGTCCTGGAGCCTTTTCCAATGTTACTATCTCTTTTCATTAGCATCTCTTAAATCCTCTTCGGTAGAATGCCTTGTGTTAGCGCTTGTGAAACGTGACACAATTTACCTCTCATGCTTCCCTTCCCCAGCCAAATGGGATGGCTCCAAGGGTTTGCATAAAATGGGCAGGGAGTGAATTTGAATGGGCAACATTCACATGTACGTACGTGCACACATGCAAGCACACATACATATTTTATGGACACACATTCAGGAGTGTAAACCTGCTGTGTTTTAGCTGTACTCATGCCCCTCTTGTGTTCACTTTTAAGAGTTACCTTGGTATATGAATGCACTGACAAGAGACATTGGCAGAACCAGTGAATTTTAGACAGTGGCTACAGGAGCCTTGCACAGAGCTTATTTGCTGTATAGAAACATGGATACCTGCATCATGTTAACCTGTACTAGCAGCAGAAACAACATGATGTGACTTGGTTGACCAGTCAGCTGTAATTTGTAATTTACCATGTTCTAATTTACAATGTTATATTCAGTATCCACAGCTAATTTCTTCTGAAGAGTTTCCAGTCTGAAAAATAATACATCCATAGAAAATGGTCTGCAGAAAACTTTGGTAAATCTTAGAAAATTGAACTGTATTGCTAATAGTTTACAGTTACAGAAGGGAAACTCAGTCCAAATAATTCGATTTATTTAAATGCTTATTTTGGTACTACAAGGTGCCAGGGACTCACCTACCAAATAGATCGAGGGTAATCATGTGTGTTTCATTCTAAAACTATGAATTATACATGCGTGGATAATGCAGTGTTATGTGACATGCATGCACATCCTAGAGCACCTGTGAAAGGTAGAGTGTTTGACATCTTTGGTACTGAGGCTACTAGGCCATGCATATAAGTTATGTGAATTTTCAGGAGATGTCAGTTCTCATAGACTATAGAAAATGCAGTATGATGTAGCAGAGAGTAATACAATTTGGGAAATGTGGTTTTAAAAGAGGTCCTAGGATTTAAAAATTGTTGATTCAATCTGTAATGAATAATTATTCATGAGGGTAAGGTGGTGCTGCTGATTATTTTTTCAACTCCCTGGGCTTGATCTAACAGCCTTCATACAAAGCTGATTTCCATAAGAGTGTGCCAGAGTCCAGTCTGCAGATTAATTTACAAACCTCCAAATCACTGAAAAAAAAGTTGCTCCTTGTCTTCAAAACACTTAAAGATCCAGCATCCAGTCTTTGATGTCCATTTGTTGCCAGTACTGGTTGAATCATTGGAGCTGCAGCCTGTCACACCTAACGTACACAAGATACAGAATGTACAGCTGAGCTACAACTATTACCAAATGATATAACAAGGATCATGTAGGTGGAGGTCAAATCCCAAAATAAATCCCAAAGTCTTATCAGGGTTGAACTTGAGAAGCTGTGTGGGGATTTGGAACATGTCTTAGCTAAAATGATGTAAGTGATCCTATGCAGCTTATCACTGCTTTCATAGCAGTAAATAAAATACTGACAGCCTCAAGAAAAACAGTGTTTTACCAACTACACAAACACATAAGATCCTTTATACAACTGTATGTAAAGTCATCTTTTACTTTGTGATGGTGATATATATTTCACCTTGAAAAGCTGTTTTTTGCATTCTGCCATATTTTCTCTCTGTCGTCCTTTTATTCTAAATAAAAAAGCTTTAAGAATATTAAGTGGTGGTATAAATAGCTTGATCTGTCATTATTGTTTGATAAACAACTATGTTTACTTTGTATCAGATGTATTACTTCATGGTTGGTTAATGATTATGAATTAACTTAGGATGACTTGACATATTCTGCCCCAAAAGGGAACTTTGCTAGAGTAGCCCGAATGTGTACTCTCAATGCTCTTGAGATGGAGACTGTAGTCATTCAAAGTTCTTTCACAGGTACTTGACAGAATGCACAGCTTCCTTTGGTGGCTTAGCTGATAGCTATCAACTTACTACATTTGTTACAATTTGTTATATTAAAGTGTGTGCCTTTGTATTGATTTTTTAACTACTGAGTTGGTGCAAAATTGTCTGAAACCCAGGCCACAAAGCTGCTCAGAGGCCTTGACTGTGTCCAGGTTGCAGTGGCTGCTGAAAACAGACATTCCTGCTGCCATACGTGTTCTCAGAGCACTGAAAACCCATGAGTAAGTTACGTGTCAGTGTATCCCATAATCCATTGGTAGCAGGCTCTGGAGAAAGGAGGAAAACTAGTTTTGGCTTGCTTAATTTGAGCTAGTCTTGAAAGGTTTCTCATTTTTGAAGTGCAGCTGCCTAGCACGATGCTGTTTGCTGCAAATGAGTGAATAGAGTTGAGAAAGAGGGGAGTTATAGCTGTGGATTGGGTGCCACTCCTTTTGGCCTGGAGTTAGAAGCTCAGTTATTTTCAGTCTCCTGTTTTAGCTTCAGTGGCTGACATACGTAGCTTCCTTCTTAGTGCCTTTTTCCTGCTTACCTACATTTCTTCACGCCTGTTTTAGGAAATCCACTGGATGGCACAGCACCTAAAATCTAGATACTCCAGCCTTCATACTTCTAGTTCTAGGTCTTTAATGATACAGTTCTGAAGAGATAAGTAGAACCTGATTTTCAAAATTAGGAAATACTTATGTGAATCTGAAATTTTCATATGTTACTTGAACTCATATTTGTTGTGAAACAACTGGCTGTCTTGATAAAACAGGTCTTTTATACCAGGCAGTACAATTAAAATAGTTTGACACAAAAGCTCAGTTGCTATTGAATCCAAAAGCAAGAGGATAAGGGAGTGCATGAACATCAGCATTTCGAGTAGAGAGTGTTATCACTAATGTATAAAATTTATTTCATTTTTAGTAGGACAATATGGCCTTCTCATTTAGCTGTAGTTTCAGTCTCAGTGATTGAGGCACTGAAAAGCAATATTCTTGAGTGTGGAATTATTCCTCATCTCTTTCAAGTTAGTACATTTGGTAGCAAGGAAGGAAAGACTAGTGAGAAAGTGTGTTAAAATTCTTCTTAAGGTATTGGTAAAGATGTCAATCTTTCAAGGGCTAGGAGGGATTCAGGTAAGTTTTATTTTGCTGGGTGACTAGATCGAGGCTCAGAGGACTATGTGTCTGTCCGTCTGTCAGTCCGTTTGTCTTGTTAAATCACTTGTGAGCTAAATACCTGTTCTAGGAGCCTAACGTGGATTTATCAGACTTGTCAGCCTTTAGGTAATCAAGTTTACCCTCTGTGTAATTATTAGCTTTAAATATTCGGAGCAGAGAGCGTCGTGAGCGTCGTTCCCAGGTAGCAGGGATTTTATAAAAGGCAGATGCCAACGTGGGGTGGGGCAGCCCCGAGGGGCTGGCAGGGGTCTGCGAGGCCCTCTGTGAGCAGCAGCCAGGGCTGCCTGTGCTGGGCACAGACGGCTCCAAATGGCTCCAGCTCATCCCCCGGGGTCTAGATGGTGGCACTGTGGAGAAAAAGCCTTTAAGAAAAAGTAAAACGCCGCAAAGGCAGTGTGTGGGGAGTGAGGAGGGGGAAAAAAGGGTGAAAACCGGCTCTGCAGACACCACAGTCAGAGAAGGAGCAGAGGTGCTGCGCTGGGCGCTGGTGCAGAGATTCCCCTGCAGCTGGTGGGTGGGACCGTGCTGGAGCAAACATCCACTGTGGAGGACCCTGCAGTGGAGGCAGCAGATATTTCCTGAATCAGTGGAGTCCATGCAGGAACAGGTTCTCCTGACAAGAACTGGGGCCCATGAAGGACCCACACTGGAGCAGGTTTGTCCTGCAGGACTGCAGGCCATGGAGTGGACCCACACTGGAGCAGTTTCTGAAGGACTGCAGCCTGCAGTAAGGATTCACATTGGAGCCGGGAGACAGTGTGAGGAGGAAGGAGTGTCAGGGAGGAAGTGTTATGGACTGACTGTAGCCTCCCGTTCCACACCTGCCCTGCTGGTGGGTGGGGGGAGGACGTTGACGAGTTGGAAATGTAGGGGTGAAGTTGAATCTGGGAAAAAAATGAGGGGTGAAGATGTTTTTGTCTTTGTTTCTCACCATCCTACTCTATTTTAAATAAATTGAATTTTCCTCAGTTTGAGCCTGTTTTGCCTGTGATGACCATTGGTCTTCCAGTGTCCTTTTTCTTCCTGTTCTTCTTCTTGACCTGTGAGCTTTCTTATCTTACTTTCCCCTGCCGGACTGCTGAGGAAGAGGAGTGAGAGTGCAGATGAGAGGGCATCTGGCAGCCAGCTAAGGCCAATCCACCACTCTACTGTAACAGTTGTGTTTTAAAGTATGAAGCTGAGCACTACTCACTTCTTAAAACTGCGTTGGAATGACCAGCATTTAGAGGCAGTTTTGTGATTGCAGGTCCCAGATGGTTGGAGCCATCTCTGTGTGGCCCTGCAAAAGGTGTTTGCAGAGCCTGTAGTGGTTTGGCCTTGGAGCAAAGCACAGCACTGTGAGGGGCTGCTGAGGAAAAGGTAGCTCTATCCCGGTCAGACCCAATACAGGAGCCTCACAACTCTTCAGGACTTTTCTGCTGGCCAACTCCTGGTAACTCCGTGCTGGTGTTAAGCTGCTCCCTAGTTGGTGGCTTGCCAGATTTTGGATCCAATGTTGAAATGCTGATTTCATCCCTAGACTATTAAACACTTTTATAATTAGGATTCTTGGAGGCCTTGAAGGAACAAATAATTCTCCTTTATCAGACAGCCAGTAATTTGTCAGAATTTTGTAGGCTTTATGCAGTACCAAACCATGTAGCTTCAGGAGGTCTCACCACCTGTGCTGTACCCATATTACTGCATTAATTATTTCTATCAGTTCTGCATTCAGTCTGTCTGTACTGCAACTGGGCCCACATAGCATGCTTTCATCCATTCTCCCTACCTCCTTCTGAAAATATATTAATGTATTTTATTGCTTAATAGTAGAGTTGTGTTTCTGTGAAATTTTTCCCCCTCCTTTCCTCCAGTATAGTGCACAATAAGGGTTCAGACCACACTGTATATTGAATGTGAATTTTATGGCTATAATTATTGTAATGGATCTGAAATGAGCTAAAATTTTACCTACATATTTTTGTTTTACAGCTTTTTACTCTTCACCTTGCTAGGGTGAGCAGGCCCCATTTTTCCTTCTCTTTCTTTTCTATGTCCTTAATCATTCTTGCCACGCTTTTATTCTGCTTTATCTTGCTATCCATGAGAAGGGCTTAGGGTGTTCCAGAGAAGTCTGGGCTGTTGTTTCATGGCGCAGTGAAACTTCTGAAACACAGAAGTGTGTCATTAACACGTTCCAACCATACATTGTCAGTTACCGTGTCAGCAAGCCTGCACTGCGGTCGCCAGGGTGTTTCACTGTGCTGTACACATGTCATAAGTTCCTAAAGTGGTTTGGGTTGGAAGGGACCATAAGGACCGTGTAGTTCTGACTCCGCTTCCACTAGACCGGGTGGCTCAAGGCCCCGTCCAACCTGGCCTTGAACACTTGCAGGGCTTTGGTGTCCACAGCTTCACCGGGCAACGTGGTCCGGTGTTTCGCCACCATCATAGTGAAGAATTTCTTCCTAATATTTAATCCAAATCTACCCTTTCAGGTTCCCTTTCTGAGAGCATATGGTTCATTTGGAAGCATGTAAGGCAGTCATTTACAGGTTTTTAACCTGTATTCATTGATTTTCATTTGCCTACATTGTGAATCACTTGTCATCGGATTAAGAAATTGATGTAGTTGATGTGGGCCACCCTGAGGTTCCTTGCACTTCTTGCATTCCGTCTCCTGCCTATAGAATTTTTTGCCAACCTGTATCACCACTCCTTATTTTCATCAGCATAATTAATAACAGGTTTTCCTACGGAGCCCTGAGGAATACTGTTCTGAAACTTGTGCAGTGGGGAAGGTGACTATTGAATCCTGTTCTTGCATTCTGTCTTTTCACTTTTAGTCCAAAACAGTGTTTCGCTTTGTATCCTAAGACTTGTTTCTTTTCTTTAGTGGCACAGCTTTTGGAAGTCTAAACAAGGTATAAAACTGTTTCCTGTATTCAGTGCTCCACTGGCATACTCAAGCCTTTCCAGGAGATTTGGAACATCTAATTCCAGTATCTATTAGCAGTGTTTAATTCCAGACTAGTAATATCTAATTTCAGGAGATTAGTAACATCTGGAGAAGCCATTTCAGTTTTAAGTTTAAAGAAATATTACACTTCATATTTTTTAATCAACCTTTCGGGAACTGATGCACAAATGTTTGATCTGGAAATCCACATGCCACGGCTGCAGAATTTAAAATATAGGAACGCATTGTTCGCTAATCTCCAGATTCAGAAGCAATGTGTCTTCTCAGTGAGACAGTACATGTTGTTGGTAGCAAATTATCTGCATCATCCCAAGACTTCAGAAGGGTTTTATTAGCTCTTGCTTTTATTGTTTTAACAGTTTTATTGTTTTAACAGAATTACTTACTTTGTTGGAGATTATAAACCAAGTGACCCTTGTTTTTAAGAACTGCTGTAGGTAGACATCAATCTGATTGTGAATCGCCAGCACTGATGAGTATGACCGTTGTGTTAGGTGGCAGAACTAGTCAAGAACTTAAGTCAGTACTAAATTTGTGCTGAAATTACATCTTTAGAAAAAAGTTAATCCTTTGTTACTTATTTTATGAATAATTCTTATTTTCCCATCATCAATCTTTTAAAACCCTGAGTTATGTTTTTGGCATAAATTATCTGCACTTTAGAAGTTAATTCTTCTGAATGAACTTTCCAATCTGACAGTGGGTTGAAAGGACTCAATTTTTTTATATCAATGTGTAATAAAAATGCCCTTTTCTCCAGTAAAACTTCAGTTAACCTGCATGAACAAAACACAGTTTAAGGGGAGACACAGTTAGACATTAACTGATTTACACTGAGGCAAAGTTAGTAATGAGAAATACTAATAGACATTTGGAATACCAGGTGATGCCCAAGGGCTGTTTCTAGTGTAATTTCATTATTTTTGAATGAAAAAAGTGATGTATTTTATATCTTGAAATGTATTACATAATTTGTGTATGATGTCTGGGAATTGAGTGGAGGGTAAGTCAGTATCTGGTTTTTAAGACAGTGGATGCATAACACAGTTCTAATCATGGATTGTGAGCTTTGCTTCAGGAATAATTCAGGTCACAAAGTTAGTTTCTTAAGGATCTGTATTTAATTTGCTCTTAAAGGTGAATGTTGTGTGGTCAGTGAGACAGAGGATGACAGATGAAAAATGGACACTAGCTGGTCTGAGGGAGTTGATTGATCCTGAGAGAATTTCATTCTAGTCATATTTCAAACAAAAAAGGTTCCTGAATAGAGTTTCAAAACTTAAATTTTTCTTTTTTAAAAATTCCGAGCTTTCACTGATAGTCTTTCAGTCCCTCATTTGACACTTGTCTTGAGTCTTAAAACTTGTTTTGCAAGTTATAGATGTGACACGAGTTTGGAAAGTCATTGAAGGTCAAGTCTGAAAAGAAATTCATATAAATTTCCTAAAATTCGTGAGAGATGAGCTGCTAAATGTCTTAATAGAAATTGATTTGAAACAGCATAATAAAAAGCCCAAGTATGTGTTTAGTGCAAAGTTTTAATAATACAGAGTTATAGCATGGTGTATATTAATCTGAGGGTTAAATGTCATTAATTACCTGCTTACTTAATACACATTTTTGAAATAAAAAGCTTAATCATAAAATAGATAAAGTTATCACAAGGGAATCAATGTAAGATGGAATGGGTTGTCCTGGCTTTTTTTGGTCGACTTTCTAACTGTAACCTTCTTTTAATGAGACTTTAAATGCAATTTCACTGTGGATAATAGGTATGACAGTGTAGGTATTGATAAAGTCCAGAGACTAAAAAGAATATGGTGTCATATAACCCTTTTCTTTGGTCATGATGAACCTTTGTTGCACTTTTACTAACACTTGTTTTTTCCGTCTAATACAAATAATTCAAGAAACATGTTGTGTGTGTGTAAATATCCCTGGCTGTTCTTCAAGTGGTTGAAATTGCGTTTTGCTGTTCCACTGTTTTAAAAAAGAACTTTCCTTAAGTACTGAGCACCTTTATTTTGCAGCCTTCATAATTTTTTTTCCCATTTCAGCTGTCATTTAAATGTTGATATGTAAAGCAAAATGGCAAAAATCAACACCCAGCACTCCTATCCTGGTATGCACAGGCTGTCTGTCAGGACTACTGATGAAGACATCGAAAGGATTGAAAATGGCTTTATCAGGTAATATATTCCTTTCATCACAGTCAAGAGGACAGATTGCTGCATAATTTGTGGAACTGTCTAGCTTCAGGAATGGGCACTAAAATTACAGGAAGGTTGTGTCATGATATTGTTGACCCAGTGCATTTAATTGACTTAAGAATGCATATCCAAGGTACAGAAGAGACAGATGCAGGGAGGTTGTCATGGCCTGCAGTTTTGGAACCAGGAGCTGTATAACCTCAGGAATAAAGCCCATTTTCACATCATTGGGAATTACACTAACTCATTAAGGAGAAACCTCTTTCTCAAGGTGCCACACAGATAGCAGGGTCTGTGCTTCCAGCAGAGTATGTGGTATTTGGTGAAAAAAAATCCTTCCAGCACCATGCAGTGAAAAGCCTTGGGAAGTTTTGTTTTTAAAGTAGCCTCTGCAAATTGCCTAGTTCCTGTCATAGGTAACATTTGTGGTGTATAAAGAGTATCAACATTTTTGTACTGGATTTTCAGAATCTCTCACTGTACATTTCAGAGCAAATGTAATAGTTTCTTCACATTTGCCTTTCTCTGTTTTGATAGTTTTAAAGTGGCTGTTTAAAATGTGCCTGTGAGCTTGCACTTACTTTTTACACAGTACCAGTCATTCCTCTGGACTGGGCAAACCCTGCTGGGCATGCAAAAAGATGTCTGATGATCCATAGCATCTGTAAAGGCTGGGAAAATTTTTCTGCTTTTGGCTTGCTACGGTCAACCACTTTATGTGGAGCTTGTCAGACTGTCTCTTGCTATTCAAATGTGTACCAGACTAGAGCCCTCAAAATCCTGCCAGGCTGATAGGGCTGCCTGCGTTAGGGTGATTTTTGGATTGCATGTCCCTAGCATCTAGTAGGGATGCTGTGCTTGAACTGGTCCTTTCTCTTCTTGTTTTGCTTACATGATACCTTCTGTCATGTAGGTGTACCTACACTAGTGAAAACGGAGGTCACAGATCAAAATGAGCCTCTTCCTTTCCTTTCTTTTATTATCCTATTTGTAGCAGATGTCAGTGATTGGCAGCTCACAGAGAGGAATTACTGGCAGGGATGTGAGAGTGGGGTTATAAAGGTTTAAATGTGGAATTAAATGTCTGCAGTCATCTGCAATTTCAGAGGCAGTGACTTGTTTTTGACAGATAGAGGGACTGAAATATGAATTGCAGTTTATCATCATGATGATAGTCTTGAAGAAGCGTTTATTTAAAACAAAGTTTGATGTTATGAGCATTAATTGCAGGACTTCATAGATGAGTAAAAATATACAGTCTTGCTCTGTAAAAGAGATCTCATATTTAAGATTTTTGGATTGGTGAAATGATTGCTGGTAAGTATATATAATATCCTTGTAACACCACTGAAAGAATTTTGATAAATTTTTTTTTTAATACAAGTTTGGTTTGGAATATGTCTGAGCCATCCAGAATTTTAGCTCTTCTCTATCTTTTATCAAAATATGCAAATACAGACATTGGGAAAAAAGCACCAGATTTTCTAGAGTAGCAGCATTTCTTCTTAGCCTTTATCTTCCTCCAGCTCCTGTTGGCTATAGTTCAACAAAGCAATTAAACACATTACTTAGCTCTTATTAAAGTCAGTGGGAGTTAAATTTATGTTTAATGCTAAGGATGTGCTTAAGCACTTTTCTACTGTGAAATGAGCTATTACCAAGAAAAAACCTTCACTGCAACAGCTAACAGAAAGCTGCTACTGATCTTTAAGCTGTTGTACTCATTTATGCTGGAGGGATTCGTGTGCCCATATTCTTACTCTGTAGTGTGTCATAAAGTAGGTTCATTTTGTTAAAACTAAACAAAAAATAACAAATGAATCTTTGTTTTAAAAATCCAGCCTCTGTATAGAAGCAGCTCAATTAGGAGCAGCAGCACATTACCTTATAGGCACAGGTTGGCTATCTAAAAGTTTAAAGTAGGGTTCAGCTGTGTCCTATAGATGTCTGGATTTCAGTGTTGTTATGGGAGTAGGTGTCTACATTCCTGCTGTCCTGAGTGGAGATGTGGGCAGTACTAACAGTCAGCCAGGGAACTGCTCAGCTTACCCTGAAATTGAATAACTCTTCTGGTTCGTTTGGCTGTGTTGATTATGAGAGGTATTTAGTTGCCTAAAATAGGCATCTAATGCTATGTGAGATACCCTAGAGTATTTGAAGTGTTTAGCTGGTGCTAGTGGATGCAAGGAGAGACCTGTGTACTGTGGAGAGGTTTCCATAAAGTATTTTGTGGTGTTCCAAATGGTACTAGACTCCTATTCTGAGGCAGCTGAATCAAGCCCTAAGATGGCCATTGGCTATAATGGGAACCTAGATACATATTAGGCACTGCCAATAACAATATTAGGATTTATCGCTAAGATCATGCAAAATGTATATTATTGAGTGAACAGGAATAAAAGTACTTAAAAACAGCCATGCTGATGCAGTCTAGAAGACTGACTTATCCAGTATCCTTTCTCCAGCTGGTCTGTAGGCAGTTTCTCCAGGAAACAGTAAAAAAGGTGGACAAATTCTCCTATTCTCCCAGTATTCAGCTGAGGAGACGTCATGAGCTGAATGTGGGCTCTGTATACCTGGTAATCCATAATGAATGTCTGTTCCATGAGTTTGTTAATTGTCCCTTAGAAGGCACGTTAACTTTGGCAGCCACAGTATTCTCAGCACTGGAAACATAAACTAGGTTATAAAAGCTTTTCAGTACTAAGTGGTATCTGCTGGTGTTTTGTTACTGGAAGAGAATTAGAAAACAGGTAACAAGTTGAGAATCCTGGGACTGTCCGATCTATTTTAGCAAAGTTCTTTGTGTAGAAATAATGAAGTTTTAATTCTCTGTTTGTCAGTTTCTCATCTGTGAGTGCACATAAAATTGAGCTACTAATTATCTTTTTGTGGGCATTCAAAATGCTATTGCCAGTTCTTACGAAGACGCTGCAAGTATCATTATAGTCAGTGTTTTCCTGGGAATACAGATCAACGGAGTCACGTGAAAGTTCTTGTTTGTATTACAAAGGGGAGAAAAGTGATCATTAACGGACATAACAAAGTCTTTTAAAGACTGAAAAACACACAGAAAACCCTAGAACTACTGTAAAAAAATTTTGGAGGGAAGCCTCATATAGTCCAGCTTCCAGTGAAGTCACTTTGAAAACTCCATTACTGAAAGACGAGGCTAATATTTCATCTGTTTTTCTCAAATGCTAATTTTTAAAGTACTAATAAATAGCCTTTAGTTCCTGAGCTTGCTGGAATATATGGCAAAGTCTCCACTGACTTCGGTTCATATTGGATGGCTCCAGAAAAATAGGAACATAAGCTTAGCAATCTGTTTATCAAACATATGCCATATTACTAGGGAGAGGACAATTTACTGCAGTGTTTCCTGATGCAGTGGTGGAAAGAACCAGATGGGGGGAAATCTCATGAAGGCTGTATGGAATTCTTAAAAAAAATTTGCTTTTGCAGAACCCATTCACTGTGTGAGGATGCGTCTTCAGAACTGCAGGGAGTCATTTCTGTGGAGGGAAGTCATGTACCTGAATCCCAGGCGAGCTCATTCACAGGCAGGGGAGCAATGGCAAGGTAACATACTAGCTAATGCGATTTCCAGTATTAAGTTCAATTTGTTGAAGGAGACTTGTCACAATTTGGAGGCAAAGAAAGAAGAGCCATCTCTTTCCGAAGAAAATGGATGGAGTCCAGCTGAAGAAAGTCTGTAAGAAGTAACAGAAGTTTCATTTGACCTTGATTCCGAACTCATCACTTACTTATTGCAAATAAAAGTCTTAGAATCTGAGACATGCTGAATAAGCCCACTCAGATTTGTCAAATACAAAAGAAAATTATTTTTGCATAATTGGATCTGAAAATATATTGAATGCCGGGGAAATGCATGAAGTGAGGCCAGACTGTAAAGTAAATGGGTAAGTGTTTGGTTCTGGCTGATAGCTGATGCAATGTTTGTTTCCTATCAAATAAAACATAATGATTGTTTCCTTTTGGTAGATGGCTCTGGCAAGGGAGGAGACAGGGGATCTTGTATTTTGAGTACAAGAATTTAACTCCTTTTTTTAGAATCCAGTCATGTTTATAATGGATTTGGAGCCTTAGTCAGCAAAATTGAAGCTAACCATTATCTTAAGTTGTTTTTATTACCAGGACTTAAACACAAACCTGCAGTGAAGCCTCAAAAACGGCTTTAAATATTTCCATCTGAGACTGCAGGCCTCTTCCTTCAGATACCATTGTTACACACAGTGCAGACCATACTCCGTTTAAGCATAGTGTATTTCAAAGAGCAAAGAAAAAAATTATTATAAAACTAGGGCCATTTAAAGGGTATTGTTTACACTTCAACCTTTTGGACAGTGGAGAAGAAACTTGTATTTCCCTCTTCGGTTGTCAGATAATGACACCGCCAGATGAAGATTAAAAAGCCTGCAAGAAGTTGAGTTTAGGTGAAAAACAAGTATAGATGTGTGTTTTGTGTAAACATAAAGTACATGAATATATAAACTCATACTGAGAATTCCCTTTTTAGTCTTCATTTATATTATTCTTTACCCTTTTTCTGGATAGTTTGAATTACATGTGTGTGTAGCTACAGTTGTGTGTGCTCTGAATATAAAAGGAAGTTTGTGATGTAAACATGAATGCTAAGCCATTTAAGTATTACAGTAACATAACATGACTCCTGAATGGAAATTCTCAAGGACCTAAGACAACTGCATCTGATGGGCTTCAGTGAGTGTCTCACTTTGAGATGTAAAGGCCCCCACTTGACAAGAATATTCTGTTGTTTCTGTGGTGCTGATAGAACTGACGTGTGAGGTATTTTCCAGATCCACAGCAGAAGGTGATCTGTGAGACTGTGGGAAGTCACTGGGTTCACACAGTTACTCCATCAAGTCTAATTTCATGACAGGTGGAGAAGTAGAGAAAAATCCTCCTGGACTGCTGTTTGTGGGGATGTTTTAAGCCACGTTCTTGTCTAGTTCAGTCAATTTTGTATGTCTGTTCCGTGCAGGCTATCACAATTTGTCTTATCTGTAAGGTCATGGGCCACGAGACACTTGCACCATGAAGACCAAAGGCCTGATTCTTTCCTAGAACGTATCAGAGGGCCGGAGCTTGTAGAGGTGTCCACTCGGCAAAGCAACATCCGCTCCTTTCTGGGTGTCCGCGAGCGGCCCGGGGGAGTAAGCAGGTAAGAAGTACACGTGTCTCTACTTTAAATGAAGATGACTGAGGTTGTATTGTTTTCTTGGTAATTTGGATGTAAGTTGTATTTTAAGAAGAGGGTAAGGAGCTTAGCATGGGAGATGAGCAGAGTATCTAATGCTGCCCAGGAATCTTCACATAACTGAAGTATTGCAGCTTCTGGCAGACTTCCTCTTTCCACCTCAAAGATGACAAAGGTCTTGAAGTCAAGGATTTTGATCATGCTGCTTCAGGCAGAATGATTTCTCGTAACTGAAATGTTATCTTGTGCTAGCTGTGCAACTTGATGTTGCTAAACTCCTCTCTACTGAGGATGAATGCAATTTCTATTTCAAGAATCTAGGATGTTTCTAGTTGCAAGTTTTCAGGATTTTAATGTTAATGTGCGTTATCTGCAAGTGTTAGGAAACTCCAGAGAAGCGGTTATGCAAAATGTGTCCTTGCTTTGTTGTACCTACTCAGAAGTTCATCTGATAACATTACAGAAGATTTCTGATGCAGAAATGACAAAGTCTTTTGAATGCTGGCTTCACTTAGCACATATGCAGTCTTTAGTATGAAGGGCAAGTTCAGTCTTAAATTTTTTCCAATAAAACAACAGAGGGTTGTAAGAGAAACCTTGATGTGTTTACAGTTCTTTGACATGATGACTTATTATTACTTTATTAATGTATCACTTGGTGTTTAAAATTTAACTCCAGCTAAATTGGGCAAATGAAGTCCCAAGGCAAAAGCTGAATTTCTGCTTTGAAGCAGACGCTCCCATTTTTTTTTGCATAATTAAAGATTGGTAGGTAAGCAAGTAGTAAGTCAATTTGTTTCAAAAATCTCAGCTAGTAATTCTGATTTAAGCAAAAACCTTAGAAGGACTCTGCATCATGCGGGTTACTTTGATTTATTGTGGTCCAGCACAGCCTTATTATCTTCACTTGATCTACTCCTTAGAAATTCAACTCAAGAGCACATTTTATTGAATTAGTCAGACTGTTGCCCAATTTCTCAGATGTCTGGATCAGTAGCAATTGCAGATGTGAATTAATTAAAGAGGACAACATTGATCCTGGGCCAACAAACCTCTGTATAAGCCTATTCAAAGTGAATTTGAGAGCACCCATCCTTGCCTTCTCAGTTTTGCGCTGTTGCTGCTTGACAGTAACTCCCAGTTGTTATATCATGAAGGCTTAATTCTGCAGCAATGGTAGGTATGCTTGTTACTTATCCACAAGCCTTGACACTGCATCTGTGAAGAAGACTTGAAAGGATTGAAGAAAGCTTAAAATAGCAGCCCAGTGAGTACAAAGCTGAAAATAGTGAGGTGCATGTTGCCATGCACTAATACGCCTAAGAACAAGCTTCAGGCATCAGGTCACAAATGTGTATGTTAAGCACGTGGTAAAAAGGAGCTGGTGCCTTGAAGCAGTTATGCAAAGGGGCTTATCACAGCAGTCAAAATTGACCTTCCTAATCTTATCAGTGCTTATGTGAGAAGCTTGTGAGTCAGTCTGTCATGTCGGTAAACACGTGCGTGAAATACCAACAGTCTTTGCACTCTTTAATGTGTTTTATTTAACTTGCTTGCAGTCACTGGCCCTTGGCCAGGTTAAATGTCAACTATAGCAACAACACCAATGAAGAGTAAGTACTGATAACTTCCAAACACCTTTCTACTACCAGCACCTTCTCTTTTTCCCTATCCAACATAGTAACATTTGTAGTATAAACCCCTTAGCTCTTACTAAGCCTGCCCTAAGAATATAGCTTTGTTATAGAGAAAGGTCTAGGTTTTTTTGTATGAAAAGCATCCTTCATGCTCCCTGTGAACTTGTTTTTGTTTGAAGTTATCCTTTCCTTTTAAGGAGTGAATTTGGCTAAATATTTAGTCCCTACCTCCTGTAGTTCAGCTGGCTGATTTTACTGCATTACCAATTGGTTTATTAATATTTCAGTTGTTAGATGAAATTCACATATTAATTTGGTAACAGTTATTTTTCTCTTTTAACAAACTGGTCCCTTTTTGCAAATCAAGTGCCCCCAGAATTTCAGGTTGTCAAATGAGAAGTGGATACTGATGAGGGTACCAAAAAGTCACTTATGTGTGCATCTTTCTAAAATGTGTGTTTCAGTTCAGCAGATATTGTTTTAGAGAGAGTGACAAGCTCCATAATAAGTCTGGTATTGCAACAGAAGCTCTGACAGAAGCTGTCCTTTTGAGTCTATTTTATATAATTGACATGCTTTTTCACAGTGTTACACCAAAGAGAAACTTACTGAACAATATTTAAAATTAAAAAAAAAATCTAATGTTTGAAATCACCCAACACCTGTGCTTGTCTTAGACCACAGGTAACTGAAGACATATCTGCTCTTTAGTATTCAGCAGCAGATCTGTTCTCATGCATAATAATAGTAATTTTTTTCATGGCTTTGCATATGAAAACAAATAAAAAATCAATACAGCTTGTGATTGTGTCAGAAATACTTCTAGAAAACTTTTTTTTCTCCAAATAATTTTATCATAGGCAAGTTCAAACTACATTTTAAATTATGCTGAAAAACTTTTGTGCACATAGCTGAACAAGAGATCTTCCTGCTGCTAAAGCAACTTTCTGGTTTGCATAACTTTTATTAAAAAGAAAAATCTGTGTGCAGTGAACAGTGACAGAAATGTGCAGATTTTTATTTAGACTGATACAAAAGAAGTGCTATGAGCCTGGAGCCCAACCTGCTAGACGGGGCCCAAAGGACTGATTAGGGTGGAAATACTTCTGCCTTTCTCTCTTTCTGACAATGACTCATGCACCTTGGGCAAAACTTCCATCTTTTCAATGTTTCATTGTTTTTAAATGAAGACAAGACCTGTCCGTCTACCTGCCCAACAGTCTGAAACATACTTGATTTGCAAAGTACTTGACAGATGAGAAATGCAAATATTTGACTCATTCAAAGACTGTGACTGTTTTTATGAGGGCTGATGAAGATGTTTTCTAAGTCTAAGGATGCATGCTCCTTTTAATGTGCTGGAAACACAGCACAGATGCTGCTGCGTTGGGGTCAAAGAGGACAGACACAAACTAGTGCTTTATTACTTGCTGGATTCCAGTTTACTCAGTGTCACTGGTAAAGAAAGAGAAATGCAGATCTTTTTTAAGGTTTTTCATTATGTAAAAGACCTAAGTGCACCAGCTACTGGAGAACTGTACATGATGCTTTCAAATCTTTGATTATGGCCAACCTTTTCCTCTGAGGACTGCTATTGCCAGACTGCAAGTAGGTGGGAGTATGGTAAGTTGGGAGTTGCCACAATAGCAAGATGAACAGAGGCCACATAAATGGAAGAAACTCACTTATGAAAGGTACCTGCAGTTGACAGATGAGTTTGTAGGAAATCTCAGGCCAGAGAAAAATAAGTATTGGCATTAGATGCTGTGTGAAATAATGTTTTTTTCACTTTTAAAAAGATGAACATAGGAGGGAGCTGGAATTGTCAAAATAATCCCTCCAAAGTTCACCCCATTGAGACTTTTTGGTTGATTCTCTTTTTCAACCTACTTTTCCCTGCATAACAAGATCCACAAATATGCAGTGGCCCTGCCCTTTGAAAATTCTATTTACTTACAACTCTATTTACTTAAAACTCTTCCTTTCTGGTAAGAATGCCAGGCATCTGAAGTATTGAGGAGCTACACTAATGCTAACAACAGCAACTGTGACTTTCCCTTAGATCAGACACCATACGTAGTAACCTACAGTGAAGTCCTGACATGTTTTCTAGACAGGAAGGAGTTTTGGGGGCAGATTGGAAAATGAAGCCATAAAGTTCAGGACAGCCAGTGGCAGAGAAATAAATTCTTGAGCAGCAGTTCCCAAAACTGCTGTGTAGGAATCAGCCTTGGTAAATGAAAAACTCTTTCTTAGATTTCAGATGCATGTATAACAGAAGATCTGTCAAGCTGAAGATTCTTTCCTCCTCAGTTATGCTCCCTTGCAGTGTATAATTTTGAAGGTTTCAGTGGTATTGGTCAGCTTGATAGGTATTTCCCTGGATGTGACAGAGTGTAGGATCTCAGCATTTTTTAGCAAATGAGTCTTGGTTTTTCCAAATTATGCTATGGTGGTGCATCACTGTGGAAACACCTAAGGGTAAGGATCGGAACAGGTTGTCATTGCTGATGGGTTAAAGCTGCTACTATCTTAAAATTGGTGGGTGTCATCTTCTCCTTTGAACTGCTTCTTTCTCCAAGTAACAAGCATATTCCTAGGCGTGACTGCCGTTCACAGCATAGACCTTTCTGGCCTGAGCAGTATGAGCAAGTGGCATGGAAAGCACAAGTCCTGTAAGCAGACCTTTTCACCTGTTATTACATGTTCTGTCCTTGCTGTGGGATGTTGCTGTCAGTGAACTCATTTGTCCTTTCTTGGCACCAGGGCAAAGGGAGTCTCAGACCCAGTCTTGGCAGTTCAGAGGAGAACATGAAGCTCCCATGGGAGCAAGAGTCCCTTGCTTTCATCCAAACCAGACATTGTGTGTAGGGAGTTTTGTTTATATATGCATTATCCACATAGACCACAGTGTCAGGAACACTCTTGGGCTTTTCTGTCTAATGGGCACACTTTGTGCTTCAAGGACTAGACAAATTTCAAATAAAAAAGGAGATCTCAGATGCTGGATTTTCTGCTTGTGCAAATGAGTGCCATTCTTCAGCTTACATTACTCTTGATCAAAGCATGTAGCAAATTTAGCTTTAAGATAAGTATTGACAGAATCTTAAGAAAGACATTAACTTTCTGCAGTTTTGAAAAGGATTTGTGGGTCTATCTGCACAAGTTAACATAGCTCAAGGCTCTCTTGTTGCGACAAACCAAAGAATGGGGCAAGTCAGATCCAGAGGCAGTTAATTCATTACAATTTGGCTGGTTTTAAAGAACCATGAGAGGAAATTCAGCCTCATTTTGTTTAATTACCATTAAAGCTTCAGACAGTCACAATGAGGTTTTGGCTGTGCAAAGAAAATTGACAGTTTATTAAGCTGTTTTATGTTCTGTCATCATTTGATAAGTTTATTTTTAAATGCCTGGGTTCTAAAGAGTCAAACAGACTGAAATCTTTTTCTTAAAATCAGCTTGGTACACTGATGTCTGAAAAGGTCAAGAAAGCATGGGTGCTTTATGCAGAGAATCAGCCAGCTGGTTGCCTGATGTGGTAGTGTGGTGGTGCCAGGGTGAGAGGTCTCAGCCTGTAAAACATTCTTTCCAGTTGGATCCCTGTCCTACTCTGTCTGGAGCCTAGTCTAGTTTCCTGTACCTCAGCATCCCTCCTCTCCCGTAACTGCTTCAATATCGGTAATATTTCTAAGTCTTGCATTATGTTGTACAGCAAAAAGGAAGAAAAGAAAGAGGTTAAAGAGGAGAAAAAAGAGGAAAAGAAAGAGGAAAAGAAAGAGGAAAAGAAAGATGACAAAAAAGATGACAAAAAAGATGATAAAAAAAAGGAAGAGTAAGTATAAAGAATGAATGTGTGCTTGTAACATACCTCCTACACTACAAAACTTGGTATGGCATTTCATTGTAACACTTTCACAGTTATTGTTCTGTAGACTGCAGATTCTTAGCCTGTCAAGTGTTTAATACATTTTCCCCTTTGGAAAGGTTTCAACTGCTCAGCAAAGTTGTTGCGTCTTGAAGACCCGTGTTTAGACCTGTCAGAAACAGCTTCCTTTGTCAGTAAAAGGGAAATGAGCTACCTCTGGTCACTTTTATTTGAAGATCACTTTTTTACTATGAGAACATTTTAGGACAGCAGCCTGCTTTGCAGAGCTGCACAGACTTTTCATTGTTCCAGAATTCCATAATGATTCAGAGCAGATGAACCAAAAATCTGGTTCATCTTAACATATAGAAATATCTTACATGTAAAAAATTAAAGATTTGCTAGTAAGTTTAGTTATTTTACTGACTAGTATATTTAATTCGTTAATATGGTGCAGTTAATTGCAAGTGGTCACTAGTTTGCTTCTGTTGGCTAAGGGATGATATATTTCTGCAACAAAGTGAGATCCTTTGAATACTTTTGACCAGAAAATGCTTTTTGATCGAGAAACTGATCCTGTTCTTGCTTTGTTCCCCTAAAGCTGACCCAAGTATAGTACAATTTAGTATTACTAGTGATTAAAAGTAATAAAGCAGACAAAAAGAGAACACATCTGCGTGGATTTCACAGTTACAGAGTATGTTAGAGTAACATACTGTAAGTTTATATGTATGGATATGGTGGCCTCTGCTGTCTAGGCACGGGGACATTCCAAATGGAATCTGCTTAGTCTCAAGATTTTCACTTTATTAATCAAAGCTTTTGATTTTTTTTTCAATTTGAAAGCCTTTGTCCTAAGGATTCTCTTTTGGTTTCAATTGCTATGTAGTGAAAGCCTGAGCTTTGCAGTGGCCAGAAATGTTTTAAAACATTTTGTCATAGAAAATTAATGTTTTAATGTCTACGAGGTGGTGTATTCTGATGTGTAAAGATCATATTTCATGGTCACCAGTTTTGAGGTGCTTACCAGTTTTCTAGAACAAATGGTTTAAAACCAGCTGTGAGGATGGTAAAGTAAATACTTTTTAGATTAGAGCTACTTCCTTTACTAACGTCGTCTGGACATTCAGCTGACAGCAATGATAATGCTGGAAAGACACAAAAAAAGGAAATTAATTATAATTACATTTTAATATATTTGCATTCTTGGAGATTAGGAAAAGTACATATTCGTGCATTGTCTGGTCACATATCCCCCACACTATTATACAGTTCACAGATCACACTTGTTGCTATTGCAATAACTTTTATAGCTGCGGACCGCAAATACACGAGTATGTATTTCCTCTGATTACATGCCTGATTGCTCTCTATTCCACATCAACCATTCTCAAGCTGGAGGTGGGCGTCTCTGAGCATACTGTATATGTGCCATTAGCCATGCTGTTCTTTAAACCTTTAAATTCCAGGCCTGTATGCTTCCTTTAGCATCACTCCCTTGTTGTGAGGCCTAGGGAGCCAGGACTGTGGACAGGTTAAATTTGCATTTACATACTAAGACTTGTTTCAGCTCTAGTCACGCACACTGCATGTGCTTATGCACACAGAGATTCGTACTTGTGTAGACATGCATTTGAACGCAGACGTGTTTTACTTGTTCAGATGCATGCTTATACAGTCCTTTCCATAATAGAATTTGCCAAAAATAAAAAATTAGTCTGCAAAGAGACACGCTTGCTCTCGCAGTGGGACACAACCTTCTATCTGGAGTGATAATAAGAAAAACTTAACAATTAACTTTTTTTTAGTGGGGGGCTGTGAGGTTTAGCCCGGAAGATGTGAATGTCTGTTTTTCTTTCCACTCTGAATTACTTTTTCCAAAGTTGGATCAAACAGAGAAATCGAGCTGGTCAGATGGGATGCTTTTTGTGGGGCTCAATCTGGGCTGCCTGTATGGATACTTTCTCTTCTCAGGCAGCTGTGAGTTCATCGTGAAATGAGCAGCCTCCAGAAGAGGGAGATCCAGTAGGTTGCTTGCTTACATTTCCAGTGTACATCTGCATGTTTTACTTTCCAGGCAGAAAAAAGAGGTCTTTGTGATAGATCCTTCAAGCAATCTGTACTACAACTGGCTGACCGTAATTGCAGCACCCGTGTTCTATAACTGGTGCATGCTAGTGTGCAGGTATGGAATTAAGTTAATAATAATTTTCCATGTCAATCATTATGTTTCCTATGTAAATCACCCTCTTACCTCCCTGTGGTATCTTTTGGGAGACTCACCTAGCATATTTACAGTTCATATACCCTTAGGGATATACAGTGTGTGTGTCACTGGGAATAGATGGCCAGAGTTTTTATTTTTTTAATCTTTTTGTCTAAAAGCAGGTGGTTGTAACTTGCAGTGAGCGTCCCCTTGAGCGCTGGCGTGGCCTTTGTGTGCCACCTGCCGGCTGGCGGCTGAGCTGTGTCCTGGCCACTGCCGGCTCCCTGAGCACTGCCAGGGATGAGCACTTCCCATCATCCAGGAGGGAACAGAAGGGAGGGGTGTACGCAGTGGTGGGGCCTCTTAAATTCATACACTATATCTCGTGTAGATGCTCGGAAGGCAGGAAGATTTAACTCAAGTATTTATTTTCCCTTGCAAAATGTGGAAATCAGTTTGAATCAAAGTGAGGGAGGGCTATGGAAATGGTTCCCTTATGCTGTGTTAGATAGCAGGGAGAGATGAGGATGGCTCACCACTGAGAAACAAATCTTCTAGTTGGGAATTATCTTGATGGGGATGTGTATCCTGTGAAATCAGATGCATTTTAATCAGGATATGTGTAATCCTCCATAAGTGCACTTTTATGGCATATATGTGTTCAAGTTTTATTCTTGTCCAGAACACCTTTGGATTCTGAAAGATGCTGGTGTCAGTTTGGACATAGCATTAGCTCTGGTGTGCAGATGTCTGGGCATGGAGATCTGCTGCCTGGAGTATTTCTGTGCCAGCAGTGTGCACTAACATGCTGCTAGGACACATAATGTGAGTATTCTGCTTATGCAGTTGGCCTAATTTTTTTTTTTTTTATCTTTGTTTCTTTAGAGCCTGCTTTGATGAGTTACAAATGGACCATGTTAAATTATGGGTGTTCTTGGATTATAGCTCCGATATTGTGTATATTTTTGACATGTTAGTCAGATTCAGAACAGGTGAGTCTTTCTGGGATTTTACAGTGTTTTCAAATACTGCATGTATATAAAGGCTGGAAACCAAAGTTCCCCTGTGGGGTCTGACCAGTGTAATATCCTGTCTCTGGCAGAGCCCAACAGTGGAGGCTTTGGAAAGATGAAGTGTCTGATGAGTTTGGACTTTTTTAAGGCTGGACAATCCAACACTTGCTCTTCACTTGTCTCTGTCAGTAGTAGCTGTGCCAGATGCTGACTGAACAGCCACTGCTAACAGGCTGTGTGGGGAAGGGACACTAGGACACTTTGGGCAAGAAACCAACTGCCCCCCACGAGTTCTGTTTTCTTAGCCAAGTTGTGCGACATCCTGGTCAGAAGTGGTTATTGAGTTGGTCAAGTGCAAGACCTGGCTTCCATCTCAGCCTGCAGCCTGGTCCTGTGCCTGGGACCGGCAGTGCAGCCCCTCTGCCACCAGGTGTGTTTCCTGCAGCCTCGGCAAGGTCCTGACTGGGTTCCCACTGCCTGATGATGGGATGGCCCAGGCACCTCTGCTTAGATCCTGTCTTCCTGGAGGAAGTGTGAACCTAGAGGATCTGCGGGGACTGTGCCACGTCATGCACGACGTGGTTCTCTTCAGCTTCTCCTCCCTGTTTCTGTAATCCAGGCAGGCTGAGATTCTAATGTTAAAATGGTATCTGTTTTAAACTGAACAAGGCCATAATATAGGCCTGAGCAATGACATAGAGTGATCCATACCACTAAATTGCTGGAATAGTCCTCAATGCACTTTGGTGCTTGCACTTTGGTCCTGCAAGTACTCAGACAGTATCTGGGCATCTAGGAGGATAGCACAGTTTGGGTGTTGTTCATTGTGTCATTTTTGGAAGAGTGTGGGAGAACTTACATGTGAACAGAACCTGTCTTAGTAGCTGGTCTCTAGGCAAGAAAACACTTTGTGTCTCAGTCTGTTGAGTGGAACAGACACAGCCTCAAAATGTTCCTTGAAAGGGTCCAAAACAACACTGATCACTAAAGAAATGAGATAATTAAAGAAATCTTTCACTTTAACATCTTATCTGTTTTTATCTATTTATTTATTTAAAGTCGTGCTAACAGCATGACGTTAATTAAACAAAGTGATAAGTTGTAAATATAAATACAACACAGGGGCTAAAAATGCTGTCATGTGGGAAACATGACATTCTTAAACTTTTAGCAAGTACCTTGTTCAATAGGAAGGTCAGTTTCAGATACTAGCCTAAATCACGAGACTGCTGTATTTGGGCCAGGATGGGGGGGCTTTATCTTCTTTGTGTAGTTAAAATGTCAACCTGCCACCTAAATTTACCTTCTGCAGTTATATCTGTTACTGTAATAGGAAAGAACCGAGAAGAAATTAGGCATGTCCAGGCAATGCAAGTTATAAATTTCCATGAGCTGTCCTAATAATGATTATATGGCTGTTAAAGCCTGGCTAGAATGTTGAATTTGCAAGCATGGATTGGAACTGCAGAGTTGCTGCAGCTGTCTCCTGAATGCTTCTGTGCAGGTGTCTGCTGCAGTTTCAGGCACTCCAATAAAGAAGTTGCTTCTTCTGGGTGCCAAAATCTTTGTCAGCTAACAGTCCCTCCTAGCTCTGCCTTTGCCTGCTCCCTTTTCCTGTAAGTCTGCAAGGTCCATCTGTCCTGGGAACAGAGGTCCTGGAAGCCTTTGGGGAAGAGTGTGATTCCTGCTGTCTGAGGGCAGGGCCTGGCTTTGAAGTGGGATCTAGGTAGCCCCACGACTGCTCTGATCCACATCAGCTTCCCCATGGTGCATTTCTGTCTAGCTGCAGGGCCAGTTGGACTGGATTTCACCTATTTGGTGACTGTGCACTGTGAAACAGAAAAGATTCATGTCTCAGCAGCCGGTTGTGTTTAGCATACCCTGTGTTTTGATGCTCTCAAAAGATTTTACTATAAGACTTCAGTTCCATAAGGAAACAAAAAGAGTGGAGAGTTTTTATGTCCCTTTAGGAGGAAGGTGTTTTCAAAATTATTTTTCATTATTGTGAGTCAGAAATTCATCTGTCTGGCCAAGTTTTCTGTTTAGTTGCATACCTAAAGGGCGTACTTGACCAGCTTTTCCAGCAGTTTTCTGGGCAGTAACACATGCATGGCACAGGAATTACTTCCATTTGTAGTTGCCGTCAGCTTGCAGATCCAAAGCCAGATGCACACATAGAGATGAGGCATCTACAGATACACCACACATTCCAGAAATACAGACGTGCTGTGTAGGGCACAAAGGAATGCAGCTTGGCCTTCCTCAGCAGATGCTACCCTGAGGAAGCTCTAGACTGCTTGTAGATTGGTCAGGGATTAGTAAAATGTGATAATCCTAGATATACAGGGAATGTCTTGGTGTTTTCTCAGTGGACTTTTTCTCCTGAGTGGCCCAGTGGGCAGGCGGTTGGATATCTCCACTTGCAATGGCAGCAAGTGTTTTGCAGGGCATAGGCTCTTCCTTGTGGAATATTTTTCACGCCTTGAACTTTCAGACGTACAGAACAGCACTGTGGCTGTAGTCTCTGCAGTAAAGGTCTCTTACTGCAATTTATATCTTCTCATAAATTTTTTTAATCTAATACTCTTCAAAGTCTTTTGAATGAAGAAATACCGATGTGCGAAATTCTGCTTAGTAGCTTTCTCACTAGAAACACAAAAAAGTGCAAACCAAGGAAAATCCTGGCAGTTTTAACTTTGGACACAAGAGGAAAAACATGGCTCAGAGAGGTGGGGAAATTGATTCCTTTATCTCAAGGATATCAATATTGTTTGGAAAAAGTTTCCAACAATCCTGTATACCTACTTATTCTTGGTATTTATTTAGAAATACTCCACTCTGATTTTATACACAATTGCTTAACACTTGCTTAACTTTAGTTATGACTCATGCCAACGGTTCATGAAAAATTAGCCACTTGAATCTCTCCTTTTTTGCAAAGATACTTAAAAGAAAAAGTTACAGCTGTCCCAGAGTAGAGAGGAAAACATCAGGCAGCACTGTGTTGGTAATGATAGAGTCATTGTTCTTAATCATTATATATCAGCTTTGAAACTTGATTGAAATATTTAAATTTGCAATTAAATGACCTCATAGTGTATCAATGTCTGTAGGCATAACAGGACAAATTTTAACACTCTCAGGTATCTGAAATGTAAGTCACTCAGTACTGTTGATGGTATTTTTATTCTAACAAGTAAGATCTGTCTTTTTATTCTCTGAAGGCTTCCTTGAGCAAGGCTTGCTAGTTAAGGATGAGAAGAAACTGCGAGAACATTATACCAAAACCGTGCAGTTCAGACTGGATGTGCTGTCTCTTCTGCCAACAGACCTGGCATATTTGAAGCTTGGTTTGAACTACCCCGAGCTACGATTTAACCGCCTGCTGAGGATTGCTCGGCTCTTTGAGTTTTTTGACCGTACCGAGACCAGGACAAATTATCCAAACATGTTCCGTATTGGAAATCTTGTGTTGTACATTCTTATCATCATCCACTGGAACGCGTGTATATACTTTGCGATATCGAAGATGATCGGCTTTGGAACCGACTCCTGGGTGTACCCCAACGTGTCCGTGCCGGAGTACGCGCGCCTGTCCAGGAAGTACATCTACAGTCTGTACTGGTCCACGCTGACGCTGACAACCATCGGGGAAACGCCTCCGCCGGTGAAGGACGAGGAGTATCTCTTTGTGGTCATCGACTTCCTGGTGGGCGTGCTCATCTTTGCTACCATTGTCGGTAACGTCGGCTCCATGATTTCCAACATGAATGCTTCCAGGGCAGAGTTCCAGGCCAAAGTGGATTCCATTAAACAGTACATGCAATTCCGAAAAGTGACTAAGGATTTGGAAGCCAGGGTTATTAAGTGGTTTGATTACCTCTGGACCAACAAGAAAACAGTGGATGAGAAGGAAGTTCTCAAAAATCTTCCTGACAAGTTGAAGGCTGAAATTGCCATCAATGTCCATTTGGACACACTGAAGAAAGTGCGTATATTCCAGGATTGTGAAGCTGGACTTCTTGTTGAGCTGGTGCTGAAACTGAAACCTACAGTCTTCAGTCCTGGGGACTACATTTGCAAAAAAGGAGACATTGGAAGAGAAATGTACATTATTAAAGAGGGAAAATTGGCTGTGGTGGCGGATGATGGCATAACCCAATTTGTAGTCCTAAGCGATGGCAGCTACTTTGGTGAAATCAGCATCCTAAACATCAAAGGTAGCAAATCTGGCAACAGGAGGACAGCCAACATTAAGAGTATTGGTTATTCTGATTTGTTCTGCTTGTCTAAGGATGATTTAATGGAAGCCCTCACAGAATATCCAGAAGCCAAAAAGGCTCTGGAAGAGAAAGGGCGTCAAATTCTGATGAAAGACAATTTAATAGATGAGGAGGCAGCGAAAGCAGGAGCTGACCCAAAGGACTTGGAAGAAAAGATAGGAAAACTTGAAGTAGCTCTGGATACGCTGCAGACCAGGTTTGCAAGGCTCTTGGCAGAATACACCTCAACTCAACAAAAGGTGAAACAGAGACTTGCCAGAGTAGAAACCCGAGTGAAAAAATATGGTAGTGGCAGCTTATCAGTTGGAGAAGCAGAGGCTGAAAAACCTGAGGAGGAGAAAAAGCAGTAATGGAGTATTTATATTTCCTCATTTACTGGAGAAAGTTGAAGGACTGAAAGCCATAAATGTATATAAATATGCGTGTGCATACATAGACATGATTATTTTTATATGAACTCAAGAGAATGGTTTTTAGCATTTTTAACTGAAGCAGTATTTCCTTGTAAATAGAACACTGTCACCTGCTTCTTGGGGGGAGATTTGGTCTGGCACTTGGGTACTTTTTTGTACTGGGAGTGGGTTTCTTACAAGTCATGCTCAGAATGTCTGTTGTGTTTGGTTCCTGTAGGTCTTGAGACATTGTCTCTTTCTGCACATCGTGCATTAAGAAGGCATTGTACTTGAAGTAGAAGGGATTGGTTTTTCCTTTTTTAAGGGCTTAAAAAATCTTTATAGGGTACCCTGCTCTAACTTGCTACCTTAGTAGCTGATTAAATGCATGGATGTACATCTGGGTTTCTCAAAATCTTTGTTCTCTCACAGTGTAAAGTCTGTGCAAACAGTTGGGCGACAGCTAAGCCAGTCCCTGGCAATTGCAGTGCAGCCCTGCACCTGTGTGAAATAGCATCCAGATGCTTTAGTCTGATTCTTTCTAATGAGCTGGGCTCTGCACAAAGGACCATGCTGACAGAGTAGCAGTGCTCATTCGTGTCCCTTCTGGCAGGGTCTGTGACTGCTCTGCAACTGCTTCACCAGGGGAGAGAGTGGGAGATCTCCCTTTTGTTTTTCTTAGCCCAGTTCCATCCCCACTGATAAAACCCTCACTTGGAAGGGAGTCCCCAGAAACTCACTGGTGGAAGGCATCTGGGGCAACACGGCTTCACCAAACCTGGGAAAGCAAAAGAGGGCTCTGCTGCATGCAGTTCCCATATGTAGGGTGCTGAGTGAACTCCCTGTCCTCAAGTGGGCAGTCACCGAGGGAGGCTGCTGAGAAACCCTGTGTGCTGGCAGGGCAGGCTGTCCCTGCCTGCCAGACAGCTTTGTACCTCAGCAGGGTTTCTGAAAGGCAGGGAGGGAGGATGAGCCTTGCGTTGCAAAGTCATTCCAGTCACTTAAGCCTATGTTTTCTTCCTTTTTATTTCTTTTAAGGTTACCTACTCCATCTCCCTTTGCTTTTTACTGCCATCTTTTCTCCAAAGTAGTTGTCGCACCAGCATGTTTCTATTAGTCAGGGAGAATGCAGGCCACGTTTGCTCAGGTCCTGCCAGGAGTCTGTTGTTTTTCTGCTCATTGCAGAGTGGTTGTCTGGCTGTGAGTTGAATACACGCGTCTGGGCCACTCAGCCTGTCGTGATATTCAGGGCGTCAGGGCACAGAGGTTTCTTGCTCTGTCACATTGCAACCTCAGGATTTGCCTCTTGCACAGCCCTCTTAGCTTTTTCCACCCTGCTGCTTCCAGTTTCTTTCCAGGCTTTTCTCCCTCCTATTGAGAGGATTTTTTTAGTACTCTCCCGGGGAAGATACTAACTTTCATTTTTTGCTGTACAGTATTTTTCTGTCATACAACTTCCCCTACGTTATTTTTATTCTCCCATATCTCACTGTCTTTTGAAAACTATGGAGTAGCAGAGGCTGTTCAGCATGTATGGCATGGGAGCTGGATCCTCCGGTGGCATTAGGTATTACTGTGGGCAGTGCTCTGCCTTTTAGTTGTCCTCAGCCCTGACTTAGGAGCCCTAACAGCATGTGGGATTGATGGGCTGTTGGAAAATTGGTGAGAAACCCACTGAGAAGAAAGTGGTTCAACTGAGTGGTAGTGGAACAAAAAGAGGCAGTTTTGCTAAACTGAGCTGCTTGTCTCTAGGCAAGCAGCTGTTCCCCTTCTGCTGACACTTTTGAGCCTGCTGGGGGAGACAAATCTGTCAGTGATTAAGGAATGGGGCTTTGCCAGCAGCAGTGGCAAAGGGACCACTGGGTAGTAATGTCCACACACGGCCCACATTTAAACTGTTGTCATTGACCTGGAAGCCAACTGCAGTTAAGTATCTACTGTAGACCTGGCTTAACCTCTATTATCAAAATTTCCACTGATTGTAACGAATGGTTTGGAAAGTAGCCGAGACCTGTATGCGGCCAGCGGCATTTGGGAGTATTGGTCCTTCAGCTGAATCCTGCCCTTACATTCATTTAGGGCTTGAGACAAACGAGGGAGGTCTGAGAGGCTGGTTTTGGCAGGGGTCTCATGCCCTTGGTCCCACCCAGAGGCAGGCAGGGCTGAGGTAGAGTGGGGCTCGTTGCAGGGCACCACTGTGAGCACAGATGGGTGACATCCCAGGCTGCTGAACTTGCAGCTTCCACCTTGTAACAGAGGTGGGTTCTGCACTCACCCTGGCTGATGTTCATTGTTGTGTGACTCAAAACCACCATATCTGATAGGAGTTTTGTGCTTATCGACGTGTTCTCCATCAGCCATCATCTCTGTAGATAACTATCTACCCACAGCGGTTGCAGCCCACTAGGTATATATGAGTCAAACTGTTTAAAGTACTATTTATACCAAATTTATACCTGTTTAAAAACCCTACAAACACAGGACTGCTTCTTTACCTGATGGATCCGAACAGCCTAATCTATCAGTTAAATACATGTTTGCTCTTCCCTTTCCGTGCCTCTTGATCTGGTTTCCATATGCCAGAAAAAGAGCATTTTGATGCTATTGGCTTCAGTCACGTTGAAACATACAGCTTCTGGCATGATGAAATCACATCCTTTGACGTCTTTCATCTCTGTAAGATGTTTCTTCCTCTTCTTTAATGTGGCTACAGCATGTACATTAAAATATTTTGAGTAATGTTCAAGCAACTCTGTGTTTTCTCTTATCCCTCTGGATTTTAGTGTTTCATGACAGACTTTGCTCATGTCAACATTACATGGCCCGGAAAATTGTTATCTGGAGCAGAGATCTGAAGTGACAGAAAACCGAGTGGGAATGGTGGTCTCCCCTCACTGCAGGGCAGCTGGCACACAGCTTTGGTCCCATGCCCAGTTTTGACACCATCCCTCTGTCTGCAGATACCACACAGGCACAAGGACCTGACCATTATCCCACTGCCCAAGGGGTGCCAGGCCCCATGGACACAGAGCCTGCCAGGCTCTTCGTGCTGCTGCCACCTGTCTCCTGTTCTCCCCTTCCCAGCTCCGTGCAGGCAGCACAGCAGGGACAGTGGCTTGTCTAGCAGAAATAAGTGTGTGCAGCTTTCTGCTACTTGCACACACATCACCTAGCAAAATTACCTGGCACAGACTGGGTTGGGCTGGTCCTTCAGTCCCACCACAGGAGAAAGCAAGGACCAGGCAGCGCTTACAGAGCGTTTGGACATAGGCCCCAAATCTAGAACTAGGTTTAATTAGGCTCACTTCACACGGGCCTGCACAGGTGGCCGTGGGCTGGTACTGCTGCTCCTGACTGCCTGCGCTGAGGGAGACACCAGATGGGCAAAGTCCAAGACGTTTGAACATCTGCTGCAGGTGCTGAAGGAGAGGAAAGGCGGTGGAACAGCACACCATGCTCTGGCTGCTGCTCGGAGTGAGCTTTTCCAAGGAAAGGGCTGTGAGCCATGGACCCTGTACCCTGACAGCAAACTATTCAAGCCTTGCTCCTCTCTGAAGTGCTCTCAGTAGTAGCACCCCATCCTTTTACCCTCATCCCCTATTACTATTTTACTTTACAGTTTTTACTGTAGAAAGCTGCTCTGAAAATTCAATGAACTGGACAAACAGAAGTAGCAGTGACAGCAAAACAGCTCATGTATTTGTACAGCTGAGGGCTGGGCTTAACTTGACAGCGCAGCTCTTCCTTCAGAACCAGCCCAGGGAAGGTACAACCATGCTTTTAATTCTTCAAGACATCTGCTTTACAGTTTTATTCCTGCCAGATATTTATTAATGTACAGTAAGAGGGCTCTCCTTTACATTTAGAAACAAACTGCTCATTGTCCTTTCCCCCACAGTGCTTTCTCTGAGCTGGGCATGTGTCGCTGGCTTGGAAGACACACTTGTGTCTCTATCACTGCTGACACCAAGGATGAGATTCACAGGCCAAACCTAGTCCAGATTGTCCAGTGAGATAACACAGGTGGACTAAGGAGAGCTGCTCTTCACTCTGAAGATTTGCAAGATGACAGCATTTGCATTTGGCTTCAAAGTCCCCCAGCTCTTCTTCTATTAATGCTTCCAACCTGGAACAAACAGAAAGAATCAAACCCTTGTTTACATAATTCAGCATTCACAAAAACTCTTAGTGTATTCCTGAGAGCAAAATGAATTATGCACTAAATGGATCTGGCAACTGTACAGGCAGTTAAAAGTGCAAGATTTCAGTTGTGGCAGCTTTCCTGAGGGGAGCCATCAATTTGGGACTCCCCCTCTCCCCACCAGCCCCTTTCACAGTCCAGAGCACGAGGAGAATGCTTGGGAAGTCCTTGCAGGGAGGATGGGGAAGTCTTGTGCCCTTCCACTCTGCCTTGAGTGGATGAGGAGGGAAGAACACACAAGCCCTGAGGAACAAGCTCTGGGGCTGAAAATGGTCAGGCCTTTTGTTTCTGAAATTTGGATTTTGCAACCATTTCCAGCTCACAAATCCAGGGCCGAGGCATGCTGCTGCCAGCTGCCCTTGCAGCTTCACTGTGGAAAATGAAGTTCTGCTGTTCTATGTTCGCAGTCCTCCCCATTCCACACCCTAGGAGTGGAGGGAGGAGGAAAGACTTGCATTCTTTAAGCAATTATTTAAGGATGAACACAAGCATTAGCTTTGCTCCAGAAGCAGCAGCAGTTCTCACACAGAGATTTCCTCCATCAGAAGCTCTACCATTTCTGCTGGACTCCTGCAGGGAGAGCGCAAGTTGCAGTGCCAATGGCTCAGCTTCCACGGGCTGTCTTCCCAAGAGGCTGAGGAGGACACCATCCAGCTCTAACAGACACCTGTCTTATTTGTACAGGTAAATCAGGGGTAGGTTACTAAAACCAGAAGTGCAGAAACATGAAAGGAATTTACTAATGGCTGCTATTTTTTTTACTTTCCTTAGCATTTGTGGTGGCTGGTACCAACCTTTCTGTAACAGGGCAACTGAAGAACAGTAACGTGGAAAATCAGGAAAGCCCAGCTGTGCGCCAGAATGATGGTCACCTTGATGAATAGCTATTAATTTCTCAGCTTTTTGTCTGTTTTAATGTGTCATTTCTTTAGTTTTCTGACAAGGAAAGAACCCTAAACCATTCAATTCTTGGTGCCAAAAGTTATTTCCCCCCATTGCCCTGGAAGGGGAGCTACCCCACAGCAGCTACACCTGAGCAGCCTCTCCAGGTAGCATGGCAAGAACCCACAGGCACTACCAGCCTTTCCAGAGGAAGAGACTGAGAAGCACAAAAGGATTTTTTTTTTTTTGCATAACCTGTCTCCAGGCTGATGAATCAAACCAACCAGGCTGTAAGGATCGTCTCTTTCTAGGAGAACAAATTGCCAGTTCCTGACTCAAGTACAAATATTGTATTGCAGAAGAGTGCAGATAATTCATCTAATTTCTTGCAGTGGAATGCCCACTGTTTTCAGAATATTTGTAGATTTAGGCTATTTAAAGCAAGTCCTCAGGCTGCTTGTTCACAGGTACTCACCCGATGCTTGGCACAGGAAAGCCTCTCTTACAGCAGAAGCTTGGTGAAGGAAATGATCCAGAGGTGGGATTTTTAATAGCTCTGACTGTTGAAAACCCAGTGCCTCATCTCCTTGCAATAACAGCTGCCTCTGACCACACTTGCATCGAAGTTAGGAAAAAAGCTTATGTCTAGCCACACAAATCCGCAGAGCTTTTCCCGCAAACCTCCTGCCTTTCCCAACGCATCAGTTGCCACCACAGCTCATTTATCTTGTCAGCCACAGGCAGGCTTCTCCGGGCGTGCTTCAACCCGAGCGCTGCCAGCACAGGACAGGCTCGCAGCTGACTGGCAGAGCAGCTGCCCCAAGCAGAACACGTTCAGTTCCGGGTTTCAGGGCCGGCTGTGTCACCTGCCATAACCGGACTGCACCAGCCACCGGCACGGGCAGCCAAAGGAGGAGGAGGGAGAGGAGCAAGGAAAGAGCCATGCAGCACCTCGGGGCAGCCGCCACGAGCAGACATGTGCCGGGAGAGGGAGACACCCCAAGTGGGGAAGGGAGGCTGGTACAGAAGGGATGTTGCCATCTGGAGACAGCAAACAGGGAAGCCCTGTTCTATCTTTACCTGTCAACAGGGAAGCCTCTGTAGAGAGTTTTCTAAACTGATTTACACTTAAAGTTTGGTGGAGAGAAGGGACCCAAGCCAGACCGGTGGGTGACAGGGATGACTCCAGCGGAACACGCTCCCCTCCCCAGCCACTCCAGTGCTGCGGCCGGCAGCTGCCTACTCCATGCGGGCTTTAGTCCTACTCAGCTTCACTCTCACTTGCGCAGGGGAAATGGGAAATTGCAGAGCAAACTCCGGAGGTGATGAGACCAACTGATGCTGCCATCAGCCACTAGGAGACTTCAGAGGCTGCAACCATCCTCAGGACCCAAGATTCCCAGAGGAAAGGTGAAAAGCAGCAGAGTGTGGGTGCTGGAGGCTCCTACCTTGCAGATGCCAGGAAGAAACTGCTGAAAGAGCCCATTTTGACCACCCATAGCCCTGCAGCAATGAAGCTTGGAGACAGCAAGCGAATCACTGCTGCAATTTCGGCACCACCAGCGGCCCCAAGTGCCGCTGCTGGGCAGGACGTGGCAGCCGAGAGCGCTGGCTCCGGGCCACCCCTTGTCCTGTAGGAGAAGCCAAGAGCACAAAAGAGAAAGGGACTAAACCCATCCTCTGAAGGCAGCAACAGTGGCCGTGGGTGGTCCCAGAAACGGCCCCAAACCCAGGAAATCTCCTAGGGCTTAGACACCGAGAAAGCCTCTCTTCTCCCAAATCAAAGCTAGCAAGAAAACTGGCTTAGATGATAAAACTGCTTGTCCAAAACACTGCAGGAGTGGAGCAGGATTGCTTCTGAAAGCCCGAGGATGCTGTCTGGAACAACTGCTGGTGCAGGAGCAAGGCTCTCACCCAGGCTGGCTACTGGCCATTAGAGCTAGGGCAGAAAGCAGAGCCTGGAGGCTGCAGCCCTATGCCGGATCAGCCAGACAGGAATTTTGTCAAAAAGGATATCCTCTTGGGGATTTTAGTTTGGGAATATAAGACCCTCCCCAGAGAGATTCAAGGTGTAAAAAAACTAGCACAAGAGCAACCCTTATCAGATGCTCACAAAGAAGTCTGTGTGGTGCTTTGAAAGGAAAGCACCTGTATTGGCGAGGCCAGAATGTCATTTGCTTTATTTCAGGTGACTTGCTACAAAATGCATAGGATTCTTTGTGCATAGATGACAATTAAAAAAGAGTTAGAAATCAGTGTGTATGGCACAAGGAAGATTATTCTTTTGAAAACTCTTTCACCTAGAAAACATTCTTGGGCTGAGTTTCCTGTTTTTATTAAAATCAGTCATATTAGGACAGAAAACCCTTTAATTGTAACATATTGGCTCACCTGATCTTTACCCTTTGCTGCTCAAACACCGAGTTCTTACAAAGGGAAATACGAAATCAAATGCAGCAGCACATGGTTTGCGGCAGCTCAAAACTTGGAACAGAAAAGTTCAACCACTTGTATTTTATAGCCAGTTACTCCTGAGCATCGTTGATTGCACTGCTGTTCTATACAGGTGTGGAAGGAAAGATGCAGTGGGAAGAAAGATTTAAGGGATTTTCTCTGTATGTGACCCCAGTGGCACAGCAGATACACCAGAGTTTTGGGTGACATTAAGAAGAAAGGCTTCACGTCAGCTTTGTGTGTGACAGCAGTTGAGCCACAGATCTTCAGGCTGCTGCATTTTTAATCTTCACCTGACACCGGTCAGTGTGAGCTGGGAGCCAAGGCCACAGGAGCAGCAAGACCCCTACACATGCAGTTGTTCGTAGCTGAGCTGTGCTGCCTGTCCTTCCAAGGGCAGAAGCCCAACTCCAGCAAGTGCTGTCTGACTTTCAGGGTCAGCTCTGGTCTCAATTTTTCAGTCTCAAAACTATGCACAAACCCAGCCAGCAAGGTAACGTAGGAGTTCCTACTGCCATTTCATTGTCCTAAAATAGAGTAACAACTCCCACCCTCTACTTGCAACTGCAGTGTCCTCGTCTGTTAGACATTTCCCCACACAGAAATCCCAATGCAGGATATACATTGACCACGACATCCATAAAAACAAACACACTAGGCAAACTTCAATTATTTATCAGGATTGCTCTCTTGCTATATCCTACAAATACTGCAGAACAAAACAAAACTAGCATATTGGAAAGCCACATATCTGCAATTAAAACCACCTTCCTACATTTCAAAATTTTGTTAATGAAGAAGAACAATAAAAATCAACAGCTGAAGACACCTTTATATGGAGCACTACAGAAAAATACAACATTATTTTACAGATTTTCCAAATGAATTAATCTGGGTAAGAAGTGACCTGTTTGAAGACAAATGCCAGTATCCACTCTTAGTTCCAAAGCAGTGTCCCTTCTGTAATACAGTATAAAACTGAATTTCTTTGATTTTATTAAGTCCCTGACGGTCTTACAATTTTTTTGACAACTTTAATTAAATTTTCAAGTATGAACAAGAACTGTAACTTATCCCAAACTCTTGTGACTCAGACTATGCATAATGAACTCAGCTCTTGTCAGCAAAAGATTGATTTTGAATAACTAGATTTAGAAAAAATTCCTGCTCTATCTTCCACGCTAAAATGCTGGAGTTTTTGTGCATAATAAATAAGGCACAGCTCAAACATTCCACCCAACTGATTCATATTCATCATAAAAATTCTTGAGACAACCAAGAAGTTTTTAATCCTCTCGGTAAAATTAAAAATTCACGTGGAGGTAACTGGCTACAACAGTGCCAGGGAAACACCTTCAAGCTGATGATGTGGGGATTGTCCTCTTCTGGAACATCAGCAGTGTGGAAATCTGTGTCCAACTCCGTGCTCTGCAGAGCAGAAGCCCACACAAGCACCTGGGCAGCCCACAGTACAGGCCGTAGGAAGCTCCTGCTTCAGCAGTGAAGCCACTGTTGGACGAGAGGCATGGACTGACTACCGTAACATCGAGTTGCTTGGAGCGCTGGGCTCATCGCCAGCCCATTCCAGCATCAGCTTTCCTCCAAGTGCAGGGTTGGAGGGGGTCCCCTCGGCTGCCACCATCCTGTCTCAGGCTGCTGCCTGCCAAATGGAAGATAAGGCCAGTCAGAAGTTCACAAAACACTATTCCTTAGTTAAGTGAACTGTGCTCACTCCTGATGGCTGTTACTGCAATCTGTTTAGCATGAAACAAAAGCTTTCATCTTTTAAAAGATGATGCTCTGTTCACACAGAGTTCATGTGCTAACATACCGTCAGAGCTAAACAAAACCATTTCTTCACTCCTAATTAAATCTGAAAAAGCAGCATATTAAGCTGATTCTTTTCAGTGCATTACTTCTTTTTGTGCATTACTATCAATTTTGAGGCGTATGATTGTACAAACCCAGACAGAATCCTGATGGCCCCTTCACACCAAGGCTGGAAACATCTTGGCAGTCTATTAGGGTGCAGAAGGAGATACTCAAAGAGGTATTTTTCACTTGCTAAATGAGGCAGTACTGAGATGTCCAAAATATTTTGTTGTAAACATATTGAAGACACCCTGTGGAGAGAGCACCACCATATTGGCATCAGACTACGGCCTTGGAAGAGGAGCCTTCTGTCTCACTTAAGAGAGGTATTTCTGGGACACAGTAAGTACACTTAAGTTTCCAAGGTAAGTTTTGTAGACCTAAACTTTGCTAGACACTGGGAAGGACATTCCAGGTGTGCCTGGAGCCAAGAAAAAAAATCCCAAATCAAACCAAACTTAAAATGGCATTTTCCCTTTTAAACAACAGAAGACTGACTAGAACTTCTGTAGGATAGGAACAGAGCCTGCAGCTACAAGCTTCTAGGTTTATTTATTTTAAACCTTATCAACTGCTGCTGCTGAACAATTAGTGCACTTTTAGCACCACTAAGGAGATAAGGTTTCGATACAGTGGTATTTTGGGGGAGGCAGTATACATTTAAATGAGAAATCAGTCAAGTATGAAGTACTTATATCTTACCTGAAAATGATTCCTTGAAAAACAACGTATGCTTTTGAAGGCCAATGCAATTATGTATTATTTTAATCTTAATGCTAAAGGAAAACAGAAAGAGCACATTTACAGTGTCAACAGTTCAGTTAGAGAACTCTGTATTGCTATCCAGTTACACTGTCTGCACAGCTTTCAGACCCATGTGAAAACCCCAACACGACTCACATGTATGTGCCAGCTGTGCTAACCACAAACCACAGCTACATCAGAATAGAAGTTACAGGATACAGCTCAGCAGGATTAGACTGCGGACACCGTACATACCACACAGCAGTATCGGGGTGTGTTCACACTTGTAACGAAGCACCTCAAGCACCTGGCAAATCTTGTGCTCACCATCTACAGTAAAAGTTGCTCCAAACCTGAAGGGCTCAGCAAGTGCACTGTTGTCAGCCACCCTACACTGACTGAGGGAGGATAGTGTTTTCCTCTTCAGGGACATGCAGCAAGGTGGACATACAGGCTCTAAGGGCCACCTTTGAGATCAAAGGCCCGAAGACAGACAGCACCTCTCCCTCCCCAGCAAGTTTCAGTCCCCTGTGTCCAGCCCATCTGGCACTGGCTTGGATCTGAGAGGGGAACATTGCAGGACCCCACATCACTACAGTTCACTTCTGGAGAGCTTTCCGTACCTGCAACCCTCAAATTATGCAGTACTAGAACAATTTCTAATAAAATTATTTAATATCCAATTTATCAAAGGAAGGAAGTCACTTGTTTTCTTTTTCACTGAACCATGGTGAAAAAAGGTCATTGTTTTATTCAGCATCATAGTTACATAACAGTTGTCTGTTTCTATTACTAGAAAGAATTTATTAAAATAGTCCTGAAAGACATATTTTCTTTTTCCAGTGATTTCAAAACTAAGCCTTTTAATGCCAATTCCACACAGTCACGGGTTTGATCGGTAGTAGCCAGTTATAGCAATTGTCAAGGCACAAGCTCAGCTCTGCACGCCCGCTGCAGCTTGTATTGGAAAAGAGATATGCCAGTCACATCTTCACTGAGAAATGCATAATCCCTTCGTTGTATATTGCAACAGGAGAAATTAACGTTAAACACAGACTATGAAAGGTAAAGGATTTATTTCTGATATGATTTGTAGAGTTAAATTAAAAACCTACTGAATACTTTATGTAGTAGATGAACATAACCTTAGTACTTACTTTCTAACAGTTTATTTAATGGTTGGAAGTGTACAACATGAAGTAGGCCTCACGTTTAATATTGTTCAATTTTGCTTATTGTTAGATAAGATTAAAATACAGTAGCCATCCCTTTAGATAATGGTGCAACACTGATCATGTGCCTTGATAGGTAGGAAAAACGATTCGTTAAATAAATGATGATGACATAACATGTAGGGAAGACTTTGGATTGTCTATTTAAAATGTCAACATAATAGGCAATTAAGAATAAAACTTCATTTTAAGTGCACTTCCACATGCTTTGTTTATAATATAGCAAAAACTTCCTATCTTTTTTTCCAGACACTTCACTCCCTACTCTAAAGCTGTTCAGTTGAAAATGCACTTTCCCCAGTAAACTTCTTTTTTAAAAAAAGTAACTAAAATTTCTACCCTTTCATATGCTAAGAAATGTTTCCTAATTAAAAACACAGTTTATTACAAGACATGTGAAGACAACATATAGTGAAATGAATTTTAATTATTGTGCTGTGACTAAAGTAAAGTTCTCAAGGCTGCAATTTAACATTCCAAGTTCTCCCTTCCATCTTTATTGATTCTTAAGATTTTGCACAGAAACTCTTTGGGGGCTAGAACAGCAGTAATTGCATCACACTGTTTTCCAAGACTTCAAGTTTCAAAAGCAAACTCTTCAAAAAGTACAGTTCTTGATTTGATTAGATACAGGGACAAAAATATAGCACATACTTGAAGGTTACATGGTCTACAAATGATGGCAATATTTTCCTTGGGAGAGTACAGTTTTGTTTTCTTGTAAATACTCAAAAAGGCTCAACTTCAAGCAGTAATAAACACAAGCAAAAGTGATTTAACCCTTAAAATAAATATTCAGGAAAACCTCTCTGTACATACAAGTGAAAGAATATGTAACACTTTCACGCTAAAAGAAAAAATAAAGATTTTGTTCATATAAGCAGCTGAAATCTGCTGTTCCAGCCCAATGTCCCCAGTAAAGAAGGGAGGCACAAACACAGGTGACTACTGTAGCTCACTATCTTATGGCCTTTTTGGACAGGGACATCATCACCATCATTTTTTTAATCCCTTTTGTTATATTTATTACAGCATGCCAAATCCTTTGGCATATGTGATGGCCTTCAATAATCTTTCTTTAAGTTTTTCCTTGCTTGAGTACTCCGGAAGCAAAAGTACATTAAAGCATGTGTGAGATGTAGGTAACCTGTGGGGCAAAACAAAAACAAACAAGAAAAGAATTCAGATCTCAGAATATGCAAAAGAAATACATCTCTATTTTATTAGTGCAAAAATAATGAATTTAAAGAAAATATACTTTTCTTATAGATGCAATTTTCAGATTTAACTAGGTTAGTAACTTAAAAGCACAGAATTCACTTCCAATTATAAACAAATAAGCACTAAGTAGACTTTTTTTTTACCTCTCTGTATCTGGGCCATTTTTGGCTATGATCATCTTTAACTTTCCAAGTCCTCCCACAGGGGCTCTGTCTGTCCCTGTTGTAAACTGTAAGAATAGTCTTTTCTGTTCATCCGTAAATGAATGGACTATTTCCCAGAATTCCCTATCAAGGAAGAAATCAAAAAGTAAGTAAACTGTAAGTTTTCTTTGCTATAAATCACACTTTCAAAAGTAACTGAGCTTTGAAGGTGTAATAATTCTCATCAAGTTTACATCAATTAACATCAAGTTTACAAGTTGCATTCATAAACTGAAACCTCAGAATGTATTTACCAATCAACAGGATTCAGAAGTAGAAATCAGAAATATTACCCAAACACTGCAGTTTAACTGTCTTTAAATGTTAATTTGGCTGATAATTGTTCTGCAGATATTCTTTCTTTATTTTATTATTCCTATTTCCTAAGGAATTATACTGATTCAACAATGCTTATACCATCTCCTCTTTTCTAATGACAATACTCGAATAAAGTGAAATTATACATAAGACATTTGCACCTCCAGTACTAAAAAAATACTAAATCTTACAATATTAAATTCATCATGAGGAAACAGGCAGATAAAGTGCTTTTTATCTTCACAAAATTAGAACAAATTACCTAATAATAAGAGAGTCTCTTGTATAGCCACCATCATATTCTGTAGTTTCTTCTAGTGCTTGAAAATCTAAATTCTGGAAGAAGATGATATTTTTAAAGATGACCACTAATTATATACTTTGGATCAAAAAAAAAGCTCCACTCTCTAGTGTACATTCAGAATTCTTACCCTACTTCCACAAATAAGTAATTCAATTTCCTCTGGTCTAAATAAATATTTCAAAGGAGATTCATTGGTCACCATGTGGAATCCTCTCCGAAAGGCCTTGAACTGCTTTTCTACCGATTTATTGAGTATATAGTCAGCATACAGATTGACAAATTCCTGCAAGGAAATAAACCCCAAAAAACCTTAGTGCTTCAACACATGCCACTTAAAGTATCTCCCCAAAATACAAGACCCCAAAATACATATAATTCTACGTAGATTATCTGGGCTCAAGCTTCTATTCAGCAACAATAAAAACCAAATCTCAAATACTGCTCAAACACCCCTCCCAGAAGCTACATATGCCATGTATTGATGCTTTCTTAAGAGAAGCCTTTTCTGTTTACAACCACACTGTGCTACGGCAATTTTAAAAGGATTTTAAACTTAAACATTCTAAGTGAGACCAAACCTTTATAGGGTACTACATAATTCTATATTTAGTATATTTAAGAACTACAGATTCCATTTAAGAAGTTAAGTGTACCTTTCTGTTCTAGGACGTAATAGGAATTTTATCACCATTTTCTTTTAAATCATGCATCATTGGATTGCCAAAGAGATCCGTGTGAGATATTTGAAATGTTATCATCATATCATCTTCCACACTTCCTTCATACTCTAGTAAGTCTCTCAAACTCTGGTAAAGAACCTAAAAGAATAAGAAATACATGTCTGTCAAAAATAAGCTTCAATAGATTTCACTGAGTACTACCAGAAGACATGAAACCACCTGCCTCAAAAAAGAGTTGTTTTATTCTATGACAAGTCACCTAAAATCTCTCATAGTAGTCCAAACAATGGTTTATTAAGCTCACTATTTGTAAAAATAAACGATAATGGATATTAAGATAAAAAAGAAACATGGCCATGAGTGATAGGCTCTTTAAAGGGAGTTATCAGTACCCAGCAATCTTCCTAAAAGCAAAAAACCTGCAGCTCAAGAGATGTCAATAACCTCTTCTTCTTTGAACTTTTTTGAGCCTGTCTTTACTTTTGGCATCCAGAATATGTTACACTACTAAGGGGAACATTTATGAGTTAAAATTAAAGAAAGTGCTGTATTTTACATCAGATAAAATTCAGACAGCAAGCTTTTATTGTGTACATCTTGATTTAAAACCTAAACCAACTAGAAAGTAATCTTGAAGCAACACAGATGAGGCAGCCTTTAATGTAAGAAGACATTTATGGGGGAAAAAAAAAAATCACAAGTTAGATCAGAATTTACTAAGTGAAATTTGAAATTACTTGTAAGAGTTTGCTCTATTCAAAGGACCAACCAGTCTTCCGCCCTGCTATGCTTGAGTAAAAGCCTAAGACTCACCTGGAAACCAAAGACTATGCAGAAAAGGAACAATTATTTGGCTGAGATAGAGGTGTACAGGCTAAAGAATGCAAAGGGAAGGTAAAAGTGACAACTGTGTGCAACTATATTTTTATACTGAAGTAGAAGAAATAAATTTCCCCTTATATTTTAATTATTGAAAGTTCACATGTAAACCTCAACCTTTCACTACCTGTCTCTTTGTAATTCTTCCACAGGACCTTTAAAAATACCTTGCACTGAAAATCACTGACCTTGGAACCACTGGTGGTGAGGGCTGGTGAACACCCTAACCTCTCTGTCTACAGCATTAGAAAAGGCACTGGGAGGCTTGACTACTGTGAATTTCATTTTGGGTTTGAGAAGCTCTGAAGTGTTTAAGTCATATGAGAATACAAAGAGTTAAAAAAGGATTATTTTAAAAGAAGTCAATGTAGGTGTTGGAGGAGAAACATAAAAGCAGGGGAGAAAAATTAGAAAATGCCCTGACTGCCTTGTTCCATAGAAATACATCCGCTTTTTTGTCACAAAAACTTTTGAGTATGCAATAAAAATTAGAGGAGACTTGGGGCACTGCCTATTTCTCAACATTATTAAGCAGAGAATCTGGTTGAATCAGGCATGCTGTTGTATGTAGCCATCCAAAGCAGACCAGATAATGGGTTTTTTATGACACATGCCTCATTTTCAAAACTGAAAGGCAATTTAAAAAAAAATAGTATCATTTTACTCATCTTTTTTGAAGAAATGAAGATTTTGCATAACCGCTTATAACAGAGAAATGTCCCAGCATTTGAAAGGAAATGAAGCTTGCTAACAACTCCTACCAGCAAGCATGAGAGGAAGCCACAGGTGATCTTTGAGTGCAGGTGGAGCAGGGCCGAGACATTCCTGCACATACACTTGTGTGCTCTATTAACTAAAGCACGGCTACAGCTCAGTGCTTGTGTACAGCCCTGGCTGGGAATGGGCGCAGGAACACGGACACTGATCACTGCTCTGAGGGATACTCATTAACTGTAGGGATAGTCACTAACTGCCTCACCTGTCTTTTGCTTTAGATCAAAACCAGTAAGAGCATCACACTTTTGCATGTTTACTGTTACTTTCACTTCTTTTTACAGACATCTACTTCTACAAATAGCTATAAACAGCCTAATTTTAGAAGTCTCTTTGGGAAGATTTAATTCATACTTGTTTATGCTTAATAATGCTTAGTGATATTTAGCAATTCATGCAGTAAAAAAAATAAAACAGCTTTATTGATACTGAGCCCTATCTGCTGACTTTACAATTCTGCCTCCTCCAAACCAGATGTAGCAAGAGAATTTATGAATTTAACAAATACAGACTTGTCATTCATGTCACTGGTTATTTCACTTCCACTTCTGACAGTGATCTTGTGTTTAATTTAAATATGGATTAAGTTATTGCATGGAAAATGCATTATTAAACTCAGAGAACATAATGAACTTACAGGATGAGAGTCTGCCAGATCACGGAAAGTTCCTTTTTTTCCCATCAGCTTCCTGTAGACAACCATGGGAAAATGTACATCCAGTATACAGTTGTTGTAAATAGCCAGACCCAGAACTATGCCAATCAGGGTAAACTGACCCTCAGTTTCAAAAGAGGACGGATTAAACCAAAACAGTTTTGTAGATTCATCATATGTGAACATCCCTGTTAAAAAAAAAAAGAAGTTGAACAATTATGGTTACAATTCAATAAAAATGGCACATAAAACATACTACTATAAACTCTACGCACTAGCCTTTCACATGAACTTAATTTAACATCAGACTGGATTTAATGGCAAAGAGAAAGTACTTACCTTAGGGCAATTGGAGCTGCTAAAAACACCGTGACTCACATCACCACTAAAAGTGTGCAAGAGAACTGTGATACAACATCCTGCCACACTCACTGAAGCTGCATGCACACAAGCTTTCATCCCCTCCATTACTGAGGAACCAGCAGCACACTGTCAACAGTGATTGTGCTTTAATAAATACACCAGTGCAAGAAAAGAACACAGTCAGAAAACATGTGGATGAAACAATCCCTAAAAAGGACTCTAATTACTAAAAAGTGAGAGCCTTTCCTCAAAGGCCAGTTCCAAAGGAATAGGACTAGAGGCAGCCCAACTTCTGAATTAGAAGCTATGATGATGGAACAGGAATTGACCATCACACAGGATTTTAGAGTTAGATGCCGCACAGATTTGTTTGCTGATTTCAATAGCTGTTACTGCAGCTATTACATACATCTTGAGGGGAAAATGGGCCATGGGACTGTTTCACAGAAGGGGTTGCAATTTTAACAGCTTGTCACTGTTGAAAGGGAGGGGGTTTGCTCTATCCTCCTCCCTTATTCAGTTCACTATTTCAGATGACGAATTTCCTGCCCAGTTCACAAGCTGAGCACCGAAGACTTCAAAAAACAGCTGAACTGGCACATGCCAGAAGCTGCAGGGACAGGATACGAGTGAGCAGACCAGAGACAGGCAAAGTCTCTTACCCTTTTGGCTGTAGCAAGACACGAGATAGCTCTTGTTTATGAAACTGGAGTTTATGTACAGCTATAAATTATTTAAATGAACCCCAAAATAAAATCCATTGCTTACCTGACTAGATACTGAAGCAAGATAAAGGCAAACCCCATAGACTTAAGGTGAGAGAGACCCCCCTGGACATGTGTTGTCCCAGTCACCTGTTGCTTGCACAGCTAAGTCTCATGATTTTCAGGTGATACCTAAGAAAAAGTGCCCCAGGCTCCTTATTCCTAACACACCAGAAGTCAGATCCATGTGGTCAAGAATATCAACTACGTTTGCCACAAGGATTTATCTTGTCAGCTCTTGAAAGATATACTTATTTACAACCTATGCAGATGTACAAATTGAGTACAAAGCCACATTAACACAGCCACAGAATTGCTCCAAAGACTGAAAATGTCACCGTCAGTCAAGAGAGAAGGACTGTTTTCTCATTCCATGTAAGGAAATGAACAGCAAGCTCAGTCAGAGACACTGGCTATTCCTCAAAATTGATTATTTATCTCAGTAAGTGACTAGGGCTGGGTCAGCTATTAGGGGAGTACACAAAAAACAGACTGACCCATCAGATAAGGCAACAGGAAATCAGAAATGGATGAGTAACTCAGGCATACATAGGAGAAACATTATATAGAATCCTGTATTCCATTTTCTGAACTGACCAAAGTAACTTCTGGATTACTAGTACATAAATGCAATGATTTGTACTTTCTTGAAGATGATGGACAAGTTAAACTGTCCAAACAAACAACTCCAGCAAATGTCTAATAATGAAGTATTAACAGTTTAAAAACGCACATCTGGAAACACTTTAATGTGAGATACAGTATTTTACTCCCTGATCAAGACTACAGTACACTAAAATCATAATGAAACACCAGAAGAAACTGGAATCTGCCAGAAAGGGAAAATAATTGCCAGAAAGGGAGAATAGCATTGCTAAGGATATTATATGAAGTTATCACTTTTTTCCCTTTACCACGGTGACTGTTGATCAAATCCAGTATTTTTTTCTGAGTTACTGCCTCCTTTTAATGAAACTTTTTGGTAGTTTAATATGGAAACACTCAAAAAATCAAAGAACCTATAATAACAATACGCATCACTCCACAAATACCTGTTAGAGAACAGACATTTTAAATTTCATTTAAAGGATCTCCTTTATTTTCTCAGGTAAAGAAAGTGTTTACAAATCAACAGAAGTCACACTTGGTATATCTGGTGCATATATAAACTGCTATGCTGCAATGTATATATATACATATATATACACACACTGAATAGAAGCTACATTTTCTGCTTTTATACATTTATGCCAAAAGCCAGAAAATGCCCCTTTCCCCCCTCCAGAGTTACTATGAATATAAAATGTGTACACACTTTTTTGTATTTTTAATACAGAAGTAAAATTTAAAATATGCATGCACAGCTGATCTATTACCTATCTTTAAACACAGGGAGAATATACACAGTGCTTGGATCTTAGCTTAAGCAGACTTTAGAATTACTAAAAAAAGTACTTCAATATAGGCACCCACACAACTTCTGTTTGGATAAGATCAAATTAAAAATGTATTTATTTTGCATTGAAAATACAATTTCATCAAAGAACTAAGATTTCTTTATTTTGCCATACCTAAATTTATTCAAGGTAAGCTTGCTAAATCAGATTCCAAATCTCTCCAAGTTAATAGCATTTTTCAGAGTGAGCAAGTCTTGTCTACAGTTCTGTACTACTTGTTATAAGAACTGGCTTGCATATGGTGAAAGGCAAGTGCCAAGGGTCAGATTTTATTACTGATTCTGAGGATCTCTCCTCTAACCCAATCAAAAGATATTTCTGTGTATTTTCATCAATTTTCTAAGCTACGAAATCAAGAACAGCAGCTTTCTTTTTAAAATAGTCCAATGAAACCAAATTAACTAAAGGCCATGAGCTGCTAAGCTTCTTTAATGGAAGCCACTATAGGAAGTACAATGTAACATCATATTTCACATAACATATGAAATTAGTATAGGAACCTGTCAGGTCTCATTTCTATTCTAACACAAAGTATTCTTATGATTTTATAGCATTTTCATCTTTTCAGAGTAGCAGACAAGCTGCATACTAAAAGCAGCATGTCCTTGCATGTATAAAGATGGAAACATAAAAGATGCAGGGAGCAAGGGAAAAGAGTATGATGGAAACGTGACTGCTAAAATACAAATGTAAAATTTTGGCTCCAATATATCAAATTACTCTTGGTTCTTAACTAACTACAACCAAATTTGGCATTACTGTCACACTTTGGATCTGCAGAACAGAGACTATCAAATTTATTAAGCTGGAGGAAGGGGAGGAAATAACTCAAAAACTCACCATAGTCCTACTCTTGATTTATTGCAGAAGCTCTTCCTCTTTGGTTTGATTACTAATTCTAGAAGCTAATCACAAAGCAAAGTGAGGAGAAAGGTGAGAGAACAAACAAAGGAACCCTGCAAAGAAACCCTGTACTACTGATTTGTATCTGAACAAGCAATGACAGCTCTCACTAACTACACACAGTTGCTCCTTCCATCATTCCTCCTTTAGGAGGATGACTGCTGGTGACACAGTGAGCCTCAACGTGCGTCAAATATGCTCCTGATCATCAATGAGTCTGGAGAGCTTCAGAGAGAAGCAGCAGCGGATACAGAAAGGCAATGCATAAACACAGAACAATCCAGATTGGAAGGGACCTTCAAAGATCATCCAGGACAACCTTCTGTGAGAAAAATCTGTTAAATTAATAAATTATTAGAACACATACCGATATCTGGATTGAAGATTTCTTCCACAACCAGCTGAAAAAATTCTTTGGAAACACCTCCTTCATCTACCCCTTGCTCTCCTTCAAATTCAACATACAATTGCTTCTTCAAGTCTGCAGGATTTTCCATGGCAATCATCTCTAGCTATTGAGCGAACAGATAGAAATATTTCACTAGTAAATTTGTTTACTAGAAAAGTTTAGTATCAAATAATGAAATCAAAACTACTCTCCAAAATTAAGAAGAAAGCAAGCATAAATCACAACATAAAGTAACAGAAATCAATAGTAATGCTAAATCACTCTAAGCGTGTTTTAGAATCTGGGGATTAACACAGCAAGAAACTTACCACAGATCTGATGTGTTAGCCCATTAAAGCTCACAGTCTGTTAGCCTTCTCTGTTTCTATTCTTTTAAGCACTCATTTAAAGTAAGTTATCATCGTGTTGCATACAATTCTCAGAAAACAGGAAGCAAACAAGATGTGTTACTAGGATAATTAAATTCATCTGACAATGAGTCTGCAATATGATCTACATGTTTGACAATAAATGGCTTTGTGAAGGGATTACACAGATATGTTTTCAGAGTGGAAGACAGAAAACAAGCCTTTGATGAGTAGTTGCATCTCTTAAACAAAGAGCTGGGGAAAAAAACCCAAGAAACAAATAAGACACCAATATTACAGTCAAATTAATCCCCTCTCCTTGACTCTAATGATGACGTCTCAAAAATCTCTTGCTATCATCTCTTCAGTGCCTTTAAAAAGATCTACTGTACTGCTCCTATGAAAGTAAAAATTCAGTTAAGGCCAAATGCGAAGTCTGACATTTTATAAGGAGGGGTTTCAACTCTATATAAAGGCCATTACAGGTCATAGAATTCCAAAATGGTTTGGGTTGGAAGTGACCTTAAAGATCATCTAGTTCCAAGATCATCCCCTTACCATGAGCTGGGACACATTCCAGTAAAACAGCTTGCTCAAACTCCCATCCAGCATGGACTTAAACAGTTCCAGGGATGGGGCCTCCACAACTTCCCCAGGCTACCTGTTCCAGTGCCTCCACAGGAAAGGATTTCTCCTGAATATTTAATCTAAACCTATCCTCTTTTTGTTTGAGGCCATTTCCCGTTGTCCTATCACTACATGCACTTGTAAAAACTTCCTCTCCAGTTCTCATCAGCCCCCTTCAGGTACTGGAAGGTGCAATAAAGCCTCCCTGGAGCCTTCTCTTCTCCAGAATGAACGACCCCAACTCTCCCAGCCTGTCTTCATACGAGAAGTGCTCCAGCCCTCTAACCATTTTTGTGTCCCTCCTCTGGACTCACTCCAACAAGTTCACATCCTTCTTATGCTGGGGGCCCATAGCTGGAGGCAGCACTCCAGGTGAGGTCTCACAGGAGTGGAGGAGAAGGAGACAGTCACCTCCCTTGACCTGCTGGCCATGCTGCTTTTGATGCAGCCCAGGGTACAGTTGGATTTCCGAGCAGTGAGTGCACATTACCATGTCTTTCACTTTCTTACAACAAAAGTAAATCAAAGTTAAGCAAGAGCATTTTGCAGCGATAAGAAATATGCTGCTTGAAAGCATAACCATACTGGTTAAACTTCCACAGCACAATTACACTAAACATACCTACGTGGCAAAGAAAACTCAACAGCAGTAAATTAAGGCACAGATGGACCTGTACAATCCTCTACCAACACTGTCTTATTGGTGAGATTTGCCTCTGATTTGGGCTACAAGCAAACTGTACTTACCAGCAGGTGTCCTTAACATGCTGAACTTTTCATTTTGCTACCCTACCTTATCCACACATGCCAACACTCTTTACAGACCAGAATTTTACTACAGAAGTGTAAAGTAAAAGAGGACGAGAACAGAGAAGGGGTAAAGGCAGCAATAATGACACCATCAACTCATAAAATCACACCACCAGCAAGACATATTTTCTCCTGCTAACTGCCAAGTCAGCCAGCCATGTTCCAAGTAGTGCAGCAGGGGAGGATGGCTGACAGAGGGTGGTTAGCATAATGGCTTTGAAGACTTCGAAGCACCACATGCAAAAGGAGCATGTGGGGAAAAAACTGCACTGCCTGGTACTGAAAACTAGACTCAGAAAGAGAGCAAGTATAACTTCATAGCATATGAATCTTGGTTAAAAAAACATGAAGGCAAGCTAGGAACCCCAATGAGAGCAAGTGAGATTAATCTGCATCTCAATCAGCTAATGATTTGCAGTGAACTATTTTTGCCCTTAGAGATACTATATGAGATTTATTCTTTGAAATTCACTGTATTTTATCAACAATACTTCTGCAGTAAAAGCATGCTGCAGTTCCCCCCATTGGTATTCTCATCATATGCTTTCTGTAACAGTGCAGTTTTGCACCTTGCCTTTATGGAAATCTTAAAATTATGCATCTTACACAAGTGTAAAATCTATTTTTTTCCTAGGGCAAAAATGGAGCTTAAGCCATGTTCCAAGTAAAACTGCAACTCTTTAAAAGCAGAGAACTAGCATTCATTTTAAAACGTAAATGCAGGTTAAATGTTCAAGCTGAACAGAAATTCTCCGATTTGGATCCCATCCACTTAAAACCAACAGTAATAAAGCTTTGCTTTTTTCTTTCCAGTCATAACTTTGTTGGCTTTGTAGTATTAACCACAAGTAATTTACTATACTGCATGTTTTATGTTTTGGTGAGTTCTGAGAGAGCAAGTGTTGCTTCTGCATTCCTTTTGGAACAGGAACCCTTTGTCGTAGTATGAAGACTCGCTCGTGTCATGGAAATGTACTAAGGAAGGTGTTAATATTTTTACATACAGAGCAATTAAAGACATTTCAAAATGATTTTTTGGCTGAGAAAAACAGCTTTAATAAAAAGGGAAGGAAACAGCTCAACAATGCTGGCTACACAGATTAGAACAGTGCACTGGATGTCTGCAAGGGAGTCAGATAAAGGATTACCCAAAAGCCAGTATTTTGAGCAAAGCCTGATGCTCCTTGCAGTAGACTCTATAAGCAGGACAATGCTGCTAAGCTGCTCAACTGGAAGTTGTGGGTTTAGCTGCTCCTTCGAATATCTCTGTCGACCCTGATGCTTCACAATAAAAACTGAATGGAGTGAGAAACAGCATCAGACATGACAGTAAAAAGACACTGGATTTTAGCAGAACTGCAGCAGTGTTTCTATAGGAAGAAAGTATGAACTTAGTTATAGATGTTTGGTTCTTGGTTTTTTTGGGGCCTTTTTTTGGTCTGTTTTTAATAATCAGAGCTACCTCAATCCTGTCAACACAAATATTGCTGGATAAACACCATCTAGATGAGTGAATTACCAAAGTTTTAGAAGTTATGTTTTCTGCCATGATGGTTTGACTGGCCAAGTCATTGAAACAATCATTACGTTTTCCAGGGACTTCCTAAAAAGTATTTGTGTAGCATGTCTAAAGCAGTAGCAGTATCTATGAATTCAAAAGTTGAAAGCTGAGAGACAATGTCATAAAGAATATCTGTATTTTGTTTGCTGAAACAATACTGTACCATAGTAACTTAAGAGATGGTGTGATTTTACTTTGTTTGCAGAATTACACTGTGCTTTCCTGAAAGACAGGAATGTTCACTAAACAGCAGAAATATGACAACATTTAAAAGCTTAATGTAACAACAGAGTCTGGCGACCTGCTTCAAACTGATAGCAACTGAACTAATTTCTATTCAGTTAAAAATGATCACAAACCACCTCAAGTTCTAGCCCTGTAACATAAAAGTTATCTTTAAGGCAGAGGCAGGAATACTTTCTACACAAGCAAAAATGACAGAACACAACTAATTAAAGCTTGAAAGTACCAGTGACACACCATGACATAAGCCAGTGAATACATTTTTTTAAAAAACATCATGTAAAGTAATAGTTACAGTGACAAAGCAGCATCTTCTCCAGCTGTACTTTACAGTTATGCATGCAGAGCTTGCACACACCTACAGTCACATACTCGGCATCCAACCAAGGCATACCAGTGCTGACATTTTCACCTGGACTTTCACCTTCACACATGAACATCTACTTAGTCTAAAAGAATGTCAAAGCTCCTGAAGAACTTTGCTGCTAATATAGGAGAGAATGTGCCTGTGGGGTTCAAATGTCATGTAAGTTTTTGCTCATCAATACACTCAGCAGAGTCGTTTACAAGCAGAGAGGGTTGCTGCCCACTAGCTGTCTACATTCCATGTGAAATTTGTCAAAGTGACTTTCTAATTTGCAAGCCAGTACAAGCCAGATTCTGCTGAAGGAATCCACCACCTTTTCACTTGCAGAACTTGTGTCATAACTTACACCCTTTAAATTACTGCTACCCGAGAATAAAGCCACATATAACCGGGGCCATGGGTGTGGGGAAAGAGCAAACTCAAAAGAAGGGGATGAAAGAAATAGCTCTTGGGAGATGAAAGGGCAAAAGAGGTGATTTAAGGATATATTTCCTCTCATAACTACCACACTTGTGTAACGTGAGTCAGCAGCACAGCTAACCTTTTAAATCTGCTAGACAGAAAAAAGCATGTTAACTGCTTTCAGGAACTGCAAACTGAGCTACCAGCTCCCAAATGTAAGGGGTCCTTAAAGTAAGTGGGGACTAGAGTATTAGAAATTCCAACATTCCATCCCTGTCCCCAGGTGACTTTTCAGACTAACAATACATAAAAATAATTATACAGTAAGTATGTAATACAAAGAAAGATGTTTCATTAAATTATTTCCAATAAAAAAAGAAAAATAAGTTTGAGGCAAGTTTCTACATGCAAAGAAAGTGAACAATGAATTTTTAAGTAAAATTTTTCCTTAGATGTATGTGTTTCAGGGTGAACTAAGATTCTCTCAATAAGCAACTTTAAACAAGATAATGCTTTAAAGGTATTTAAAAAGTATTGCTTCAAATTCTTAATAAAAGGAAAAGAGTCCTATAGTAATAATAGCAACAAAAAAAAAAAATCACTTACCAGTGTTCATATTTGCTTTAATGAAGTCAAAAAAGTGAGAAGATATACATACTGAATTACAAAAGCTAAAATATTAAGTATTGATAGGAGAAAATCAGCTTGGCAATAACTTAAATTGCTCAACCAATTAGCAGGAAAAGCCCAGTACTTAGTCTGTTTGCAGGAAAGTACAAAGGCTGATCAATATATTTGTTTGAAAAATATTCAACATCAATAAGGAAAATACGAGTAAGACTATCTCAACCTCATTTTAGTCAATATTCTTGAAAATGCTTTTATCAGGAAGTTATCAGTTATTCCATATGTACTCAAGAAGTCTTCACTGACTGTTCTGTAAAGACACAGGTCTAGTGACATGAGTAAGTAATTACTTACAATTCAAACAAGTCTGTAAATATTAAAACCCCTGAAGTTAAAAAAATATCATATTTGAGGGTAAAAATGTTGGCACTCATAATTAATAACCGGTAATTAAAGCATGTTTAGAAACATTTTGTCCCTGAACAGATCTAAGAACATGCTTTCACTACTGAAGATAATTATCTTGGAAAGATCATCCTGGTAGTTTTCAGGGAAGCCCTTCCCAAGTTCAATACTGCACACCCAAAACTGCAGCCATCCCTGATCCCATACAACGTGGCGTTCACTTAGGTTTGATGTTGTCAGTGCTGCTACAGAAATTCATGGTACCCATGGTACAGAGCAAGCTGCTTTAAGGCTTAGGACATAAGACTGAAGAGTTTCCTCCAGATCTCTTTCACACCAATTAGGGAGTAATTGTGAAATAACTAAAATCACTTTTCAACCAGTTACAAAAAGTACTAGTAACAACAGCATGCAATTCTTGGACAGATCAGGCACTTGAAGAAACTGAAGGATGACAGTGTGGAACAGTATTTCTTGTTGACTACCGCTACAGTTTAGTTCAGACTACTTGAATTTAGAACAATTTTATCTTTTCTCTTTATTTTCTGTCCCAGAATAAACAGTTTAAAATTCTTACTTTCCTCGGGGCTTTGACAGAGTCAGGTCACCATAATTTAGCATTCTCTGACAGCTTAAATTAACAGCCATAGGAGGATCCATGGCAACTACCCAGGCATGTATCTCAGGCTGCTAGGCTGTGCAACGGCTGCTGCAAGTGCATCACAATTTAAATTAGTATATTTGAGCTTAATCTGATTTAAATTTCCTAAATTTCCTACAGACCACGAGTGTGCACAGCAGTGACTGCTGTGGCCCCATTGCAATACAGTAGCTGCAGCCATGTGATGTTGCCCACAAGCTTTCTAAGCAACACTAAACATTTTTTTTTGTCCTCAAATTTTTCAACTTTCTTCCACAACAAGCAGTATGTGAAAAAATGCCTTTTCTTGTATTTATGGATTTTCCTTCCTATTATCAGCGTGAGGAGGAAGGTTTGCTTTCGTTCTGTTGGAATTGACACTGAAAAGAACATCCTAAAACTAATTTACACTCTTTTAGGTCATCCTCTCCTAAAGAGATAGTACTGTCTCCCTTTTTTCCAGTATTTACATGCCCAAATGTAACTGAACAGTCAGGGAAATAAACTCCTTTACATTAATATGACAACACGTACCTGGATAGAACTGTAAATCTGATAGGTAGTGAAATTACAAAGAATATTTTAAAATTAAACAAACTGATACACAGCATATTTCTCATTTGCCTAATATGTCAGTTGAGTTTACAGACAGAAGCCATTTCTGCATAGCAATTTTAATTTTCCTTTTGGTACTGAAGACAAATGTTTTCCCTGACAAGTTATAATATCAGCAATTCCCATGAAGCAGCTAATCCATCTGGAAATTCCTAGGCATACAGAAAAATCAAGGTTAGAGTTCATTTGGGACTATCACAATTGACCTTCAGTAGCAGTTAAAGTCATCAGATTTAACTGGAAGTAAGAGCTGGGTTGAGAGACAAAATCAGGTAATTTCCCCAAAACCTCTCTAAATACCTGTTTGGCTCTTCAGTGACAAGTTTTAAAGCCATGGTTAAATTAAAAAATTTGCAAACCTTGTGCTTTAATAAGAGAACACAGGAGAATAAGCTTTTGATAAATACCAGCTTTAAGCAAAAAAGAGAGGAAGGGTCCTAAAATTAAAGAACATATTTATGTCATATATGGACCTGTTTACTGTAAAATAGTTTGCATCCTGTATAATTCCCATCTTCCAAAAATGGATGAAGAAATGGCTTTAAGTTTTACTTTAAGAAGTCAGCATACTCAGAAACAGGTTGCTCTCACACTTCTTAGGCATTAACAGGTCTTTCTTCTCATTTCTCAGTCATATCAGTATTTGCACCAAATTGCAACAATGCTTTATTTCTAGAAGTTCAGAAGTCCACAAGAAGAGTACACAACTGAAAGGTTTTAATTTCAACTTCCATCTGAAAATCCCTATCATCAGAACATGATCCACGATAGTGCAGAGGACAAAGAAGTACTGAAACAAAAGTTGGTCATTCTCACCATTAAGATCTGTGCAGGATCTGATAATGGGGAACAAGAACTATTTGACACTTTAACACATCTAAGTCTGCAACCACTTTGAGAAGAAGTAGTTCTGCTCAACACACAAATCTTCAGTATCACGCTTAGAATTCAAACAATACAGTAAAGCTATCAGATTCTCCTAGAAGAAATTTAGTATATATTCACTCACACGGAGTCTTTCTCAGTTACTCAAGCCCATGCAGTTTGCACTAGTGAGAACCAGCAGGCCCAAGTTCCGTGCTGCAGCGTGACTTACCCGGACAAGCGCATCATCTATGATGTGATCGCGTCTCACTTTAAGTCGCAAATACGGGTTGAGCTGCTGCCCTTGAACTAAGCTGTAGAGCACAGTGATGCGTCTTTCACTGTACATCCGGATTCTATTGTCATAATACAATCCCAGGTTCTTGGTAACAGCATTCAATATGAAGGGACAGGTCATAAATGAGAATTTGTTTTCTGTTTCTACTTTGAAGAAAGTGTAGTCTTTGTCCATTTCTAGAACATCATTCAGTGGTTCATTAATAAATTCTTCAAAAGGGATAAGTGGTTTTCTGCAATCTATAGTTTTAACACCAAGTTCAGTTTCCAGTGGGTCCACTCGAGGACCTTTTTTATTTCTTCTTTCCTCACCCAATAGCTCTTGAAGAGTTAGTTCACTTGATTCTGGGATGGGTTCTTCATCCTCCTCTTCATTATGATCTGTATCCACATCCCCTCCTACTACATTTGCATAGTAAACCATTTTCAAGCACTTCGAAGCAGCAACAACAGCATCATCATCGTTCACTAGGTTACGACTATTGAACTCGTTGCTTATGACTTTGTATGTAATAAGTTGCTGAAATGTTTCCATCATTCTCCGAATTTGGTCTGCTCTGTACTTAGACCACAATCTGACCAGTTTTGCTTGAGCTGCAAGGGGTAGTTTGCTCATTGCTTTGCAAAACAACGGTAGAGCCATCTCCAGATACTCTGGGCTATGAAGATTGCCATTCTCCATAACGATAATAAACAAATTCAGATAGTTAGGATCCCGAGAGTACACGTTATGGTAAGTCAAGTCACATTCCACATTAGGTGACAAGTACACAAGTGCATTTAAAAAGGCAGTTTCTATTTTTTCATTAGAAAGTAACCTATCATAGACCCGTCTGACTGCTTCAATGTCTACAGACACTTCATCTGGGCCTAGTTTTTGGAGGTTATTATCTCCCTGCGTGTTATCACCTATTCTTGACGACGAAGATGATGATGCTCCAGAATCTTCTTCCATAGCAGCAGCCGAACAGGCAGCTTTTTCCTTTTCATCTTCATCTTTGTCTTCATCCTTTCCTTGAAGAGACTTGAGCTCCTCCTTGGTGTGTTGCTTGGCTTTTCGGAAACTCTGTACCAATGCTTCAGCACTAGAAAACACTCTCCCAATCACCCGGATTAAAGGGGAATAATCCTCTTTTTCTCGACACAGTTCAAGAATTTCATATATCTTGTCTTCTGTTAGAAAAGTCACATCTATAAAAAGATAAAGTTACTAATTTTATTAAGATAAAAAATAAGAACATAAAATACTTCTGGCTTGGTCTACCCAAGAAATCTGTGTGTCATACCATCATTAACACTCCAAACACAGTATCAGTGCTGGATAAATTCAAGACAGATACTTTATAATTTCATTAGCACGAAGAAATCATGATTTCATTCACTGATTTTGACATCCATGAATAAAATATTTTACAATCACAGAATGTGCACAATGGTGAAATTGTTTTGCAGCCAATTAACTACATTTGGTAGTTAACAGTACTGTATTGTCGAAACAAGAGCAATCAGTAAGAAGTTTAAACTTTAAAAGACTTGATGAATAAGACCGCGACAATACAGTTTTCTGGTAAATCTGCACAGTTAATGTGTAAGTCATTAAACTCAACAAACCAGGCTGTATCAACCTCCTTCTTCAAACAAAGCACATGTCTATGAACTTCACACATTCTTTCCCCCTTAAAAACAGATCTTGAAGAAAAGACTCAATCATTTGTTTTGTTGTATGTTAATGGGTATGTAAGATTTCTTATTTCCATTTTTAATGCTTTCTGCAACTGTTTTGATACTAAATTGATGCCTGAAAATCCTCGCCAAATACACAATATACACTCAGAAATTTATGCTCCCTTCTAAATTACACATACAGTGGTGCATGTGGCTTATTTCTTTGTACACTAGGCCTCACTAAGATAAGCAACTTGGCTATACTCATCAACTTGTTATTCAGATGAACAAGCTGGTTTACATACATCATCTGCTCCAAACACTTTTCTGTTCTCTCCCTCCCCAAATTCCTGATATGAAGTAAGTCATTTGGGGGATCCATTTGTTATTTGAAATCTTCCTTTCTCTTTAGAAAAAGAACGAAAACATTATTTATAGCTTTCTATGTTACTTCTCAAACAGAATCCACAGATGCTTTCACATCAGGTGATGATTTACAGTAGGATTACCACATGATTAGGCCCTGGGAAATATTCTAGTTTAAGCAGATTCTTCTGAACTGACTTTAGATCTAAAACAGAATCTTTTCAATAGCATCTCTAGAGACCTAGAAAACACATCTTAGAACTGTATTCACCAACTGTGCTAGAACTACCTACCTCTGCAGAAAGAAGTGCATCATTTTACTAAAGACATTTTTAGTAAAGATATTGTATGTTAAAGTATTTTGAAATGTGATTACCTACGCTGATACTCATTCCAAGAAGTCATTAAATTAAAAATACAAACTAGATGATGCAAAGACAGACGACCTATTGACTTTCACAGAACCCCAAGCCACTCAGAGCACATATAACACAGGAAAGGTTAAGCTTATGTCATGCTGCTCAGATTGACTTCTAAACAATCTGAAGACAGTGACAAACCTCAAAACTAAGATCTGTCCTGTTAAAAAACAAGAACAATTGAAAACATGATTAAAGGATTCAAGCTTAGTGCAGCATCTCCTATTTTATCTGCTGCAATGCACACGCAGGAAGCAAAACTTTTCTAAAAGGAATTTAACTGCTGATACAGATGTTCCATGACACTCGTCAAAATGAGGACCACAGTCTTAAGTTCACTGACTCTGGACCACAGGCATTATTCATAGCATAAAAATTATCAGCACAAATTGAACATTTAGTAATATAACAAATTTTGGATTTCCATACTTCAAACAGGAATTCCTCATTCATTCTTTCAGCATTTCAGGAACTAACCCTGTGCTATTTCCAGTTAAAATATTTAATAGCACCATCAGCAGTTTCGTAGCAGCTTTAAGTCATATGCTGTGACCACCCTGTAACTGAGCTGCCATAAATGCCTGCCCCATATTTACTTTACAGCAGTGAAAACAGCTGGAGGAAAACAAATATAAATGAAGTTTCCTTGTAACATAAGCCAATTTTAGCTGACTTGTGTCTGAATCTGTGAGCTTTTACATGCCCTCTTCTCTCATCCCTTCTATTTCAAATAAGCAATCCAGTGAAGCAACTCGTCTCAGACCTTGATCTCAGTAACGCTGCATGACAAATCTGTACATGAAGACAAGTTTTGACAGTGATCCTTGACTATGAAAAAGACTGCATGCAATATATTGCCAACAGCACACTCCCTAATTAGCAAATTTATTGATTATATTTTATCTCTTATGGAAGCTTTGTTGATTGTGTGATTGCTGCCTATCATCTGATCATCTCTGTTTGCAATTTAATATTTTGGTGATCAAAACTGAAAATAGCTTCTGGGTAATTATAACACCAATTTTTAAATGGTGCTTTCTATCCCTCTGACTACAATTGTAACCTATGCTTTTTATGTATTTGTGATTTCTCTATTTCTTTCTTTTGGGACTGCATCTAAGATACTACTGAGATGCTGACAAAGGCCTCCACAGAGCTTTTTCCCCAAAGGTAACAACAGTCTTAGGTCTTAGCACTCCAGAAAAGTAATTGAAAGAATTATTTCTGAAGGATACTTCTCTCAATTTATTTCAAATTTTCAATGCTCTGTCAAGCACAAAAGCAACTATACATCCTTTTCCTTGGCTTTCTTAAACTTAGATGCAATTTTCTCAGAAACTGTTGCAGCAAAAAAATGTCAGAGCACCAGATTCCCTAGACATCATCCAATTCCAAAGGTAACTGGGCTTTACGAATGCATTAAAGCTCTCTGTCTATACAGCTACAAAGAAAGGTCAATACTTGTGATGCTCCAACAGAGAAAGTCTGAGTCACTGCTGTAGCCAACAGACTGTCTCTGAAGGTAGGTTGAGAAGACTCTTAGGTACCTACCTTGGGGACAGGAGATGGTTAGAGAGAATAAGGAAAATTCAGTATCTGCACAGGTCCATTAAAAAGTACAAAAAATCAAGAGACAAATCACAAAACTGACCTAATGTGTCTCTTGCTCATCTAACACTACGTTGCCTCCTCTTTCCCCTCCCTATTGTTTGCCTCTCTGCTTATTCAGATCATAAATAATTTGGGGACAAGCTTATCCTTGCATCTGATAAAGAACAAACTGAAGCTGCTATTTACTGGAACATCTTAGGTTCCTTATAACACAGCACTATGTTTTACTGCTGATTCTATATGCTTTACTGCTGATTCTATATGCTTTTTAAAATCTTTGCTGTAAACAATTTCACCTTCTTTAGCTAAAATGAATGAATCTGGACTCCCGTGTTATACCATTTATTGCCACGATACTTAAAAAAGGTCTGCTCAAAGGTTAATGGCTTTAATTACACTTGGCCTGATTTCTGTTTGCATCATGGGTTTTGGTGACAACTAACATTATTCTATTAGTATGTATTTACTATTTGAGAGAGTTTGAAAAGCTAAGTAGAAGTTAGAAAACACATAGATCAGTACTTCATTTAACACTTCCTTAGAAATAACTGTGCTGAAACATTTTTTACCTTAGTAAATGTATTGCCTATCGTTCACAGTATCACTTTTTTCATCTGTTATGTTTCTTAACACAGAATCTGGTATTAGTTAAAGTATAACTTTTATAATTCATTAACTGCAGAAGAGTTGCGCAATTAGCAAAACTAAAGCAGTCATATAACAGCACTTAAAAAAGCCTTCCCATGTTCGCAAAAATCACTATTCTCATAAAACGACAAATGGATGTTGATTTTAACAGAGATGTGGTAAAGATCCAGACTGAAATCAATGTTCAGCATTAATCAATCCATTTTTCAGAATCCATAGTAAAATACTTGATTGTCTAATATCGCATTTCACTTAGGAAGTCAGCAGAACACCACCAGAGTGAAATCTCTTGGCTTGTATATGCATATGAATGCATATGAAATGCATTTTATTTTAGGAAAATTCTTAATATCTTACCTTTAAAGTCATCTCTTGGGCCTTGCATGTCCTTCTTGTTCATTTTTCTGTCGGGGCAGGAATTGTTATGGGCACCTTTGGAATTGTTTTCTAGGTAAGCTGAGCTCGTTCCTTTCTTGGAGGGATGAGGATCACAGAGTTTTGCATTAATCTTATAAAGCTCGAGGGCCTTAATGGCTGCTGCATTGTTATCCATACGGAGAAAAGTTGGACAGGAAGCACAAAATTCATTCGTGCAGGCTTCATTTCCACAGCCCTCGGTTAACTGGTGGTAGTAGCGCTCTATTAGATGCTTTGCAGCTGCTCGCTTCCTGTAGCAAACATTCAAACAGTAAGTACAAGGATTAGTAGAGCTTTCACATACAAAGCTCATTCAATAGCATCAGCAAGGCAGAGATTAGTCAGGCACTGAAACACAAGATTTCTGTCAGAGGACACATCAGAAGATTTTTTTAAATGCAGGATTCTCATCTTGACAAATGCAAATATATTTTACACACAATTTAATTTGTAGGTTCTATGTAAGTGAAAGATAAATCCTGGTTTTGCTTAGTTTTCAGCTTTACATGGTAGTGCTACAGTGGAGACAATCTTGCACCGTTCTGAACAATCTCGAGTGTCACAGAAAAAGAAGAGCAATTTGGATGCAAAACAAGGCTGCAATTGAAATAGAACTGGATGTTGTACAGGTGTTTAATCTCATATATAGTACTGAGGCATGGTTGCCACTGGCAGAGGGAAGAGGCATGAAATACAAGTAATTCAGACATTTATTTAGCAATACTGTCAATACGACACTAAGATATAAACCCTTTAATAGTCCAAAACACTTTTAATAAGATTCCAGATGACTACATTATCATATATTTACTCTACTTAAATCCATAGCAAAAATATTCCTTGATTAATTAAACCAATGCCAAAATAACAATTACAGGTGAGCTCAAGGCTGAATATATTTCTCCTCAGCTTAAATAAATTATATGGTTTTCTTAAAAAAAAAAGAAGCTATCTGCCAAATCATTCTGTTTCTCCTGCCATTATAAGTGGCAAGTGTGTACTCTAAAAAATCACAGCTGTATTGCTATACAAGTCTATGTGCTCAGTACTATACATACACACAATAAAATTTAACTGCCTTATTAATAAGGTCACAGACTTCTACAGAAACATGCAAATAGTAAAGAAATCACTGGAAAGCTGCAGGTAATTAGGATGGAAGCAGCTGCATGCAGCACCAAGAGCACCATATTTGACCACATTTTGAAAAGAAACCCCCAAGCCTCAATTTCATTTAATAAAATAAGTTATTAACGAAAACTACCAACTATGAAATATTTCAAACATTGTGACTAGGAGTAACACACAGGCCTTTTATGTAACTTTAGTGATACAATACTATAAAGATCAGAACATAGGAAACAGTATTTTCACCATAAATTAACTTAAAATTGCCTTTCCTGATGTCAATGCATGCACAGATTCTGCACAGAACAAGTGCTTCAGAAGTGAAGTGCTAGACCCAGTGGTACTACTCAGCACTTGCTGCACCTAGCTGTTAACACTGGCTAGTTAAATATCAGTTTCAATGCAGCTGCTTTAGAAGGGAAAATGTTCTGAAAGTGACTACCAAGGTGTATATTACTCAGCAGTAACACCTTTGCTCCTTTCTTTTCACCCTTCAAGATCTCATGATCCTAGAGAACAAATATATCTTATGAGGAAAACAATTACCTTCGTGTCTACCTGACTTTCCAAATGCCCCAGTGCATTCCAAGAGCAAAAAAACCCCAAAAAACTGAACCAAAGAGAAGGATTTCCTTGGCACCTCGAGATGAAGGTGAAAGACCATAAAACAAATAAAGTAGCATGAGCAATACCATCAAAACCACTACGATATAAACAGGGCATAGCTATATTGTAACCTAAGGAAAGAATTCTAGACTCTCACGTTTTTATATGTAGATAGACTTAGGAAAATCTGTCTCTCTCCATGTACATCTTAAAACGAGTAGTTTTTTTAATCCTTTCACACTTCAGCCATTAGTATAGAGGCATTAAAAAAAGCAAAAAAACCCCCAAAAAACTGTGTTTTAATAGAACTTAAACCAGTACATAGTTTCAGAGACATCTATTGTTGAATGCCAAGATTTCATGCTTTGATTATTCTTGACTTTCAATCATTCCAGACCTTCAGATTTAGAGTGTGAAATACTGTTATCTGTAAGCACATTAAGTATCACATGAAAAAGCAGAATTTTTACACCTCAGCTATGGACACCTGTCTCATCAACATGCACACCTTTTAAGCTCACATATGTAGTTTGAATGGTTATTTCAATGCATAAACATTGATATATTAACAATACATTTTATCATATTAAACAATACTCTACTTTAATCAGGTCGTATCTGAGATGCCAGGAGTTGAAGCTAAGCTTAGACTTATCTCTAACAGTTAACTTCTGAGGGACTCAATATTTTTTTTGCTTTTAATATTTACCTACCAATTACTTCTCAAACTTGGCCATGCCTACAATAATGCTGTTTGTACAAACATTTTTATTTTGACTTGTGGCTGGAGACTGACTCAAGTTCTGTGAAACTCTATGAGAGGCAGATTTATTTTTTTTTTTAATTTAATAAAGCATGGAAGCAAACAGTATGGTGACAATAGTACTAGAACACAGAATATCCTAAACTGGAAGGGACCCACAAGGATCAGGATCATTGAAGTCTAACTTATGCCTCTGCACAAAACCATTCTCAAGAACTATGCCATGTGACTGACAAACACTTCTTGAACTCAGACAGGCCTGGTGCTGTGACCACTTCTCTGGAGAGCTTGTTCCAGTGCCCAACCGCTCTCTGGGTGAAGAACCTGTTCCTAATATCCAACCTAAACCTCCCCTGACAGAGCTTCAGGCCATTCTCTTGGGTTCTGTCACTGGTCACCACAGAGAAGAGATCAGTGCCTGCCCCTCTGCTTCCCCTCATCAGGAAGCTGTAGATTATGATGAGGTCTCCCATCAGTGTCCTCTTCTCCAGGCTGAATAGAACAAATGAGCTCAGCAGCTCCTCGCACGGCTTCCCCTCTAGACCCTTCGCCATCTTGCCCTCCTTTGGACATCCTATAATAGCTTTGTATCTTTCTCAGGTTGTGGCACCCAGAACTGCTCACAGCACTCGAGGTGAGGTCACCTCAGTGCTGTGAGCAGAGCAGAACAATCCCCTCCCTTGCCCGGCTGGTGATGCTGTGCCACAAGAGTTACCCTTACTGAGGTTCATCCATAAAAGCACAAAGAGAATGCAGATCTGAGCAAGTCAATGTGTGATTTTACAAAACAGTAAGATATTCCATACCACATTCCCACTGGGGTACTTCCGGTATTATTATCACTGTTCATTGCCAGAAGCCCACATTCCCTATTTCTACATTATTCAGCAAAAAAAACTTGTAGCATACCTTCTATAGTCTCCAGAAGTGAAAACTTGATCTCTTTCTACATTTCCTTGCTTGTTTAGTATGCAGCAAACTTAAGTTCTTGGCCTGAGGCACTAAAACTGGTTCATCAAGCAAGGTAACATAAAACCACTCTATTCTTAGCTCATGCTACACCCCTGAAGAGCGCAGCTCCCTTTAAGTTCCTATAAAGGGATCTAGTGAAGAGCGACCGGTCCCTCAGACCTCAATCATGAGTTTACTGTACATTAGCACACAGAGTTACTGTTGTAGCTAAGGCTGTAGTACCTAACTCACATATACATTTCTGAATACTCATTGTTGTTGCACATCCAAGTATAAAACTGCACTGGTGTGGCTGCAGTTGTAAACATTCACAGACATATCAGACATGTCCTTGGCTTAAGGATGACTTCCCACTCAGTTGGTCTTGTATAACCTCCTAAAGCTTTGCCTCAGTGAGGAGGAGAGGCACCTAAAGTAGACACCAATTTCCTTCCCCAAAGTCCAACAATTCACTAGCACACTTTTCAGTTTAAAAAGGAATTAGTATTCACTGACTTAGTTTCGAAGTATTTACATAAAAAAGAATGCCTTTAGGCTTTTCATATGTTCTCTAGCTAATAAAAAGCCAGATAATAAGGACTTTGCATTTGTAATTTAAATGCTGCCAAAACTATGGAGTATTACTAGAAACATGCATCACCAAGTCAAGGTGAACTGAGCTGCATTGTGGGTAGCAATTTTTTGATGTCTAAAACCGATAGAAAACAAGGATTGAGTGTACTGGTTCAAAAGTTCTTATGAAACAGAATCTAATTTGCATTTCTCAATTACCTTAAACTAAATACAGAGAAATACCATGTAAAGGAAACTTTTGCCACAGAGAAAATCAGAAACATTTAAGGAATTTTCAAAAATTTGAAGCATGTAACAATTTAAACTTCACCTACAAAGTTTCAAAACATGCCTGAAGTTTAAAATATCTGCATAAATGCATAATTTTTGCTTTTAAGTTTACGTAAATTTTAGAAATACACATGAATGTTTCATACTTGCCTGGAAATACTAGCACGAAGTGATATACTTCTGAGTGGTTTCTGCTTAGGACACAACAATTTTTACATAGAAATCTCACACTGGATGGAGTGTTGATCTGCTGGAGGGTAGGAAGACTTTACAGAGGGATCTAGACAGGCTGGATCAATTGGGCCAAGGCCAACAGCATGAGCTTCAACAAGGTGAAGTGTCAGGTCCTACACTTTGGTCACAATAACCCTGTGCAGTGCTATAGGCTGGGCACAGAGTGGCTGGAAAGCTGCCCAGTGGAAAAGGACCTGGGGGTGCTGGTCAACAGCATCTGAACATGAGCCAGCAGTGCCCTGGCTGCCAAGAAGGCCAGTGGTACCCTGGCCTGTATCAGACATATTATGTCCAGCAGGACAAGGCTGTGATCATGCCCCGTTACTCGGACCTTGAATCCTATGCTCAGTTTTGGGCCACTCACTGCAAGAAGGACATTGAGGTGCTGGAGTGTGTCCAGAGAAGGACAATGGAGATGGTGAGGGGTCTGGAGCATAAGTCTTATGAGGAGAACCTGAGAGAGCTGGGGGTGTTCAGCCTGGAGAAAAGGAGGCTCAGGAGTGACCTGAAAGGAGGTTGTAGCTGGGTAAGACTTGGCCTCTTCTCCCCCACAACCACTGACAGGACAAGAGGAAATGGCCTCAAGCTGGTTGGACAGGTTGGACATCAGGAAAAATTTCTTCATTGAACGGGTTGTCGAGCTTTGGAATGGGCTGCCCATGGAGGTGGTGGAGTCACCATCCCTGTAAGTGTTCAAGAAATGACTGGACATGGCACTTGGTGCTACAGTCTAGTTGGTTAAGATGGTCATTGGTCAAGGGTTGGACTCAATGACCTTGGAGTTCTTTTCCAGCCTTGATGATTCTATGATTGCTCCAAGATGGCTAATATTAGTAAGCGGAAATTCACAACAGCCTGTTTTACAATGGCTATTAGGAATTCAGAAGTGCCAAAATGTTCATAAGCAATTTTCTTAATGCAAAAATAAAAAAAAAGTTCAAAAAAAGATAACAATGCATGGAAACTGTGTTTGTCTTTTGGACAAGAAAAAATCCAGGAAAAAGGTTTTTTACTACTCATAGCAAAACAACTTTCAGTATACGCATTAACAGATAGAGGCATAAACAGACTTACACATCTGCAACAGTTACACTACACTTTCAAAAACAGATGACCAGCAGGTCGAAAACTGTTAAAAAAAGTGTTGTAGATGGTCATCTTTGTGAAGTTAAATATTGCTTTGTGAGAGTTTCAGTTTCAAACCTTGCATGTTGGTTTCCTGCTTCTGTTTAGTTAGAGTAAAACCAGCAGTGCTAGAGAAGACAAGCCTCCAATATTAGCACTGCCCACACAGACCCTTTTGAAGTGCCCTGCACACCAAACTGCCAAACACTGTAACCAGAGCCGGAGCCGAGCCCTTTGCTCCAGCAGTGTTGTAACACCTTTTGCCCACCTCAGCCACTGGCACCAGAGCAAACGTGCATCTGTAAATATGCACGTGCATGGAGCTCACATTTTCCAAACCTCATTCTTTCCAGTGTGGTGGACCCCAGTAGCTACCAATGCAAAGCACAGCACTGTGAGGGCTGCTAAGGAAAAGGTGAACTCTCTCTCGGTCAGACCCAATACAACCGTGAACCCCTCGGACCATACTGGCTTAACCCAAGGGACCTCCCTCCTCACCATGTATTCTACATCCACTGTGCCTCTGGGAACATCACGTGCTGAAAAAGTCAGGCATGGCACTTCCTCAGAAGGTCTGTCCTGGCTATAGGGAGTAATGCAGAAAGTGGAGGGGAGGGTGAAGAACACAGTCAGCATCTATCTCATAATCTTCTCAGAAAAATTGCCTTGCTACAGTCCTATTAGAAAACCAGAGAGGAATTCCAAAATTGCAAAGCATCCCAACCTCAAAAGCAGAGAGAAGGAAAGATGAATGCACAGAAAGCCATATGAAGACACCCATACCTCTGCCTTGATGTGTGACAACAAACAGTAGAGGGTGAGAACACATGAACAGATAAGAAGTTATTGTGAAACAATTACGCAATTTAGAGCTAAAGAGATTTAGAGAAAGTTATACTAATTGAAGCTGAAAATCAATGGAGACGTGTGATAGGAGCAGATAGAAGATGCTGGCCCTAATAAGACCTGAATGGATGCTAAGGTAAAAAGACTCCCAACTTTGAGCCAGCACCAAGATGTTCATCACATGTAGAGCCAGAATTTGAAAAGCTTGGGATACACAAGACTTACCCATGGAAGACTTTGCTGTGTAAGAATCTGATATTTTCTTTAATTTCATTCACACATGTGAAACCTATGTGACTGTGCTCTTGGTATAAAGCTTAGCAATGCAAAACACAGAAATAAATGAAGCAATTATATCAGCCAACCAGAAAACTAATCATTCATTGTGCAAATAAAAAACCTCACTTGAGTAAGAGTCTGAATTTACTAATTCATTGAGGCATGTACATAACACAGTAACTATTTTAGCTACACAGTAGGCTTGCAGGTCACAATTGTATCACTCAATCTGCCATTCCACCTTACCTAGCAAGAGCAACTAAGCAGCAGGATTGCAAAGACTCTCTGTAATAGGTGTTGTATGCATCACATTGTGACATAGTTTAAAAAAAAAAACTTAGTTTCACAAGCATACTATATAACTACTACTCAAATATGTGAATTCCTACAGCCTGACTGGCTCACACTTATTTTAGATAGATAGCTGAAATCTATGAAGTCAGGGCAACTCTGATCACTGGTCTACATCCACAAAAAAAGTACTCAGCTATCACACTGAAAAGCTTACTACTGTAAATTATGTTTTCAGGTTCAGTTTAAAGGAGGATAAATCACACACACAAAAGAACTGTCAAACTTCTAGAAGGAAAAGGAGTTTTACTGCCTTTTCCTTCTGATTTCTCCTGAGTCCTTATGGAGTCTTTGCTTCACACCAGACTAGATGACTGCTTCTGATACATTTTTCTTTAAAGCTTGTAAAAACCAGTAATTCAATTGACAATATCCAGAGTGGACTACAGCCAGACTGCAGCCTGATTTCCCCTGTTTGGCTAGGCCAGGGAAACAAAAGAACACAACTCGTCTTGCTGCAGGAACAGTAAGACACAATGCAGCACAGGTCACTGCTGGAGCAGGAGTAAGAGACTACAGTAGGGCTTTTCCCCTGCAACCTCTAACACATCCACATAGCAACTGGAGGTCACCTCTCAGGTCTGGCTCTCTGCAACCTTCACTCCTAAGAGAGCATCTAGACAGCACTTTTGTAACAGATGGCATGAATGAGGAAAATTTGTCATACCAGGAGAAATGCTTCTTCTAGTGCAAGAAAAGGCTTCACTGCAGTAAATTGCTAAAAACAGATCAGAAAAGCCCTCACTGTTTCCTCCTCATCATTTTTTAGGTATTCAGTCCAATGTGGGGGGTGCTCACTTCAGCTTTGCTTCTTCTCAAGTTGGGCAGCTACAGCAGAGAAGTCCTTGAGCAATGCACACTATGTCCCTAGCCTGCAAAACATCGTGCAAATGGCATCCAGCCCACGGTGCGTAAAATCCTAGACCACTTGGGGGGAAGGCGTGAAGGAGACAGTTTAAGGTCAGAGAAGTTTGTGGCGGAAGAGAAATGAACCCAGATCCTTTGGAGCGTCAGACAGTACACCAGCTACAGGGCTACATTCTCTCTATTATTTTGGAACTTGTGCTGTAAGCCAGAAATGCAGTTTGTGGTTTCCCTATTTGAGTTCTATGACAGGACAGTTTGAATAGCTAGAAAAGAATCTTTGCTAACTTACAGAAGAATAAAGTCTCATATAACTTTTTTTTTAAATGGTCCTCTCATTCTTGCAACACTTTTTAATTTTAAATTGAAATGAACATTTCAGTCCATTGCAATCTTGCTTCTAGTTAATCTTGGCTTCTAGACTAATGAAGAGAGACAAAAACAAGGTTCAGATCTGTCAGCAAGATGCTCTGTGAATACTGTTTAGTGAAAGAGAGCTAGTTTTCTGTTTCTGAAGTAACTGGCATATAATATCACCAAACTAAGCCACAAGGTTTTTTTCTTATTTCAACAATCCATGTGCCACAATAGATACCAGCAGGTATTGTGCCTTTGTACCGAAGTGTCTTCAAACCCATGCAAAACGTTAATGAACAGCAGGTAGAAATTACATCCCTACTGTCAAGTCTGAATATAGGCCTTAAGATTTCTGACACTGTATTATGCTACCATCTACTGGTTTACGTTAAATTAAACCTCTGAACTTTCCATTCAAGTCATTAACCCTTCAAAAAAAAAAAACCTGGTTTCTACAAAGGCTTAAAATTGCAAAAATTGCAAAATATAAATTTGAAATTTTCTAAGGTAATTCCACAGTCCTACTCAGCTTTTGTCTTCTTTTTATGAAGCAGATGCAAGAGTAACTGTTATGTATGTGCAAAACATTTTTAATCAAGATACAAACTCATCCACTCATTTACTTACATTCGGCTAGTTTCAATGTTCTCAGAGTGAGGTTCTCCTGGTGATCTGCAAAACCAGATAGAAAACCTTAAGCACTGTTTGTTCTTTTAAGGCATTACAATATGAAGAGTTATGAAAGGCGGAAAGTGATGAGCATATTATTGCCACTAAAAGCATCAACTTTTTGACACTTGCAGATTTGTTTTATCAAACTCTAGAATACAGTTTATAATATAAAACATGATACTTTAATTAAGCCAAATTTCCCTAAGAAGGACAGCACTTTTTTCCCACTGCTTACGCAACAGGAGCCATTAGGGAAGAGATCTGCTGGCAGTACTTCCGTATTCAGGCTGCACAGTGCACCAGTTCTGGGCTAAATCTTCACAACCACTTCTGTAACCAAAACGTATACTCAAAGATTATCAGTGATAACTGCAGCAAACAAATTTTCTACAGAGCTGGACTCTAAGAAGTAGCAGCTCAGAAGTAGAGTCCAAAAGGATCTCAAAGCAAATCTCACATCTCTCTCCATCTGAATTTATGGACCTAATCTCACAGACAGCTTCTGTTTTCTTCATTCCAGCCAAGAGGTCAGCCAGTAATATTCAGAATTAAGTGTTATTGCCCAGCGTTTTTGAACACACAAGCAACATTGTGTTTAGCTTGGCAACCCCCTGACTTAATTTATAGAGTAATTCATGGGGTATAGCTCCACAGTAACTTAAGCAGACTAATTTACAGCTATTTAGATCCTCCTTATTCCCATCTTCTTCCTTAAGACAGCACTGATTCAACAGTTAACTTTTTTAAGATGTACTTTTCTCCTCCCTTTGGGACTTCCCCCTAGCCAGTGAATTTGTAACCAGACAAGTCAGAAGACAAGGCAGTACAAATGCAGCAGTTTTGATTCCCATTGCCTTAAGATGCCTTGAAATCATACCAAAACAGATCTTATCAAACCTTCACTTGGGTACAGACTCTGGTACAGCTGACCAGAACTGCCATGCTGGAAATACTGTGTAAGGAGTGCAAACAGAGCCCAGTCATTACAGTAAAACTCTGTAGCTTAGATGAACAAAAATGTCTTTCACGATGGCTCTCTAAAAACAGAAGTGAGCTAAAATCTGCAAATAGAACTAACCCTGTAGGTTTCACCAGAGTCTGCCGAGAGACATCAGTTAGGACACATAAGCAGACTTTCCTTTAGCTTTACAAGGGAAAAATCTTTATTTATAGGAATGCAATTTCTAAATTTCCCTATTTACTACATGACTATCTATACTATTCTAAATGCTTGGAAATCTCCACCTGTAGCCTGATACATTCCTTTTTTCCTGTTTTTTGCTGTGCTACGTTATTGGATGGTCCCTCCTATTAAAGTTTGAATTGTTCTTTGAATTCTCTACTAAAATTTTAGTTCCTTTACTGAAAAAACAGATCTTAACAACTTTCTGGATTTTACCAAACAGACCCATTGCCTAGAAGGCATTTCTGGCAAACAACTTATAATTCCTAAGCTAGCTGGATACCATGCAGTGACAGATCATGCAGAACACAGGAAATTATTTGTTTATATTTCATTAACTTATAAAATTTAACTGACACTGGACAGAATTCTGAACTTCCTATCCAATGAACTTTACATTCAAACTTAAAATGTAAATACCCTTTAATTGAAAAATAACGTAAAAAACCGCCCAATCTCAAAATTTGGCCTGTATTTATTCCCTCCAAATTATGTTTCCCTTACTCATTGAGTTCAGGACTGACAAGCTAGTTGCTCATAAAAAAAATGCTTAGCATCAAAACAAATAAAAATTTCATTTCCCTTCAACTCCAGTGAGCAAAACAAGCCTTTAAATGCTTAGTTAAGAGAAAGGAACCTCAATTTTTTTCCCAATTATTCACATGAGCATCTAAGTGTTAGAAGCTGGAGAGGTGGAAAGACACATGTTTATATTCATACTGGCTAGCTCCTCTATTTACTTTTAGGACTTTAGAAAATGACAGCAAAATGTCTGGACACTTGAGGCGTTGCTGTCTTTATTCTAGTATTGGGACATGCAATGCATGGAACCTTTGGGAAAGAGTAGTGCTTTCAGTCGCTATGAAAATGCAAGTGAAATAGTGATGTTAAAAGAAAAACATCAAGAGTACTGATCACTTTCAGCCTTAAAAAAGCAGTATGAAGAATTACAGAAAAAAAAGCAGATTGGCATCTAATCTTTGCATGTAAAAAAGGTAGCCTGGTGATCTGTAGTACAGACATGTAAACAGCTATCAGTATATCCAAAATCTTTTCCTATCCTCATAATTTGTGAGAATTTTATCTGGGCTGTAAAGAAACAATACAGTTCAGTACAGGTTATTCGAAAAAAACAAACAAACAAACAAAAATTTTTATACTATAAGATAAACAATATAAAAAAAAACCCAATCTAGCTGGATTAAAAAAAGTTTTGGTCCTCTAAGGTAAGTGGTTCTGCAGAAAACAGGGATAACATTCTTTCAGTTTATTGTTTTCTAAAACATGAGCAGACTTACTATAATTATGATTTGCAGAAATATTAATGCACATATTAACTCCACTTTAAAAGGTTTCAAATGACAAGGTAAGCATCTAATAAAATGAGCTTTCAGTACTCATTAAAATGAAGTGAAAGACCAATCTAATTACAGGAATTGTACTTGTTTGCTGAGAAGCTATTTATTTTGCAATACCCAATTGTTTACAAACAAGATACCTTGTTATTTCCTGTGAGCAGGCAACAGTACTGAAAAACAACTATATAGTACGGCAAGACGTCCTTTCATCATGCTTAAAATCTGAAACAAGAGTTCTGTTCAGAGAAAATCTCAGAGCAAATGCTCTTAAAATTTCAGCTTTGAATTAGATTGTAGATACTGATCACAAGACACCAACTAATCTGAATACTGCAGTATGAGCTAGCAAATTCAAATGGTGGCTCATTTCCAATAACACAGGGAGCAACTTCTCCATTTTGCAAGCCACTTCTTTTACCTCCACTGTACCTTTCTAGAAGAGAAAAGTAATGCTATGCAAGCTTACACATTTTAACATCATCACACCTCCCAGATAAATACTTTAAAAAAAAATTGAGCTAAATGCTTGGATAAGTATGCTAAGTAATTTATACAGAAATTCAGTATGACAGTAAAAACTTCCAGAGACTTTTAAGTGATAGTATTGTCCTTAAGAGGGATATCATGGAGCACCACAGTATTCATATTTTAGAAAGCAGGCGTGGACAAATTAAATGAGCTTTGAAATCACTGTTAGCAAGAGTGTAAGTCAACTTTGCCAGCTGACTTATCTTAAATAAACAATGTAACAATAATATTTATAAAACTAACTTCAAACCATACAAATGAAATATCTTAAAATAAACATTATAGTAAAAAAATTCCCGAGAAACAACCCAATATGCTTTATGCTTACCTTTTACAAGCTGTGGCCATTCGGTGACATCAGGGTGATCACAATTTTGAGTCACTGATCAAAACCGAGTTGTCACACCAGTCCTGTATCACGCTGGGCTAAGCATAAGCTTAACAACTCTAAATAAGTAGAAATAATTTAGTTAAAAGTCCTTAAAAATTATTTTCAGCCAATCCTCTAAATAAAAAAACCTGACAAAACAGAAGCAAAATATTGATGCTCAGCATTGTTTTATCAGTGAGATTAAGACCTACTTACATTCATGTTTTGCATGGCATTCTAAGACTTCTAGAGTAACTCGCTTCAGTACAATCAACTGGTGAACTGGAAAATTCAGCAACTTATTTTCAGTCTTTCTAAAAAACCAAAATCCATACCCATCTCTTGGACCAGCAGAAAGCACCCAATGTCAAGAAAACAAGCATTCAAAGATCTAGAAGCATGTGCATAAATATGAACTGCAATTTCTAACTACAATAAAATTCTGGTAGATGTTTCTCTGCTACAACTCAATTAACACTCTTTCTTAGCAAGGCTCTGATCCCAGGGGAGCAACAACTAACCTAAACTTTGCTGTGTGCCTCTTCCCCAGGAGAAGTAACCTACAGCTATGTAAAAGTTTAAGAGGAGAAACCTTTGCTATCTATGGCAAATCTTTTAAGTTCTTTGCTCCATTAATATCACATGTCCTCTCTCCTCTCCCTTAAATTTTCAAAAGTGTATTTTACCTGTCAATTGTTTCCTGTGATCTGGCTCCACTGGTATAAATTGAAGGGTTGGTCCTTTACTTTGTCACGCAGGTGGCAGCCAGTGATCACTCAGCAATACTCGTGCCCAGAGCGCCCTGGGACCACCCCAGCTGATTACTTCCATGGCTGAAAAGGAACCAGTTAGTCTCTTACCTACTGCTGTTATCTACTCTAAACTGAAGTTAATTGATAAAATACTTCCAAACATAATCCTCAACACTCAATTCATCCCATTCTCTCTCCCACCCAAGCTCCTAAGAGCAGTGGACAAAGCTGGTAGAGAAAAAAAGCCTCTGATGGAGAGTCAGATGACAAACAGCATTATTTGCTTTCTGGTAATATAAAGTTTTTATTAAAATTGCAATGTTGTTATTGTATTTAGTAAATAAAAAGTTGTCTTACTTTCTCTTAACAGCAGTAGCTATGAAGACAGACCTCTATACAGTATCCTGAGAAGTTTATTCCTGTGGTAACCCAGATGAGACCCCACATTTGCAGGTTGCCATGCAGCAAAAGCCTCATGCAGAACAAAGGTGCACAAAGCTATTGAGGGCACACCTGCAGCTCTCTGCAACACCCACAGACATAACAATCTGGTGCAAACACTAAGAGAGCACAACAGAGAGTTTTAAATGTTTAGTAAAAAACATTTATTTCTTTACTGCACCTTCTTTTGTGCTTCAGTCCCACCTATTACAAGTCTTTCAGTAAGATCTTAGATTTGCCGAGCAATCAAGCATTCTCAATGTTAACTTGTATCTGTTGACTTGCCAGAGATACAAAATCACTGACCAGTAAGCAAGGCTCATGATTCTCTAGTTGCAAGAAAAGCTGCTAAGTTTTGCCAACCTACTACAACTTGCCATTCTGCTACAAACTCTGCACAGAACAAAATTGTTATTAATTTCAGAATCATGTTTATTGGTTTAATCATGTATGTTGGTTGAGATAGGTACTGTGCCATTTTGATGATTTTAACATCAGTAATATTTGAATATTCTCACCTTAATGCAAGTGCAGTTGACATAAGGAAGGTAAAAAAGAAGCAGGCTACCAAAAATCTCTAAAACAAAACAGAAGTTCTGTAGTACCTACGTTTTACAGGTGTAAATAGTCAAAGTTTAACTGAGTCAATGTTACGAACACAGAAAAATGAATAGAAGTCAGTTGGAAAGGTTCCTCATCTATCAACATTAAAGGACAAACAGGGTAAAGATTTTCAAATTATGGTTTGCTGACCATCAGCTGTATAGAAAGACGAAAAAAGAGAAGTTGATGCAAAACCAAGAAGATGTAAAATACTGCTTATGACATTCTGATAAGACCTGAAAATGCCCACTTTCAGGCACACCTTAGCTTTAAGGAAAGAGACACCTATTCTAACACTGCTTCTAGCACCTTCCCCAAGTAACTTTCTGTGTGCTGGTCAGAAGAAAGTGGTATCATCTCTAAAGCGTCATTGGTTGGGAAACCTGCCTTCTGTCTGACTGACGGAAGTATCAGCTCATGGTCTGGAGTGTGCCTGATCAATCACTTCCCACCTAGACTTGGTCCTATATCACCCAGACTATTGGCAAAAGCTTATTACAGTAGTCTTCCATTCAAATGGAAGCATGTTAGAACACCAGGCTGCCAGCAACCTTAGTAAAACGAAGTTTTCCTGAGGCTGTTTCGTATGGGAGGAGTCATGAACAAGACTGACAACAGTGAAGGAGCATATGAAGTGTTGGTGCTGGAGTCAAACACCACCACATTTAGGAATGTTAAAAAATATACTTTAAAGTGGCAGCTTCACAGTCATAGTGAAGACAGGTTTGTGCCAAGGCCTGACACTAATCCAACTCTGTTAGTCAGATTTACCACACCACCCAACATAGTATCTACAGCAGTTACGTGAAGGGAGGCAGTGTCTGAACTGTCACAAATCTCACAGAGCTGAAGTTAACTATTCTAAGTTTTGTTGTGAAATTTGTATCTACAGCTTGAATTTATCAAGGGTCAGAGCTTTGAATCAAGTAGTTTCAGCATTTCTGATTTGTTGCATGATACCTTAAAACTAGACTTACTGTACTGAGGTCTAAAATCCTCATGCTACTTTTCAGCAATCTAAATGCAAAAAATCTTAATGAATCATTCTTCCTTTTATCTCCTTCTCATCCCACCTTCCCCACCTATCCTTGCTGCCACTCCTGTGGCACAGAATATGATTGGCAAGGGTTCCCTAGCGCAGATGAAAGAATTAATTTTTCTAAAACCTTACTCATTCATGCATCAGCGGTGTAGTGTCTGCTGGCGAAGAGACCGGCATGTTGAAGCATGGGGTGGGTGGCGAAGGAGACTGCCATCCAAGATCCCTTATTCTGAATATAGCTCAAAAAAAGGGCATTTTGACTGCTTGACATAAACAAGGCAGAAAAAAACCCCAGCCTGGTAAGAGATTCAAAGGACACTACTTGATCAGGAAAGGGAAACCACACTGATGAATACACTACCATCTTGGAAAAGAGTATTATGAAGAATAGTGAACTGGTCTAAATCAACTGCTTTTCTGTCACAGGAATTCTTTTACAAAAACCCTCTCTGTTTGCAACTTACCTTTTAGAAGATAGCCCCAGCTCAGATATATACTCTTATTACTCAAACAAACTTCACTGGTCTTCACTGTCATGATCAGCATGGTTGCAAGGCTGTCATGATTGCAAGGCTCTTTGGAACTGGGCAGGCTTCAGTACAGACACATCTGTCTGCCAAGTGACTATTTACAAGGGGCAGAATCAACTAGGACTGCAACAACCCCTACTGCAGTTAGGAAGACAACAGACATGGATCCGTGTCTTCAAACTATGAAGAACTCTGTGTGTCTTGAACAAGCCTTCATCGAAAAGGAACAGAATCAGCAATGCTTATGCAGTGATTTGGAATAACATCTATTTCTCCAAGATGGCACAAGTGAATATTTTCTGAAAAGAATGTGCCTATCAACCCAAGAAGGCTGAAAAAATTGAATGGAAGAGCAAGACATCAGAAAGCAAGTTCAGATGCATCCAAAGGGGCTAAAAGCAATTTGGTTGCATAGATTGATGAAAATTTCTCTTTGCACAGTTCATTAAATCATGCAATTCTACAATCACAAACCTGAACCAAGAAGAGATCCCCAACCTCAACATACAGAACATAAAGCCACACCCTGGAGATTGTAAGCACTTATTTGTCAGCAACCAAAACCAAACACAAATACCTTCCTGGTACAAATCCCTTAATTGAAAGTTGTTACTTATATGAATTTCAGAAACCTATTCCTATCTCTGGCTTATTTGATGCTCACTTTCGGTGATACCACAGCAATCTGGCAGCTGACACACAGTATCTGAGGTGTAGGAAGATACTTTAGGGGGAGCACCTTTCTTATTTAAGCTGTAACTTCTTATTGGCCTTATTAAAAGATGGGTACCCAGGAAGTGGCACTTGTAACAATTTAGGTTTCCGTCACAAAAGATTTTTAAGTATCTACTCAAGTAACCTTTGATCCAAATTTAAGATTCTCTTTTTGATCTATGATGAAAATGGGGGTGATTCACTGTACAACAAAGAACCATGATCTACCTTATTTGCCAGGACCAGAATCTGAGCTGCTTAATTAAATATAAACATCTCTCTCAAAAAGATACCACTAAAGATAGCTTTTGTATGTTTTCTGAAGAGTTCCTCTGAATTCCCCAAGACAGAATTTTATCCATTTCCAGAATGACTTTGAGTACTACAATGAAAAAGTCATCATCTATACAGACACCTAATCATGTAAAAAGACACCTAATAGGAAAACTGGCCTAATTTGAGATTGAATATTCACCAAATCCCTAAATTCAATCTTAATTGTCATCTGCAGGAAAAAAAAAAGGCAATTTAATATGCACGTTTGAGCCTTAATTTCTTCATAAAGTTGGAAACATCAATTACTTTTGTTGCCTGCATGCTGCTTCCAGTGCACAAAACATAAAAAGACAGGTTTCTTCATGCATCTAATTAGTAGGTGAAATTATTACTGATCCTACAGTAAAATAAAACAGCTACTAATACAACCTGATCATATAAACCTTAATGGACCAAAAAAATCTCCAACCAAACAGTAATAAGGTATCTATATGAATTTTTTTTCACTGCCCGTAAATCAAAGAGTTCAACCAGTAACAACAAATGCAAAATCACATTAGTTAGAAAACAAAAAGAATTGAGTTCTATCCTGGAAAATGCCAACCTGAAGCGACTAAGGCAGTCACAACTGATGTGCAAATGTACCCATTCTCCCATTATTACAAGAATGACAGATATGACTCATGAAGGGTCCCTGGAAGAGTGTCTGTTCATTTGCACAAAGTACTTTAGACATCTTCCAAACTTAAACCCAGTTCTCCAACTATTCAATATTCTTCAAAAGTGTTCCAGAAGTAAAAAGAGCCATAAAGACAGCATGAAGATAGAATAAAATGCCTTGTAATTAGACAATGAAGAGGGTTCAAAGTTAATCAAACTAATCAATCTGGATACTGGAAGAAACTAAGTCTTCTCATAGCACAAAAACAATACATGAAGACCTTCCATTTGAAAGAATACATATAAAATTCCCATGAATAGATACTGAAGGCTGACAAATTCAAATTAGAGTAGGAACACAAGCATGCAGGATAATGCGAATAATTAACACTTGAATAAATTATCTGGGGTGGGAATCTGAATTTGCTACTATCTTCAAAATAAAGTTAGTACTATTCTGGAATTTACACTTCAGTAAAAACACAAGTTACTGAGTTTAATAAAGCTAGAATTTTGTGCATCTCAATAAAAAGAGATCAAACACAGATTTATATAAAAGCTCCATCTTATAACACCTGTATACTTACTTTGCCCTGACTTCTACTCTCCACGGTAGTGGTTCTGGCTGGGATAGAGTTCTTTTTTCTTCACAGTAGCTAATGTGGAGCTGTGTTTTGGATTTGTGCTAACACAGGGTAACACAGGAGTGGTTTTGTTATTGCTGAGCAGCGCTTTCATAGATTCAAGGCCTTTTCTACTCTTCACCCACCCAGTGAGGAGGCTGGGGATGCACAAGGAGTTGGGAGGGCTCACAGCTGGGACAGCTGACCCCAGCTGACCATAAAGACATTCTGTATCATATGGTGTCATGCTCAGCATGTAAAGCTGGGGAAAGAAGGGGGAATGTCTGGAGTGATGGNGTCTGGAGTGATGGCATTTGTCTTCCCAAGTCACTGTTACATACAATGGAGCCCTGCTTTTCTGGAGATGACAGAACACCTGCCTGTCCATGGAAAGTGGTGAATGAATTCCTTCTGATTCTCTTCCACATCCTGCTGTGTGGCGGGGTGAGAGTGGCTGTGTGGTGTTTAGTTGCCAGCTGGGGTTAAATCATGATATCCATAGATCACAGAGTAACAGAATAATATCTAATGTTTGCACCCATTCCTTCCCCTGAGGCCAAAACCAAAGGCCTGCATGTTATTCCCATTTTCTACAACTGCCCCTGCAACTCTGCACCCTAGATTTTGCTTTCAACATTGATTTTTGGCTTGATATTTCAGTGAGATCATATACATATTTTAGTCACCTTTCTAAAAGCAGGACAGACCCCAAATTATCTTCAGTGTCTGCATTTTTCACTTAGACCACAGCTGATTTTTCTTCCACTGTACACACACCTGATTTTTTTGCAGCAGAACCATTTGTTTCTGTTTCAGTTACACCTATTACTTCAGGCTTCCTTGAAAATGACATACAGCTATGAATAAAAAGCCCCTCCTACATCAGTAGCTGAAATCCAATAATCTATTTAAGTGTCTTTTAGTAAATCACCTTTTACTGGCTAAGCATCAAGCTATTTTTCAATTAGATAAGTTTTACAGCTTCACTTCAGCTTTAATACTTAAACTTTTATTATGTCCCCTTGCTTATGCTCTATTTTGATTTCTTTTGCCACCCATCTTTCATGCTGCCTTCCATGTAAAGCATCTTTCTGTTCACCAAGTTCTTCAGCATGTTTGTTTAAATATAGTTTATATTAAAACCAAGCAACCATGCAATCCTGTAGCATGACACCCAGCTTTTCTAATGTTCCATTAGTATTCATTATTTACAATTTGTGGAGGATTTGAGGGGAATTCTACATCAAATTATGAAGCACATATCATTACGAACACTCTCTGCATACATACAGTGGCAAGCAGTTAAACATTCAGAAAAAAGCAGCCAGCAGGAATAATGGCAATAAAGAAATAATGGCTTTGGTTTGAAGAAGAGGCATCATACACACAACTGTTACTGACACTGGAGAGCAAGAAGCAGGTGGGTGGTCCCAGTGGTGCTGTGGTTGCAAAAATGGATATACACTACCTGTCAAATGCCTGCTAGAGTAAAGGACCAATCTATACAGTTCTCTCAGGAACATCTGGATTGTGATAATGTAACAGTATAGCTTTCTGAGAGATTTACAATATTTAATTACTTCATGCTACAGCTAAAGTTTCAGCTTAGAATTAATACTTTTATTAGTGCCTGCCTATAGATTCCTACAAAACAGATCTTAAAAAGAAACCCAACAACTCTTCTGCAAACTTGAGATTTCAAAACTTTAAGTATATTTCTATGTTAATTATCTTCAAAAGAAAAATCCAGACATAAAGCCATGGCACAGAAAACTCCTATCAGGAGTTACTGAGCTCCTCCCCACATTTTAAGTGGTTAAAAGAGAACATACACACATAGCTAAAGAAGCTATTATAGAAATAACTACATATAATCTTATACAAGCATTAACAGACCTATTTAATATGGCAGAAAAATAAACTTAAACAATAACTGGTTTTCTGAATGCAATGATGCAAAAAGTTTCAAAAATTCTCTATGTACCAAGTTGCAGAACTACAGAACTTAAAAGACACTACAAAGTGGTGCAGTATCAGCAGGTACATAGAAATACCAGGTATTACCACAGAACTATGCCAAAATAAAGTTAGGAAATGGAAATGAAAATAATTACAAGTTCCAATCTTGCTGCATTACATGTATATATTTTTAAGTTGGCTGAACATTTAAGGGCCTAGACAAAAAGAGATACTATGTGCCAGGGGTTTATGTTAACATTGCTAATAAAGATTATATTTCTGTATTCCCAGTTATACATTTGACTTACACTGATGATTAAGTTTTCTAATAGTTCTGAACTTATTTTTCAAGTTGTACTCTCACTATAAATATGCTCAGCAGCAAATTAAAAAAACACATACAGTTTTCAGAAACACTCCAATTCTTATCGAATCCATAGAGAAATAAAGGGATGGTAGCAGCATGATGATGAGCTTGTTAAATCAAAAGGGAATTCATCAATATTATATCATCAGTATTTATTTTCTCCAAGAAAAATCAAGGCAGTTTTCTAGAGAATTATGACTAGGTAATAGATATCATAGTAAAAAAAAAAAAGAAAAAAGAAAAAAAGGAAAAACGAATGCATGTTTCTTCCTGAATTTATTTATTTTCATTTTTTTTTCTACTCTCAGGGAAGAAAAGTGTAATTATTTAGTATTACAGTTATTAGCATACAAACAATGTAAGTGAAAACATAAACATACCATATCTTTCCAGAGCTGCAGAATCTTGTTCTTTCAAATTCTAAAATGGACTTCTACAGTTCTTGTACCTATAATGCAAAACATTACAATTTAGTTCTTGCACTATGCTCCACACCAATCTGAAGCTCAATACAGTTTCAATACAATACATTCAAGAGTGGCTATTTGATTAGTCACAAGTCTGCAGCTACAGGAAACAAAGAATCATAGAATATGGCAAGTTGGAAGGGACCTACAAGGATTATCGCACCCAACTGCCCATTCCTCACAGGACTACCTGAAATTAAACCTTATTAACTTCCCAAACTATACCACACTTCCCATAAAAAAACCACAACAGAAAATACTTATTGTGTTAGGTAAACTACAAAAGCAGAAAGTTCAAACACACACTGCTCCCTATTCTTTCCCGTTGTGATGTAATAATTTTACAATTCCATTCATCGAGTTCATTACAAATACCAATTTTCCTTCTCCTTCACACCCCTTTTTTTTCCTTTTCTTTAAGAACTGACATTTATAATAAGAAAAAAAAATAAACTCTCAAAATCATAGATAGAACCAAATCTTTGTTCTGGATGCATAAAACTGCTGGTGTTCAGTAAGATTTTCTATAAATTCTTCATTTTCAGGGAAGTCATAACTAACCAGGGACTAAAACATGCTTGAAATATTTTCAACAATCACCTAAAAGCACAACCAATTTCAAGGGAAAAAGTGACAGAAACAGACACATAGGCATATAACTAAAAAAAGGGAGAGGTTGTGGATTCGGCACTCCTGGAGTGACCAGGCTGGATGGGGCTCTCAGCAACCTGATCTAGTGGAAGGTGTCCCTGGCCATGGAGGGAAATTGGAACTAGATTTTTATTTAAGGTCCCTTCCACCCCAAACCATTCCCTGATTCTATGAAATCTAGCAATCAGTTTCCAAAAAGTTAGTAATTTGGCAGAGTATCACATTTTCAGTACCATGAAGATTTAATACATAATTTCTTTGCATAAAACTCTATTAAGAACAAGTAAATCCAACACAGCTGATTTAGGCTGATCTCTGATAAAGATCAGAGTTCCCACATAGGAAACCCTGATCTGGTTACCTTAACAGTACATTCAGGCTTATTTTAAAAGATCTCAAACCATCAAGAACTTATCTAGTGCCCAGGGCCCAATTCCTTATCAGGGAACTGAAACGGGGTGATCCCAACCCAGTCATGCCTCTAAAGCTCTTAGCAACAACAGTTTGCACAAAACTTTTTGTATTTAAAAAAAACAGTTACATAGGGCATTCTACCTGTTTCGTGAAACAAGACTGCTATTACAACAAAATTCTAATCATTATCTAGTTTTCTGTACAGTTAGGATTAATGAGCTAATGATATGCAACTGTGTCAATAAACTTTACTGCCATTCAGAGAAAAAGAAAAAAAATGATCTGAACAATATGAGACAGTAACTGATGATTTTCCTATTTGGAAGTAGCACTTCCACTCTGTATCAATGGCACAAATCCAAAATACCTTATATTCTACTAAAGAATACCTCTTTATTTACAATGATGCCATTAGACAAACACAGTTAAAAGTGTTCTGACAAATGCAACCAGTATTTTCACACTTTGTATCGCAGGACATCCAGTTTAAACTTCAATGTATACATTTGTTCCTGTACAGACATAGAGTAGTATCATCTATATAAAATTCTCTCTCATTCTCCTCTAAGACACAAAAGCACCAATTTTCAGTGTGCACAGAGTAGGAGGAGAGCACCAAGTACAGCATGAAAAAGTATTGCAAATACATCTACCAGGGAGCTTATGATTATTGCCCAGCAATAGGAGAAAAGAAAACAATGGTTCCCAAAAAACTGAAGCTATGGAATAGTGTAGGACAGTACAACTGATAAAGGAAACAAGACCACAACAGAGATGTCGACTGGGGATTTCCATAATAACACACAGCAACACAAGAGCAAATTGAACAACACAAAACTGAAGTTCCTGGACTTCCAGTTCTTCTTCAATCTCTCCCCACCAGCTACCTTTAAGGCAGAACAGAGTTCAGCAGTCTCCTAAGTCTAAAGTCTACATTTGCTCAAAGGCTACATGACCAACAACAAAATAAATAAGGATCTGTAATGCTTGTCTAAAAGGAATGAAAATTATTTCATGAAGTCAGATGTACTCCAACATTCACCTTTAGTATACTTAATTTCAATATTTAAGTTCAATTAAGAATAATTTTCTTGCACAACTGATATTCTTAACATTAATCAAAAATCACATTAGCCAAATAAAAACAGGTATTCACAAACATCCTTCTTTCAGTAAGCTATTCGGGTTATAGGAATCATGCAAATGAAGTATTTATCACAATCTTACTACGTAAAGGGCTCAACTTTTGCAACCAAGAAATAGCAGTGTTTCATAGAAGTGATACACTCTCTTGGGAGCTCCCTTGTCCTTGAAATCTGATGGGATCTGGAGGTTGCGTGGACTCTAGGTATGTGTATCTATGGGCTACAATAAGCAAGTTTTGCGACAACAGGTGAAACACCCATAGGTGTTGCTACTCAGCCATCCAACATTAGTATACCTTGGACTTTCTAAAAATAAAATTGGGTGTATACACATAGTAAACCACAATATTTATCACCAAGACTTTGGACATGAGATTTCACTATGAAAAAATAAGCAAACATTATCTGAATCATTATATTATATGACTATACAAATAAAAAAGATGAAAAATTGTATTGGAAACAGAAATCCTGAGGTAGTGTCAGACCTCCTCAGTATTATCTACCTTTGCAGAAGTTTTTGACTCTTTTTAAGAAAATACCACATTGTAAAATAAAAATATTTTAAGTATTAGTCAGCTCAAACACATGAGTAACCATAATGCAAAAGAAAATCTCATCTACAGCTATGACAGTCTTTCTTGAAGTATTTTGACCTACACCCCCTTTTAGAAGTTCAGCTCCTTTAAGAGCCACTCCACCACGCACTAACACCCCAAGCCTGCTGAACTGCAGCTGCTCCGGCCTGGGTCCCAGGGAGCATACCAGAGCAGGAGTACACAAGTAGTGCCAGAGCCTGGCTGCCTGGACAAGCCTGGCATCTCTCAGCACCATGCAAGCTTGGCAGCACGATAGAGATCATTCTTGTGCCTCCCCTGCACACAGCTCCTAAAGGTAAGGGAGAGGGTATTTGTCATTCTGATCTCCTCATTTCTTTGGTGTAATGATTATCAAGTATTAAAAAGTCTTAAAATGGGTCTGCCAAAGGAAGCAAAGAGCATGGTCTTCTCTAAGGAGAGACATTCACAGCTAGAACTCTAGCTCAGTCAAGACACAAGTCCTGTCACAGTACTCACACAACACCAGAACGAAACGCAAACTGTGTGGACTAATCAGCCAGACTGTTGTGCAACAACCACCAAACCTAAATACAGGTTCCATAATTTTCTGCTTGTGATCCCTCTGAATCCTACTGATACACAGCCCACCAAGATGAAATTTCCTTTGGGTTTCAAACTATTCTACAGTTTTGATACTTAAATTTTGTCTTTAGTTATTTAGGTCACAGCTTTGACATTTTGTCACACAAGGATTGAGTATGAAGGCACCTGAAGGACAGGGAGGAGATTTTAGACAGCATGGCTTCCTCGAGGGCAAGTCTTGCCTGACCAACCTAGTGGTCTCCTATGACAGAGTGACTGAATCAGTGGACAAGGGAATGGCTGCTGATGTCATTTATCTGGACTTCTGTAAGGCCTTTGACATGGTCCCCACAACCTCCTTCACCCTAAATTGGAGAGATAATGGATGGACTCTTTGGTGGATGAGGAATTGGTTGGATGATTGCATGCACAGGGTAGTGGTAAATGGCTGAATGTTCAGATTGACATCAACAACAAGAGGTGTCCCTCAGGGGTCCATATTGAGATCAATATTGTTTAATATCTTCATCAACGTCAGACAATGGGATTAAGTACACCCTCAGCAAACCTGCAGACAACACCAAGCTGTGTGGTGTGGCTGATATACCTGAGGAATGGAATGCCATCCTGAGGGACCTGGGCAAGATTGAGAAGTGGGCCCATGGGAACTCCACTCAACAAGGCCAAATGCAGGGTGCTGAACCTGGGTCAGGACAATCCCTGGTATCAGTACAGGCTGGGGGATTAGGGAATTGACAGCAGCCCTGCAGAGAAGGACTTGGAGATCCTGGTTGTTGAAAGGCTAGCCTTGGCCCAGCAACATACACTTGCAGGCCAGAATGTACCCTGGGCTGCACCAAAAGCAGCGTGACCGGCAGGTTGAGGGAGGCCAGTCTGCCCTTCCACTTCACTCTTTTGAGACCTCACCTGGAGTGCTGCATCCAGCTCTGGAGTCCTCACCACAAGAAAGGCATGGACCTGTTGGAGCAAGTCCAGAGGAGGGCCACAAAAATGATCAGAGGGCTGGAGCATCTCTCCTATGAGGAAAGGCTGAAAGAGTTGGCATTATTCAGCCTGGAGAACTGAAGGATCTGGGAGACCTGATTGCTGCTGTTCAATACTGAAGAAAGATGAGGACAAACTTTTTGTAAGGGCCTGCTGTGACAGAACAAGAGGTAATGGCTTTTAACTAAAAGACAGTAGATTAAGACTAGATATAAGAAAGAAATTTTTTACAATGAGTGTGGTAAAACACTGTAACAGATTGCCCAGAGGTGGGAGATGCCCCATCCCTGGAAACATAAAAGGTCAAGATGAACGGGGCTCTGCGCAACCTGATCTGGTTGAAAATGTCCCTGCTTACTGCAGGGGGATTTGAAGTAGATGATATTTAAAAGTCCCTTCCAACCCAAACTATTCCAAGTCTATGGAACAAAAAAGTAACGCACTCCATATCAAGCAGTCAAGTGGTACAGTAGTTCGAGTTTGTCCTATATCCATCACCAATGTAATCCACCTCTGGATTTTGTCCCACTTTTGTCATACTATGTAAGATAAGCATGATTCTCAAAAGTAAATTATGTTAGTACATACAGCATGTTTTTAAAGTTATTTGAATGGATGCAAACAGCAACACTTTTCGATGAAAAGTACTAGAACAGCTACATACTGTGAATGTCCTTTTCAAGACACCAGGTTAAAAAAAAAAAAGCAAAGCTCTAATTTGCTAACTAGAAGTTTGTTTTAAAACACATATACTTCTGTTCTATGAAAATGCAAGTAGCTTCAAAAGAAGCAGATCACCCCTCTTACCTACAACAGTGAAGTGAGGGTCCAGAAGGAAGCCACCCATTTAGTTCCACTCAGCTGAACAACTGCAGCTTCTCCTAATTCTTCACCACTCTGCAAAACATGGGTAAAGAACCATGCAGGACGGTAACGGAAAGAGTATCGGTAAAGACTGACTTCCACCCCCTTCCTCCATTCAGCAGTTTGCATAATACAGGGAAGCAGGCTCAACCTATTAAAGTAAGTAAGAAGTAGTTAATGCTTCCTTTAAGAGATTCATTCATAAGAGTATTTGTTAGACAGAACACTATGATAATATGTAATTTATAATGTAATTTTGCACCCAGTAAATTGTTTTGTCAGTAAGTTCTGTCACTCCTAACCACAGGAAGGTGCACCTATTCAAAAATGCAATTTAAAGTGCTATTTAGTCACATATTACGTTGCCAAACCTGAATCCTGGATCTCAACATTATTTGATTTTCTTTTTCATATTCCTCCTATGAGGTTATTTTCCTGAAGAACTGTGTCACCAGCTGGCGTAGCTACTGAAGTGTTGCTTCATTGCAAAATGTTACCTTTAGACTGTATTTGCTGACTTTCTGCTAACCAACCAGATATGTTACACACTTTACTATTCATATAAACCAGCTTTTTTCCAAACTTTTATTAATGAGCAACATAGCCTTATGAGGTTGTCAGGCAGTGCCTGTAAATGCAAGAAGTTAATGCAGTAAATGTTAAAGTATTTAATGTGACAAAATTCACTTCAAACATGAGATTTGCTCACTGCTGTTGTCTCTGGGAATCAGCTATTTAGCACAGCTTACAGCACTCTTCTGAGAGGGGGGAAGGAGCAGATTATTGTTTTCTTTTTAAGTAAACAACATACTCTAAATTTTTTCTTTACAGACCCTGATAGCAAATGTATTACTCCTCTCCTCTCATGTAAAAATCAGAATTTGATTAATGACAGAAAACCTTTTAACACTGCTTCTCTATAAAGCTCATAGTTACCTTAAATATACTGGATACTTCAGAGGAATTGTAAAACACACCTCCTTTGTTTAAAAATCAATATCAATTCATTAATTAGAGTGAAGACTTGGCCTACAGTACCAGAAATGAAGACTGATGCTGGAAATTAGATCTATGCCTACATACTTTATGCATTCTGTCCCCTTTTCCCTCAATTGCATGTTCTATTTTTAAGAATTAGTGGCTTTCATCTTCAGGTGTATGAATACACTGGTGTGGGGAGGGAGAAAGACATTTCCTGCATTTAAAAAGAGATGAATTATCTCTGGACTTTACCAAATAAAATGAAACTAAAAGTAAAAGAGGGGAAAAAAAAATTTCCTGCATAGCAAAAATTAAGATGATGCATATTTACAATAACAAAAGCAGTAAATTAATCCCATGATAAGTGTCATATCATTTACTACACTAATTATTGTTTATAGAAAATATTATGTGCTTAAACATGTTCACCATTAAACATGTTTATGACTTGAAACTCAACTCAAAGATACTTCCCTCCCCATTATTTATTTGGTTAAGTAGAACCAAATTCAGAGAACTGGTGAAGAATATGTCAACAAAGGGCATAATCATAATGAAACTAGTATGATTTTATACTGTGGTATATATGCCATTTCATACTTTCAAAAGAGAAGTTAAACGATGTGAAAAAGAACCTGTTTTATTTTCTCCAGTTGATTAGAACAGGGACAATCTCAAAGTGCTGTTACAGGGACGCTAACAAGTTGAGAATATCCCTAGATGTATTTAACACACACACAGAGCTTTCAATTCCATTCACAAAAGAATAATCATTTGCATGTTTTTAAGCAGCAGCAGTAATCAAAAAAAAGACCAAAAGTTTTGTTTGCTATTAAAAAAATGAGCAAACCCACACAACTTTATAGAGTTTTGAAGAGGACATGGACTGAGAAATCTAGGCTCTGAAACACAATGCTGTGAAAAATGCTTTTTCAAGCCTGACTTTTTTTACAAAGTCACAGAACCATACTCTGAAACAAACCCAAACGAATAAACCATTTACTTTGCCATCTAGCATGGTGCTTTTATTTCTAAATTCTTGGGAGATACTCAGGACACTCCAGTGAGGAGAAATAGCAAGCACCTCTGATAAACAAAACTAACTTGTTAATGCCAGTAGGAAAGATGCTACATTAAACTGCAAACATTTAGAGTGGAATGGAAGGTTTCTGTAAATCAGAGATGAAGCATCTATAATATTACACGGAAATAATTTCAATTAAAGGTATCAGATTTGTAAACCTAAGTAGTGGACTAGCTTTCAATATTTTTCTGTAGTGAGTTGACAGAACATTACTGTTAGGAAGACAAGTCACAAGTACTACGAACTGCATCTGTTTTAAAAGACAAACATATGTGATAGTTTTTTCCGCATATCCATAGCAATTTAGTAATACACAATTCATATTTTCAATCCAACACACTCAAACTGAGTTTCGCCGTATTTTCAGATTTCTAAAAAGTACCTTCAACTGTTTCCCTGATGACAGGGCACAGTATATTCAGAGCCAACATCCCAACCAGTCTGTGAGAACTGTAAAGTCCACTTTCCAGCAGTTTTCATTCTTATCAAGTAGTACACCTCACACTACCTCCATTATTTTCCCTCTCCCCCCATCATGGGTGTCTAACAACACAGTATAACTTAGAGTGTGGCTTCTCCCTTAGCAGGGAATCTCTCTCTAACTGGATGCTATTTGCATGAATTAGAAACGTAATCTTATCTTTTAGACCTCTCCCTTTCAAACCAGACAGCCAGTCAAAAAAAAAAAAAGAAAAAAGATAAACTGACAGTACAATCATGTCGGTCTTACTGTGTTAGGAAATCAAAGCTAAAATCGGGTACAACTTTCCACTGAGAAACTTTCTGCTAGACATGCAAGAAGCATGGTAAAACCACTCTGAGAAACCAATTTCTCACAGGGCTTCAGGTTTGCAGACTCCTACTGAGGCAGGTAAGTTTCCATACAGCGAGAGGGACCATCCCCGAAGTGATGTGTAAGACATACGCTTAGTCACAGAATTAGACCACCTGACACATTACACAGAAGGAAACATAAACAAGTATTTCCATTAACTGGAGAAAAGAAAAAAAAGGAATAACCACAAGTCTATAAATTACAGGTTCTTGACACTTAAAGGAGAATTGTGGAACATGTTTTGTTTCTTAAGCAGTAGTAACTTCTGAATGACCACAACATATCACCTTAAACATCTGATTTACAAATTAACAGTGAACTGTAACATCCCTTAAAAGAAATACTGCAGGTATGCTTAAAAACTGAAGCCCAGAAAGTCCTGCAGTCAGGAGCGACAGATCACATGTATCAGCAAGGCAGCCTACTCACAGGTTCAGATCAAGCTCTTCAGGCTGGACAGAAGGCAACACGAGCAAGTGAGCAGACCCACTTGGTCGAGCAGGCCTTGGCCACTAGTTAGAGACCCCCGCAGTACTTCACATTCCAGCAGCCGGCCGCGCCGACGGCGCCGAGCCGCTCCATCCCCATAGCAGCCCCGAAGAGCAGTCACGGAGCCGGGAAACTGAGGCAGGGGCAGGCTGGGTTCACCCAAGGTCGCCCAGTCTCCCCAGGGGGGCGGGAGAAGCCCGGAGCCACCCGCCCGCCCGGCCTTCTCTCGGCGGCCCGGCACCCATGTGTCTCACAGCGAGGACGGAGAGGACCCTCGGGGCCGCCGCCTCCCTCCCGCCTTCCCCTCCCCGGCGGAGGGGAGCCGGCAGGGCCGACTCCCTCCCCTTCAGGGCCAGCGTGAGCCGGGCGCCATCCCCGCTGCTGGCCCTGCGCAGCGCCCACACCGACCTGGGCACCTCGGCTGCTGCTCCCGGGCGCTCCCGCCGCC
>WBMZ01013624.1:0-59377 GCA_013400975.1 Atrichornis clamosus
TCTTTTAAACTAAGACAGCAAGTTTGGGGGTACAACTGTGATGATTTAGAGGTTGTTACAGGCCCAGAAATCTCAGAAGGCCCTGCTGTTTTCTCTCCAGATCTGCTAAATGCAGGCCTGCAGTCACCCCATACTAAGGCAGCAGGAGGTGAGAATCCTCATCCTCTTTAAAAACAGAAAATACCAGGAATGCCCAACATGTGGTCTCAAGACCACAGACTGCAGGATTCAAGCATGAACTGTCATTATCTGAATTCTCCTTGTGTATTACTGAGATTGCCAAGTGTAGAGGACTTTAGCTCTCCACAACCTTTGTGCTAAAAAGACTTTTTCTCCCACTTGTGTGCCGGATGTACTAGAACATGACTTAAGCTTTGTGAGATTAATTCTGGATCAGTGTGCTCTTGATTATGTAATTTGTCAAGATGTGCTACTTAAGGAAAAGCAGGTGCTCAGTACAGCTTCTCACATTACAGTTTAGCAGCCAGATTCCCAATGCATGCACCTACTTTGTATCAGCTGAAGGCAACAAAAAAAGTGATACTTCCATTTTTGTGCCCAGTTTGAAGTGTCCAAGGCAGTTGTTTGCAGCTGTTTGGTTTTCAATGTCCAAGCTGCAGACAACATCTGTGTGGAGTGAGGGATGATTCCCATGGGAGGTGCTCTGGGAAGGAGTGTTGTAGGTGCTGGACTACTCTGCATGTAACCACTTTAGGCTGTCAGGATTTTGTTGTTCCTAGTGACTCTCTGGGCACCCACAACCTTGATTAGGTATATTTATATTTTCAAGTACCGCATCCTTTTCTTGTAACAGGGAAGGCCAGAAAGACATATGAACTCATCCTATCTGCTTTCCAAGATGTGACAACACCTGGAAGTGCTAGGGCTCAGAAAAGGATGGAGAATCAGTATATTTCAAATTTATTTGCCTAACTTACCCCAGGCTTTCACACACTTCCTGATCTAGCAAGCTGCAATGGAAATTAAACATACTTTCATAGATTTCCAAGAACTCTCCATAGACATGCAAGCATTATCTCCATTTGGCTAAGAATGTTTTTCTGGGGCACTCGGAGACTAAGTGTGCAGCCCCAAGCATTAGTGGCTATTATTACTATTTGTTTCCATATTGTATCACCTTCAATGAAGACCCATTCTTAGGTCATTTCCGTAGTCACTGCACAGTTACAAAACTAAATGACAGTTCATGCACAAATGAGCTCAAAACCCAAGTAACAGCATGTTTTAACAGCAAATATATTCAGAAAAGCCTTCTGTCTTTCCTGGTTAGCCAGGAAATGAGGCGCTTTTTTTGCCTCTGTCAAAGGCCTGGCAGGAGTCATCCTTCATTTGGACACATCCATAACAAACAGCTCTCCCTGTGAGTGACCACAGAGCGTACAGCAAAAAAAAATTAACCTGGCTGCCACATTTAAAGTTACTTTGGGGTGCAGAAAAGCATCTGCCTGCCGTGCACAACACTTCTGGTGATGGTCTTTTGAGCTCTGAATCTAGCTGCCTCACTCTCACCTCTGCTATCACCTGTGCAGCAGTGATCAGAATAGAGCAGGGAAAGTAAAAGGAAAATTACCTTTTTGCAAAAAGCTCTGCATTGTTTTTCTAGGAAAAAAGCAATAAAATTCTTAATGTTACTAGATATTCATATTAGCACAGGCAGGATGATATCTCAACATATGTGTGCATTGTGCCAAAAAGAGAGACAAAAAAGAAATCCCAGGTGGCCTTGAAATTACAGAGTGTGTGCTGCAGGAGCTTTTAAATTCCTGTGCAAAATACTTCACATCCTGAACAAAACCATGTCTAAAAATAGGCCCATAAAAGATAAGTGATGGCATTTCTCTGTGTGAGTTCATGTGCATTTGACAAACATGAGAATTACCAAGCAAACTGTAGGTTTCATGCAAGATGCTCACAGTCATTTACTTTTTGTGACTGATCCAAGTTCCACTCTTACCCTGAAAGAGAAAACATTGATAGATCCCAGAGCAAAGCAATTGTTTCAACATAGTAAATTGAATCCAAACATGAAAATAAGATGGAAGACCTATTTTCCAGAGTTGTAGACACACCTAATTAGAGCTCTCAGCTGCAGACTCTAGAGATTCTAAATGAATGGGAATGACATATTACTAGAAGTAAAGTAATATGAGCAGGAAGACATGGCAAAATTTAGTTCTAACAGATTACTTGAAGCTATGTAAAGATTAGTTATCTGCAATTCTAGCAGTGCAACCAGAAATGTTTAAGCACACTGCTGTCCTCTCAGGCACTGTAAAATCGCACTGTTGCTAAATAACACTGTAACTTCCCATATGTAAGCCAGCTGGTTTGCACAAATGTTTTAAAGTGCTTGTGACCAATACTTTGCTGTGGTATGACAAGCTTGCAGTATCTGACAGATGAGAGCTGCAGACTTGCATGCAAGCAACCAGTGCAACAAGATGTTTCCAAGTCTTGAATGGACATTTTTTTTGCCCACAGTTTATTGACAGTACTACAAATTGTGAGGAGCTATCAACAGTAACACTATACTTATGGCTGTGATATGAGCTCTTGCAGCTGACTTTGGTACAGTACTGAGACTTGATTCTTGTGAATGCAGACAGAGGCTGTTCACGACTGAAAGCGTACATAAAACGCCGGACAAAGGAGACAAAGAAAATAATGAATATCCTTTTGACATATGGGAAACAGGACAGAGACTAAAAACATCCTTAAGGGATATCCCCACCAATAATTTCCATGTTTTCAACCAAGCATGGCAGAAGTGCAAGACGGAGATGCAAATATCTATTTTTTTCCCATGTAGACAGAAGAGCAACCCCCAAGTGCCCTCTGCTGAGGGCCACAAACTGAACTCAGCCTCCTGATTAGGCACTGCACAAACTAAGGCTTTTTGTTTCATTAAACACAGAATTACTTATGTGTTTCTCTGACAAAATTCGGGAGACTGCTATAGGAGACACCTACAATGGCTGCCCTGTGAGACTTCTCCAACCTCCCTATTAAAACCTTCTAGATACTCAGTGAAGGCAACAAACAACTGTCAGGATGATGTTGACAAGGTGCAGGTAACAAGGTAAAGAATGTCTAGCCTGAAGTCAATCTGAAATAAATGTCCAACATGAAAAATATGGGATAGCCACTGATTTCTCCTGAAAAACAACTAACACTCAAAATGGATAGAGTGCCATCACACAAACAATTAAGAGTAGAAATATTTGCAAGGAAGGGAGAGGAAAGTACGTAGATGTAGCTTTAGCCCATTTTAGAGGGATGATCTAAATAAAAAGAAAAAAGGAAGGTAAATTAAACTGAAGCTAAAGTCTAAGGGAGAAATGCTGACACTTATCTATAATTAATAGACTAATACCTTTTAAGGGCAGGAGAGACTAAACAACCATCTAATGTGATGTACTGCACTAGTGCTGTGAGGAGAACACGTTTCTGAGATTTTTGACATTCGCCTTTTTTTTAGTTAAGAACTAAAGCTGACTATTTGAAAATTATCCATGAGAGAAAATGCTGAAAAGGCTTGTCTGAGCCCAGGAGAATGGACAAAAAAAGAAAGAAAATAATAAAATAGTGGAAATTTTGTCTGCTCCGCCAATATCATTTAAAAAAAAAAAAAAGATGGCATCATAGAATGTAGCATGAAGTGCTTTTCAGAATGAAAACCAACATTTGGCTTTGAAAACATTACAATTATAAAATTTAGAATTATTAGGAATTTTTTCCCGCTCACAGAACATGTGTGAAATGAACTTATTTGCACAGTCTTTGGAGATTTTTTGATAGTAAGTTTTCCCATGAAGAACAGTGTTACTCAGATTCTTCTAGGCTCACCTTTATCCAACATAGGTCAGACTAGCCAGTTCTGCTCAAAGCTCACATTTTCCAGCTGTACAAAGGTAGACTTTTTTAAAAGGTATCTGGTCAGGACACAAGAGCATCAAAGTATAAAAAACACACCATATTTTCATCATGACACTGAAAGATTATGAACCAAATGTTTAACAAACATTCCAGGGAACTAAATGGATCAAAAAAAGACTGACTAGGAAAGGGACAAATTGTATCCAACTACTGCAGGCTTCTCAAGAAGAAAGTTGCTTATCAGAGGGCAGTGAGGCACTGGAACAGGTTGCCCAGAGAAGCTGTGGATGCCCCATCACTGGAAGTGTTCAAGGCCAGGTTGAACCTCATGGCAGGGGAATTGGACCTAGAGGATTTTTAGGATCCTTTCCAACCCAAGCCATTTGATGATTCTGTGAAAAAAAACACTGTAGAAAAGGCCTCATGCAGAAGAAGACTGACCCTGTTGTAAGAATAGCTCAATGTGGTTTCTCCCAAGTGGTTGAGAAGGTGGTAGATCACAATGAGGACTTCCAGTGCTAATGTTTTTGCTCATGGCTGGGGCTGTGCACTATGTTGTTTCCAAGGTTATGTCATGATGAGTCAGGGTATATAGCCTTGGAATGGTGCAGAATTCCTGGAGATGTGGATTTGTGGTTAGTATTTTTTCCCCTCCTGTCAATGACTGGCAGCAATAACCCATTCACAAAGTTGTGGAGGTGACTGGGGCACGTGACGGCTGTTCAATCCCCAGAGCAAGCTGATGCAGCAGGTAACGGGAAGCAGGGTCAAGAATTACAACACTGCAAGTCAGGTCACCTAAGGATCTGTTTTGTAAACGGGACACCTCAAGAAAAGGCATTCATAGCAGTAAAGCTAAAAAAAGCTAACCTGTTTTACTTTTCACATAAACAATGAGGAGCACCCACACTGATACGGCACCTACATGGAGAGTAAGTGAGGGCTTTTTAACTCCTAATCCTCTTTAATAAGATTACTGTTACATACCCAACCGAGCACCTCACCTGCACAGGGTTTTCCTAGACCTGGAAAGAGTATATCCCCTTTAAAAGCTTTTTTGCATTCAGGAATTCTTCCAAGTTGCTTAATGCAATAACAGAGTAACCAAACCAAACCAACCAAACAAACAAACTAAAATATGTGAAATGCAAAAAAATTTTATTTGCATAGGGAAGAATTTAGAGGAGTGAAGATTCCCTAGAGTGTCTCTGTTTTTGACCCATGCTGTAATTAACTACAATATAAAATGTGTTCCAAAATAATTGCAATCAGGTTAGAAAATGTCAGTTGCTCACCTGAGCATTCTAAAGAAATGTCTGAGTTGTGCTTTTAAAGCTGCATAAAAACAAACTCAGCTAAAAACTTTTGCAATTCAAAATATTTAGCTGAATGACAAGAAAACTAATCCGTGGTTTATTATTAGACATGATAAAAGATTTCTGAACATCCTGGATGTTCATATTTTTCTTTTGCTTTTTTAATGCAGTGCTACACTGAAAAATGACTTTGTCAAAAAACATAGCTGAGTCTTTTGAAAGTGAGAAGTGGTTGTTGAAACACAACAAAAAACGCCTCAAAGAGGTCTAATGTTTGGTGATGTGTACTCTGCTCTTTCTCTTTTCCACACCCTTTGAGGATGGCATCAAGTCTGATGTCAAAAAATAGAGGTGCTCAGAATCACCAGTTTCCCCTGAAAACCTGAGCCAGCTTCTCCTTCCTTGGTGTATCTGTCCCTGGTCCATAATCATTTAAAATCAGAGGCTCATTTCAGACCTTGACATAAGTTTTACTGCTCCCATTAGCTCGAGAGCATGAACAAAGCAGAGGGAGAGTGCAGTGGATGCACTGACTTCTGGTGTATGTGTTATTGATTGAGCACATTGCAAAACAGCTGAAGTACTTCTGATTTTGACTGTGGAGGCTCCTGGTCCTGTCCTGTCAACCAAGACACCAGGTATCACACATCACCAGCAGAATTGTTAGACTCCTGTCTGATACCTCAGGGAAGATTTGCTAACAATGGCATTAATATTCCGAAGGCCATACTCAAACCATTCCCATCCCTAGTGAGATGTGGATGGCAAAAGCCTTCTTTCCCAACTCTGAAAGTCAGGTCAAGGAAATTAAAAGTATAATTATTGAGGAAAGCAGAGGGTATCCCTTACCTTAGGTGGAGGAAACCTGGACCTTAGAACACGCTGCTGATTGCACTGATAAGGAAAGTAGAAGCAGTCTGTGACACCTGTTGGAAATTCATTACTCATGTTGATGTGTGAAAAGGAACAAACAAATTATTCACTGGGACCAAACTGCTATCAAGGGAAACAGCTAAGGAAAAGGAATCCTTTCACTTGTAAAAGGAGCACTTGTGATGCAGGATTACTAAGATACAACAAACATAGTGCTCCAGAATGCTATTTTGACAGATTCAATTTTTGGAATGAAATCACATGCTAAGTGGCATGCTTAAGCAGATGCTGGGTGAAATCAAATTAGGGCTGGATTTAAATGATACTTTGAAATTATTTTAGTGGTTCTTATTGATTACAAAATGTAATTTTACAGGACAATATTGTGCATAATCAAAATGCAGTCATAAAGTAAAAGGTCAGGATATTACGGAGAAATGGTCTTTTATCTTTACAGTAGTTAGTGAAGAAGACTAAAAAGAGTAAAACTAAGGACCTTTTCTGAAGTATGGGCTACCCTTTTCCCTGAATATGAGGTTAGCAAAGATAAGAGAATTTATTCAAACCACCAGGAGCTGCATGCTTCTTCCCCTTCTGTGTATATTTCTGCTTATGTAGCTGTGGAATTTCATGCTACTATCTTAAATATTTTTCTGGTTTCATTATATTAGAGAGGAGATAAATTGTGTTTCATCACATTTTATACTGAACGACAGACATTTGATGAATGTATTTGTCTTCATTTTATTAATTTTGAATAATTAATGCCCCCAAACTGGAAGATTCCCTATGTTACAAATCCACCTAATAGGTACCTCAGTGAGGGGAGCTCTGATTTGCAGGGACTCAGCAGGAGCAGCATCATATAGGATAGATCCCTGTGCAACCCCTTTCCCATTTGTTCTCTTGTATCCAAAATTTCAGCCAGCATCTCATAGATCATGTTTACCCACTGAGGAGGAGAGGTCATATCCTCTGCTGAGGGAGTCCCAGAAATCAATTCATGGTGGGAAAAGCCCAGGCCATGGTACATTCTGTTGGCATCAAGCAAGGGCAATCCAGTGGTTCAAACTGGCCTGAGAGAGACAGTCCACCTTCTATCGGCAGGATCAGTGGCTTTCACAGATTGCTACTGAAAAAAGGGTCACAGAATAAAAATGCTGGTAAAAATTAATTCTGAACTTTCAGAAATTATTCATCTAGATGGGTTCTACTTTATTCCCCCAGGTAGTATGAAAACACCTCATTCAGTAATATAAAAGTATTTCATTTGGATAATAGCTGAACTATATAATTTATTATCAAAATTATATGCTGGATACATGTAATACAGGAGGTGTGTAAATTCAATATTATCATGCATATTTTATTATGCCATTCGAGCTGCAACAAACAGAACTGGAAAAGTGGGGAAAAAACAAATTTACATTATTGAAATGAAACATTCATGCCTTTTCAAAACCAAACAAGAAAATAGAAATGGTTCATTTAAACATTTTCTTGTCAAAAAAAAAAAAAAAAAGCAGCTAACATTGACATCCTCCCATGAAATGTTTTGATTTTAAAAACCGTTATTCTCTGCTGGAGAAAAATGTTCTGCAAAAAACTGTCTGCCTGCTCTCATTGCCAGACACAGGCAATGGGACATTGGTTACATTGCTTTCTAAAATACAGGTTGGTCCTGATGGCTATGTCATGTTTCCAGCCTCTCTCCTCCAATTTGGAGATGCAGGCTGAGATGGTAGTGATGTCCTTGTGAGAGATGACTCTTAAAATGGTACATCTGGACTGGTCAGGCTGTGCACCCAGCAGGCCCTTTGCAAACAGCACAAGAAAGGATCTAAGCAATGGTAATGGTATGGTGCAATGGTAAATTAAAATGCAATGGACAGTTAAAATGACTGCTGGTGATAGCATTTTAACTGCTCTGACACTACCTGGCACCAGTGAGCAGGATCACATCCACTCCAAAACACATGGCTTCTAAAGTTATGGAAAGGTCATTTTCTGCTTCCTGGATTGAAAGGACGTTGCACCCTAAGAAAAGACTGGTATGTTTTTATGTGATGTTTGGTTCAGCCTGCTGCACCCTTGAAACTAGTCTTCCCCAGCCATGTCCTACCAGCCTGGTTTCCCCCTTCCCCTGGCTCATTAACACCAGGGGTTAACTATACCTGCTCAAACATCCAGGCTGATTGTCTGAGAGAAAAAGTTACTTTGCTCCCCCTGAGGTTAAATTTCTCCCAAATTAATCCAGAGAAACAAAGTCAACTGAATAAAAATAAGTAGGAGTGTATCTGACAGCTATTTGTAAGAGCTCCAAAAATTCATTTATTTCCCATCACTTAGTGCACTTCAGGAACAGGAAAGATGAATGTGCTTTCCTCTCCATCTGAGGGGGCTTGTAGCTATAATTAAGAGGGTATTATTGCTGAAGTCTAATTACATTCTTTAAAGTATGCTGATAAAAGCAGACAAAGAATTGTTTTAAAGCTTCATTCCACCACTGGCTCTTTTACCCATTCTAAAACCAGCCACCAAATAAACAAAATATGGTGAAAGCAAATCTCACATGATATCATTTTTACCATTCTTTCCAGCAGGAAATGTGATGGGTGGGAGGAGCAGAGAAGTAGGCAGGATTTTAGGTGTAATTTTTGTGCAATTGAAATTTTCCTTTAGGTGGCTTTCTTTTCTAGTTGAACAGGTTTTTCATTTTGGTAACAGTGGTTACATTAGGGGCTAGCTCGGTTCATTTCTTGCTAATCCTCATCTGATTACTACCCCTGAAGTCTTCTTTGACCTCTCTTATTTTTGTCCACAGATGTGATCAGAACATAAGCAGTTTGGGACCAGGGCAGCATGTATCCTTGCTGTCCCACGGCACATACGTAGCGTATGAAATCTGCCCTTTGACTAAGGTTTCCAGACACCATCAAAGTGTGGTAAGTCGTTTTCATTCTGTGTGTTCATTTGCTTGAACACTTATTCTTTGCACGCATTATTCTCAGACATAATCAGGGAGTGTACAGCAGTTTACCTATTTTTTACCTTTTTTTTTTCTAATGAAATGTTTCTTTGACCTTTAAACACTAGTGAAGGCAGATGACAATGCGCACAAAATGTTAGTCTTAATTGTTTTGAGTGATGTGACTTCATTATGAAACTTCTTTCAGAAGTTTAATTACTCCCAGAGCTGCATTTAAAGCAAGGGGAAGGTATCAAATGAGACAACGAAGGGAGTTCAGTGGATTTGATCTTATTTTCTGAAATCGGGCGATCTCATGCTCTCGCCATTTATTAATACAGATCATTTCCTCCCATTTCTCACAATTGAATTGAGCTGCTGTTTGCATGCTGATGGGGCAAGTAAGTGGGGAGCTGCGTTCGTCACAGCCTGATAATGGATGAGAGCTGCTCGTTCAGAGACAGGCAGCTCCTCTGGAGGCCCTGCGATTTGCCAGAATATATTACATTTTTCCAAGATTATTGCACAGCAGATGATTAATATTGCATGCTCAAATGGCCTTTTCAAGGACTGAGTGGGGAGTGCAGGGGGACTAAGGGAAAGCCTCAGAAGACTAATTTCCTATCTGCACATTGTGATAGAAATGCATAATTGCAAACAGTGCTTTGTAACTTGCCAGTGTAAAAGAGGGAAGCCACTGAGAAATATGCAGTCAGAGGAAATATGTCTTCCATTGACAAAATCAGCAGAGCCCTGTTGAAATCAACGTGGCTCCACCGGTTTGCATCAATGAGGAATCAAGGCCAGAAAGATTACCGGGGACATGCAGCCGGGAATTGCCATAGGTGAAGCAGTAGTTTTAGCAGGATGAAGAAATATAGTCCCTGAACCAAGGACAGCTTCTGGTGTGGACTCTACAGGATTATACAACCGGAAGAAGGATGTTTAGAAAAGTTAGGTGTTATCTGCTCTGCAGTACTGAGGGAGTGTGCTGCATCTCAGTCTGAGTGGGAGTGGGGGAAGAGCTGGCAGCTCTCTGGTATGGGATGTATGGAGTGGATGAAGAGCTTCTGTTCGATTAGGGTGACTGTGTAATGTGTTAAAAACATGCCGAAGATTCCACTGGCTTTTGTAGTCAGCGAAGAACTCTGCAAATCCCAAAAAAGGGGTATGTATTAATGGTGGAAGTGTTTTAGCAGAGCTGAGTGGCGTAGGTGAGAGACAGTTGTATAAAGTGTTTCTCAGCTCTTGCCTCTCTGGTGTAGCTTGGGTCATATTTTGGCAGTGTTGTAAAGCAAAGCCTTGTTTAAACGCCCCCACATGACTGAGTTAGGTTTGGATGGACCTTGGGTGGGCTCTGTGCTCTTTACGGCTACAGCAGCATTAGCCTGTTCTTTTCAGGCACAAGAACTTGAACCAAATTCAGCTCTGAGCCTAAATAATGTGAGAAAATGTCTCAAATGATTCACCTTCCCCTTCTTTAGCCTTTGCAGGAGCACTTTTGGCTAGCTGCATGTATCATGACTCAAAATCCTGGGAGCACATCCAAACTGGAAATGCTTCCCTCTCCTTCCACTCACGTGTCCTCCCAGCTGTGCTAGCTGCAGGCAGGTTGTGCTATTCCTGAGATGCAAAAGTTTTTGATGCCACCTTGTTTTAACCACTGCTTTCTATGTGTACCTCATTTTAATTTCTTCCACTCCCTCAAATATACATACTGCTCCAATGGAGGTTCCCTCTAGGATGATCCTGCTGGTGTTTCCCTAACTGTCAGAGAGAGAAAGAGGCTGTGGGGGTGTGTGCAGTGCTGCTGGACTCCTGGGTCTGCTGCAAATACAAAGGCTGCATACTGTGTTTGCTACCCTGAAGAGATCAGCCAAAATCACACTTCTTATATAGGCCTGGATGAACGTATATTATTTCCTTACCAATTCCCTCCTACACAGATAGTGTCTGATAACATCTAAGCATCTAATCAGCATAATTTATGCTTCATCTACGCTGCCAGCTCTGAGCTGAATGTAAGGCCACAGAAAGCAATTCAACTCTCATACTCCTTGGTCCTGGATTCTCAGGTAACAGCTGAAAAAAGGCTGAGTTCACTTTATGTTGGAGATTTTCTTCATCCAATTTTGCATCCATTGCACACTAGGTGTATATTTATACAGGGTTGTGCCTAAATATGATTCATATCCCCTTAGACTTCATCAAAGCATGTTGCCTAAAGCAAAAAAAGTTGCTCAGATTTTTGTCAAAAAGTGTGTTGAGCTCACTGTGCTTGTGAGGAGACTTTTAGAGAGGGTTGGTTTTAGTTTGTATTTTTTTCCTTAATTAAAGCTTCGTTTTTTAGTCCTGTGGGTCCAACTTTGCCATAGAACTATTAGTCTAGAAATCCAATTTTTATATTGGATGCTTAGATTACTCACTTGTTTATTGTCCCAGGAAGGATGCTGAAAATTAAGAAACTACCAAACAGACCTAGGAAGAAGACAAGACAATTGTAACATGTGATGATGAATAGCAAAAGTTAATGAAGAAATCTATGTAGCCTGGGACGTTTGGCTTCCTGATAGTGTTTTTGTATAGTTAAGCTTGAAAAGAATTTTTTTGTTCACCTTTTAAAAATCCACACACATAAATTGATCACTCTGAGACTGTTGTGTTACATCAGGGGTAGGATGGTAATCTGGGAGAAGAGTTGGCTTATTTCCCTGCCATCAATTATCTGGTAAATATTTGGGAACAGTGAACATTTTCAATAGAAGTTGGTTGGGTGAATGGGGGTAGAAAAGGTCATGGCCCAGGTGATTTATCTGCAGGAAATAATCCAGCTACTCTGTAAAACCACTTCTGCATCTGGTCCTTTGATTGCCAAACTATTCATTCTTTCTAATGCATCAGATAAATGCTTATGTGAAGAAACAAAATAAAGAGCTGCTACAGTAGAGCAGAAGGCAGATAATTTAAACATGGAAAAGCTGCGATGTCATGGGAGATGTACATAAGCATCCCTTTGTTCCTTTGTCCTTCTCCTGGCTGTGGGAACAAGCCAAGCCTTAATAGCAAATGTGTTAATTCAGTCTCTAAGTCAGCTATTTGGGAGAGGTTTTGCACTGTTTGTGGCTGACCCACAAAATGAAGTCAAAGAAATATTACAATAAAGGGGGAGGGGGCCATAACACAATTTTCACGGTGGGTCTGCTCTGTGCAGATCAATAAGGAGGATTCAGCAGGGTCAGCCCACTGGCAGAATGGCATCCAACCCACACTACAAACTGCTTGTGAACAGTGCACATTCCTTGGTACTGTATTTACATAGCTTAATGGAGTTTTAAAAGGTCAAAATCCAAGCAGTGTACACTTTGGAGCATTACCTACATGCAATTGTGTTGCTGCATTCTTAATTGCATCTTCAGAGTACTGGAGATTTTTCTTTTGCTTTTTTTTTAACTGTGGGACTTTCTGACATGAGAACTGTTCCTTTTAAAATTTATGAGTTGCAGCAGGGACAACAGACGGCACAACTCATCTGACAGGAATGCTTTTAAAGCTCTGTCTTCCTTTGTTTGTAGAGGAGGTAAGTATAAATGCAGTAAATGTTCATCATTCCAGTATTAATGAAGTTGGATAGCATTTGGTTCAGACCTACAGGAAAAGAGGGCAAGGAATGGTGCTGATGGATAATTAAAGACTAAAGTTCGATTTTGGTGCCCTAAAGCAACCTCAATTTTATGTTAGTAATGTTGGTAGCTGGTTGAAACATATTTAGCCTTGTTTTGGACCACATCTTGGGACCATAAGACCTTTACCAAGCCCTTAGGCCACTTACCTCTGAAGGGAAAGTCTCAAGCTGATCAATCACCAGAGGACAGGGCCACACATACTGAGTTCCAGTATAAAGGCATCAATTACTTTAAAGAGCAGGTGTGCAGTGTCCTGTGTTTGCTCTGTCTGATCACGCCATCCTAGAGCTGAGTACACATTGTGTGCTAAACCCTAATTATGGGATGTGTTATCCTTTCCAAGTGACCATGTCCAGCATGGAGAGCATTGCATACAGCAAAATGCCACTCAGCTCTATCTAGATGTTTCTATCAACCTTTTCCCTGGGCCTAAAATATTTGGTATATGAGCTAGTAAAGAATCAAGAGCTCATGCATATAAGACATTAGCTCGTATTTGTTCTTGCCAATAATCATTAGTCCTGTAATTGATTTACTTCAGCACAGTCTATGCACAGACTATGCTCTCAGCTCAAAGAAGTCTGCCATGAAGACCCTTCAGCAAGTCAGACAAATCCCTTATTCCAGCAGGTCTGACAAGGAGATACAGTGGTGGAGACGACCTTCTGTGCCATTTATTCTTTTTCCAGCCATCCTTCACTCCCATGGGTTTCTGACCTGCCCAGAGCACAGGTTTCACATAGGCAGTTGGTATTGGTCTTTCTCTGCTGAGCTACTTTCCAAGTAGAAGTGAAAATGTGTGCATTTGTTACCAGTTTCTCATCACTCGTTGCTTGCTGTTAGAGAAACAATTATCTGTGGGATTACAGTTGTTTATAATATCTGGCCTCTTAGGTCACTGACAAATACGGGTTCATTTCAGCTATAGGGTTTTGATTGCGTTACTTTGGTAACTGTGGGAGCAAAAGGCTGCTTTGTCCTTTTTCAAGAAATAGAGGCTGGAGCCCTAATTCAGGCTTTTGACAAATTATCCTGCATCCCTTGCAACTTTGTAATTGCTTTGATGCATCAGATGGATTCCTTAAGTGCTTTTTCCTCAGTGAGGAACTGGTTGGGGAATAGTCAGGAGAATAAACCGGTTTTGCAACAAGACTTAAGTGGCGCCATGGGAATAACCATGCTGCTTAATCTCACCATGCTCTTGGAGGGGTGTGTGGCTTCCCAGCAGAACTCATTGTTTGCTATGTCAGGGCTCAGCCACACGACCCAATAATGCATCTTATGAAGATACCATGAGTCAGCTCGTGGTGCGACCCCTGCTGTAGTTCCTTCCTCCCCTTGCCCTTTTAGTCTCCTGTTGACAAGGTGATATATTTTTGCCGAAATGGTGTTCAGGAAAACAGGCAGGTCATGCTTCTGCTGGAACATCTAGGCTGACTTTTCAACCAAGACACGAACGCACCCACTCCTGCTGGGTGCAGCTCTATTCTAATTCTTCCTTCCTCAAATCAGGATTAAACTCCTCATCTCAATAAGACACGGGTGGTGCTAATGCCAAGAATTCTTCAATGTCTCTCCTCTGCAAGCCATACCAGGGAACAGGAATGTCACTTCAAAAAAAATTTTTCCTGCTGTCAAGCTGCTGGAGCTTCAAAGCAGTTTCTTACTGTCTGTGCTTTCATGCAGTTTGATGCTATTGATGTTTGTAGAGTTAATACATTTATGTTTGTTTCAGGCCTTCTGCAGTAGTTCATTCCATAAAGGGTAAAACCCTCTAAGAAATGCAAGACCTTTAGTTACTCCGGCTTAATTCTGTTCAAAAGACTGTCTTAAAAGACAAGATTAGAGAGATCATTAGTTCTTTAGGTTCATGAGATGGCAGGAATTAAGAGAAGTTGCTCTGCTGCCCTGTGAAGTAGTGTACACGCAGCACTAGAGAGGGGCAGGGGTAAGAAACAGGCTTTTCTGAGCTGTTCTCAGGGAAGAACTGTTTTCTATGGACAAAAGAGCAAATATCTTTCTCTTGGTGCTTCTGAAAATGACTAGTGGAACTCTAGAATTAATGCAATGTAATGAAGAGCAACAGTAAAGTGAAACACATGTTCTCAAATCACCTTTCAGCAACTTCCTTGGAGATCCTAAAATGCTGAAACTCCAGAGCCTCTTAATGCCAACTTCAGCTTCAAAACCACCCCTTTCTCAACACTTAAAACGTCAGGTTCCTGCTGTCATCTTGCTGCATTTGTGCCCTGCCATCATGTCTGAGAGGAGATGGCACTTCCTTCTCAAGGCTGCATTTAATCTACTTATGACAGGTATGTTTTTTCAGCCATTAAGCTCTGCTCTCTGATCAGAGCTCTTCAGAAGGAGACTTATTTTTTAATCAGTGTTTTGCTCCAAGGACAGGAAGAATTTAAAAAGTGAATTTCTACTGTTCCTAGATGTCTCCATGCCATCTCCCCTGAAACTAAAGCAGTAGATCTGAGTCATCCTTGCAGTATTCCAGTTTTATGCTGAAATCAGTAGGATACACAGAATTAAAATGCAGTGATGCAGCAGTGAATTAACTCAGCAAAAACCTGAGGTTCGTAGCATCCACTTCTGCAATGCTCCATGGAGTACATTGCTGATTAAACTATGGGTGCCATTTCTGCATCAAATTAGTTTTCAGAACTGCATGAGTGATAACTTCCTCCTGGCTTTCTTGGGACAGCAAGGAAGTGGAAGAGTAAAGGTGCAATATTGCCCTTTTTTATTTTTAATATTTTTTCCTGTGAGTTATTATCTGAGACACTGGATTTTTCCCTGAGAGCTATGATTCTTTGATGGGTCTATTCAATATTGGCATTTATTTGTTTAGACTGAGAGAGCTGAGAGATCTGAGCTTACAATATCTTATGTTGCAGTGAAGTTCTAGCAGGCTCAGGGAGTTTGTGAAATGGAAATTCCTCTCCTGTTAAAAAAATTCTGCTTTCCTTGGGGGAAATGTCAGGAACATCCTAATGTCTTTTTTTTTTTTTTTTTTTTTTGGTAAGCACTTTATTTTTATCAATGCCTTTTCAAAACTCTGCAACGGTTTCATATTCTGAATATTTTTTTTTTTTTGGTCTGCAAAGGTTAAGGGAGTGATCAGGAGTTATCACATTATCAGAAGGTATTAAAAATATGGAAGGTGATGAGAAGGGCTCAGTGTAACTACTAGCAGCAGATAAAAATGAGTAATATGCAGCTTCACAGTTTTGATGTTGCTTCTATTAGCCTTGTCTATGAAAGATACAGCAATCTCCTGCCTTGCCAGTTAGTCCTCTCATCTACCCCAACTCACTGCTATTTGTCCTCTTGGCTTCAGCCTCAATCCCCTTCCCCACAATATCATCACTTCCAGTAAAATAGGGTGAGAGAAAAAGGAGAAAAAAACCATCGAAGCAGCCTAAATCAACCAAAAAGTGTGCGGAAACTGCTGGAGTTCCCTGTGCAACGCTCCCATCATGCAGAGAAAGGAGGTTGCCTAGGATCTTATGCACAGGCTGTGCTCATTCAAAGATGCTCACGTATCCAGCCCAGGAAGCACATCGATTCAAGTCTTTGCCTCTGAAGAACCAAGATCATGAAAAATTCAATGCAAAATGGTTGGCAAATGCAGCCAAATACCACTTGATGAATCACCAGTGCAATCTACCAGTATCACAAGCCTATAGCAAAAGTGACGGCAGATAGTTTATTCTAAATGGCACAAAATTATGGATGGATTATTATAAATTATATGGATTATCATATATTATATAGATTATTAATAACATCTCTGAGTAAGCAGTCTTGAGACAGGTCAATATGGAGGAAATATAAGCAATTCCTTGTTAAATGTCTGCACTAAATATTTATTTATTAGTCTGATAAAATGGATCACATGGTGTGTATAGATGGCACAGACCATACTGTCCTTGCTGTTCAGCTTGAGGGAGACACAGGAAGGTTACGTGGGTTAGAAACCAGGTCAAGCAATCAGCCAAGGAGCTGGGAACAACAACATTATGTGCTGTCAGACCGAATCTAACCTGTTAAAAATACAAGCAGGGCGGGCAGTGATCTTGCCGCTAGTTCAGTGCCTCTGTTGCTGCTGAGACACCGCTGAAACGCTTTATCTCACTGAAAATATATTTTCTTCAAAAATATAAACAGAACCCAATCCTGTACATGAGAACAAGTTCCAAAAGAAATCCAGATATTATATCAGGAAACATTAAGAAACCTTAGTTGAGATAGCACAGATATTTAGAGTGAAGATTTCCATACCTAGATGTAGATACCAACAGTGACAGCAGTCAATATGTTACCTAAAGTCTCATACTGTATCTTAGCATGGGAGGTTTTTTTCAGTAGAAAATGTATAAATATGTTTCTTCTCTGTAAGTAACAGAAACAAATTATTTCAAGCATGAGATTAAAGTTTTAGGTTAATATGTTTTTGAGGTTTTTTTTTTTTTGAGGAGGCCTATTTGAATAATGCCTTTACTATTAACACTCATGAAGGGGTTTTGTTTTAATACCTAGATTTGGCTCTTTTGGCCTGGGAATTCCTCTGAAGATTTCAGTTTCAATTTGGCCATCTTCATGTCTATGTTGAGGGAGGAACATAATGGTGAAAACAGGCTTTGCTAAACCTCTCAGTCTTGGTTTCCTGCCGAGTGATACACTAGAGGACTTGGCTATATGAATATGTACATTCTTGAAACATCAGAGATGAAGAGAAATGAAAGTCAGCACTGCATTTTTTTTCCTTCCCTTCAAAACCACTGCTATAATACGACCTCCATTTGTTATCCTGCCAGTCGGTGTGTGTAGGCTGTGTCTAACCTACTTCAGGGCTGAAGAAGGCATCATACACAGGAGCTATCAAGGCTCAGCTCCTCAGATTTGCAGTGAATTGAATTTGATGGATCAGTAATCTCATCTGCTTTTCCAATCCCTTTTGCTTTTGCACTGAGGCCCCACTAGAACCATCTCTGAGCTGAAATGTCCCTGACCTCTCAGCTGTGGAGTCACCTCTGTAGGTGGCATAGATGGACTAGATGGCATAGATGGAGGCTGCTGGGGCAGTCTTTTGGTGTTTTCTTCCTGTCTGAATAAGGGGTTTGGAAAATATAATAATTTCCCACAAAAACCTATCCAACAGAAGACTGCTATTTTCACATGAATTTATTCTATAGATCCACTAGCAATATTCACATAAAGTTCTCATTCTATATGTGTATGCATGGTAGGGGACACTGCTTTTAAGACAAGAAGAAAAAGCAGTGGATGGGCAGAGGGAATGTTAAGAGTTTAATTTTTTTTCCCTACAGGAAAGAAATATTCTTTAGTTTTGTTACATTTTCTTTTAAAAGCACCTCTCACTTTTTAAACTCATAATGTCCAATTTTATAATTTTTTGGCCTCCTTATACCTTCTTAAGTTTACCAGCATACTGAAGGATGGGGGCTTTCAAGTGTTTGAAGGCTGAGACTACTTTTCACTGAAGTCACCAGGAGCTTCATGACTAATTTTAGTAGGGAGGGGGAAGGTGAGCAATCCTTGCCACCTGACAACAGACAGGAAGCTGCGTACCTTCACAGTTGCTCATCTGCTGACAATTTAAGAGTATTTTGCTATCTTTAAGTAGATAACATAAAAGGTCACCTCTAAACATGCCTCTGAAAACAGCAGGAAAGTTGCAAAAAGTTTCCATGACTGCTCTGTTTTAACTTCTTATTTTTTGCTTGGAAAAACTACAGTTTTTTGTTTGTTCTCCATCCTGTGCCGCTTCTGTCCTCATCCTTCTCTCACATACCTGAATACAACTTTGGTCCTTTGTGATCCAGCTCTTTAAACCACAGAAGTCTTGAATGGAAGGCACCTCTTGAGGTTATCCTGTCTAACCTCTCACTCACTCTCTCCTTAAACCACATTCATGTAAGAACTTTAGGAGCATCAATGTTCTTTATCAAGTGACAGCATCTGATGAAAAATCCAGGATATCTGCATCTTTGTGATCCCTCCAATTTAAAGCCGGTTCCTCATCTCCTCTACTTACCTGTAGCTATGGCAGGTTGCCAAGCCTTTCAGCAGGACACTTCTACGTTTTGTTCTTTCCCTTTGTCCCTCCCTCCCTTCCCATATTGTCGTTCAACTTCCTGTAAATAGGAAAGGCTTAGCATTACAAGATAACATGGCCCTGCTGGGCACACTTGGAAGAAGCCAATAATCAGTACACAGAAGATGGAAGTGCTTTGTTTGCTCTAGTGCTGGATCACTCTACAATAAAAAATCATTAGCCCCCGACTCATTCATACGTGTTCTTTGAGTAACACACACCAAGACAGCAACTGCAGTGCCTGGTGACTATGGTCATAAAAACAGGGTCAGAAATCTTGCTTGTTCTTTCTGCCCATCTCAGCTAACAGGACAGCCATACCATGAGTTTTCCGTGGCTTGAAATGCCTGCCTCTTCCCTCTGCTGAGGAAGACAGAGCCAGGGAGACCATAATGCGGCATGTGGGAAGCAGAAGCCACAGGAAAAAATGCACTTGCTGCAGCCGATGCTGCTGCTGAGTTATTGATGCTGGACAAGCACTGTTGAAGGACATAGAACAGACATGGGGAAAGGTGGAAAGGGGAAAGGTGTGCTGAGAAGGCAGGACTGAGGAAAAAGCCCAAAGCAAAAGGAACTGTGAGGTCTCTGCCAAGGAGTTGTGGTGCTGCCAGGCTTTCAGACAGAGCATGATGGCTAAGACAGCAGCAGAAACATTCATTAAAATGACTGGTTTAGCTTTTTGGACAATTAGTCCAATAATTACACCACTTATTTATTATAATAGCCTGCAGTTAATGGATGCTATGTAAGGGAATTAATGTCTCTAAATTATTTTAGAAATACCCTGAATATGTCATCTTTTAAAATAAAAATGCAGAACGTCTCCATAGGATGTTTAAACAAGTTGCAGATTGCTGTGTCAGGGCACCCTGCTATCCAGATATGCTGACCGCTGTTCAAAAGCCACACTTGCTCCTCAGAAAGTCAAACACACGTTAAGGAAAAATCTCTTGCTGTGGGGCTGGGAGCAGGACCCCGAAGCTGCTGTGTGCACTACCAGAGCAGCGATGCTCTTCAGCTCTGCAGCAAGCGGTGTATGTCCATCGAGGCTCTGCTAGTGCTTTGCTTCCATCAACAGCAGGGTAATACATCGCCTGCCTCAGCCTTGGCTTGGTTTGTGTCCTGTCTCTTTGTCAGATAGGAGATGGTGCCTTTGCCTACAGGCTGTGGCAGGCCTATTTATGATCTGCTCAGCACAGCCTGTCAGAGGCAGTTAAGATACCTTCACCTAAGCAAATGCTACTTGCTATTTCCCTGTTATAAAACTAAGGTCGTTTGAACTGAAAATACCTCAGCTCCTAACCAGAGTGGGGGAGAGTTCTGTGTAACTGGCTGTCGAAGCAGCACAGGAGCCACGGGAGTGGGGAAGGGAGCAGAAGCTGGAAGTTAACACAGCTATTGCCGAAGCACAGATGATGTTGACGGAGTTTGCGTGGATAAAACAGGCAGCCTCTCCAACGCTCAGTCTAGGATTCAGCAGGCTGGTCCAAGGCTCCATGTGGAGCAGTGCAGCTGTGTGACCTTGCCTGATTTCACTAATTGCCATTAAGGTGTGATAAACTCCATGAGCTAAATGACATGCAAGACTAAAGAAAGAGATTGCAAGTCCAAGGATTCAAAAGGTGAAATACAGCCTTGACAAAAGCATAAAACTCTAAGGAGACAAAGCAGCTAAGAAAATGGCAGTTGGGCAATGTCAAGCATCAGCTGTTCTCATGCAGCAACAGAGACAATGATTTCCCCACCCAGTGTTCTGGAAGGGATGTAGCAGTTTCCCTGTTGGGGTGGTGAATGTGTCCATGTTGGCCAGTGCTGGACAGCCAGAAGCAGGGCTGCTTCAACAGTTGCTTTATTCCTCTACCCCACTGCCCTGACTGCACTGGTTGCATTTTGCAATCAAGTCAATTCTCATCTCCAACTCCTTCTTCATGCTGACACAGCAGAGAGAAGGGAGTGGTCCAGTGGTGGCTGCTTAGTGCCACACTGCTCTTTTCAGATACCCACAGCTTCAGCATGGTGCATGTAAAAACTTCAGTGCCCCAGCCAAGACTGAGGCTGGGATCTGTGAATCCTAACTCCAATACTTATACGCAAGCCATGCTTCCCAGACAACAAGTGATTGGCACTGATTTGCATGGAGCAGCCTGGCTCCTGGGCAGCTGTACACCTAAAGCTGCAATATTTAATATCTCCATTAACTGCCTTTATATCAAAGGGGCAGGATGGAGCATATCTTTATGCATGCCTTGGTTTTGTGACACTGTGCTATATTTTTTTAAGAAGGACAAGATGTTCTGTTCTACAAAGCAGCACCTACTGAACAATATGAACTAGCCAGGTACTAAAAATTATAATGGTGCCTAACCTCTAATGGACTAAAAACTGTGTAAACCTGACAAATCCCGTAAAATGAAGATAATTATGCCTTCTGTATCAGGCATTTTTAGAACATGAACAATGCGTGTTCAGGAAGAATAAAGATTCACTGAAGGTACAGGGGAAATAATGGCACCTAGTATTCATGGGGCTGTAACAAAATATTGTTTACAGTTCTCCACTGGTTGAGAAATTGTCTATATTGAGGAAACTGGATGTAGTCTAAAGCAAAGATTGAAGGAGCATAAAACATGTAATATTATAGTTACAAGGCACATAAAATCATATTGGACCTGTGATAAATATTTGTGCCTGAGCAATTTTACATTTTACAAACTGCTTCCCCTGGAGGATAGTTCAAGAATACAAGGACACCCAATTTATCAGTTTTTAAATGTAGAGGCTCCCATGACCTATGATGAGGATGCAATATACCTGTTCTCAAAAGTGTCCCATTAATTGTTTAGTTTTGTATTAAAAATATTTCCTTTTTTATTAATGCTGTTTTCAATAGATAGATGTATCATCCCTTGGGCTGCATTAAAAAAAGCAGAAGATGTCCCTAAAGTGATGCTGGTTTGGAATTGAAACCGTATATTAAGCTCCCCATGGGGGAATAAGGAGCCCACAATGCAGAGTTAAATGGAAGCACTGCATTCAGCTGCTGTACATTTGGAATTTTTCTGTGGTACTTGGAAGAGACTGTGCTGTACATTTTTAAAGGGTTTAGCAAAAATTGCAGGTATGCACATTGTGAAATTTGTGTATGAGGAAGGAGCGCATTTGAAGATAAAGATAAGACCCCCTAAGTTGCAATGAAATGTTTTCTCCAATCTTGTATTTTAAAATCCATAAGCCTCTCACATGGACAAGGTTTTTTTTTTTTAACTTGGCCTTTTATACATTTACACTGGTAATTCCTTAGGCACTGGTAATTTGTCTGTGTTCCTCATCGATTGTTCCGGGGTTTTTTCCCCTTGGGAAGAAGGCTCCACCTTTTTTTCATGTATGGAAGGAATTTAAAATACTAAAACTAAAACAAATCCTCTCTGTTGATTACTTTCTCTTTTCCCACATCACTTTTTGTTCAAATCTCAAGCTTGCTCCTAGCTCAACTCTCCAAACGAAGAGCTTACCTTCACCTTTTTCTAATAGCATCTTGTCCATCAACTTTCTTTTTATTCACTAACTGGCTTGGATGCTTATCCCTTTTTCTTGACAACAAGTATTTCTATCACTCCTCACAGAGGTGCTTGCTAATTGCCAGGTCAGATAGTCTCAGGATGTGGTTTGGAGTTCTCATTGAGTCATCTGTGTGTTTTCTGAGGAATTGATTTGGAGCAGAAAGCAGAAGAGGCTGCCAAGACACCACATCTGATCTACCCCAATTAAACTGGGGAGAGCTAACACCTCTGAGCCTGGTGCCAACCTCTGTGATGCTGAACAGCTGACAGACAGTATGTAAGAAAACAGAGATGATTTTAAATTGTGTCCACCATCGTGCAGCATTGGCGTAGGGCTCATGCTGTGTGACACAAGGAGATATCAGCAGTGCCTCTTTGAACAAAAGAAACCTTCTATCCACCTTTTGGGGAGGGAGGAGGCAATATTTTAAGAAACTGCTATATTTGCATGGTTTCATGTTGGAAGGTGAATAGAACAGCAATAGTAGAGGGAAGGTGTTTCTGCTTCAGAAGCAAATTCTCAAGGCAATGATCAGCTGCCAAATATCTACAAAAATGGGAGCAGGGGAAAGAGGCAGGCTGCCATGGATCACTTGCAGAGCATCTCCATATAATGTATTTGTATGTGCATACATTATTGCTTGCACCCCTGGAGCTGTTTTGAGGGTTAGAGCAGAATATTTTATATTATGGTGTAAGTCCCACCACATATATATTCTGCCTCCCATAATTCTGAAACTGGACAATGTAGCAAGTGGATTTAAGCAACCTAGCTCTAGCCAAAATGATCAAAAGCAGATGGCGTTGACTAGGTTGCTTTTCAGAGTCATTGATGGGCATTGGGCAGTTTTACCCATCTGCTGATTTGGACAGTGAACATGTTTGGAGAGTTAAGTGCCAGTGCCACAGAGCTGTAAATAACTTCACGGTATTCCATATGCTTAAACATCTTTAACTGGTTGATCACTCCCTATTAGTTATCTGGCCAGGACTGAGATTAAATTAAAGTCTTGTAACCTACTGGGACAGCTCTCACAACTTCACAAGCTTACAAGCAATTTGGCTACCAGGTCACTCCAGGCAGCTCACAGAGGAAGAGAGTTAAAGTCAATTATCAGTCCTCTCACCCATTTAATTTCTGGAATGGTGACTTAAATAGACAAACAAAGGAGCCTATAGGTAGAGCTAAAAGTCTGGGTTGAATGGTCTGACTCATAGCACACTACATGTTTTTTATTTTTGTGTGGTGCATCATAGTCCTGATATTTTTTATTTCTGTACCTGTACTGACACATTTCTTGGGAAAGCCCTTGCCTCTAGCTGCTCCAGATATACATTTAAATTAACAATTTTGCTGCTATCGTCATAATCAGAAAAAAAGTAGCCAGAAAGATAAACAGGAGATGTCTAATCACATCTAACAACAGTCATCACTCTATCTTTCCTGATCTCTAGTAGCCTGAGGAAAGAGTAACTGCATTTTGCATTATGTCCTGAAAGTCATCAGTCCATATCCACTAAGAAGTGATGTAAAATGCTGGCAAGTCTATTCCCAGCAAGTAACTAGAGTCCAGGCTGAAAGCTCCTGAAAGTGCAATCTGTGTAATGAAGCAGTTCCTTCCTACATCCCAGTTATCAGGAGCATGAAGCAGGTTGGTATCACTTCTCCAAGGTTTAATTTGTGCCTGTATTTGTGCTTTGTCACATCTATACTTCTTGCCGAGAAAAGCATCAAAATCTGAATTTCCCATTTTGCTATGTTTATTAATTCCATTCACTTTTTTTCAAGGCAGGAAATATTAAGGCATAAGCTCAAAGGAAAACGTGATTTTTCAGTTTAAATGCATACCTTGAGTTAAAAGCAAAGACAGACTGCTAGACCCATCTTTCATCTGTACAAAATATTTTTTGTCAGCCTAACTCCTTCCTTAATATATCTGATGCAGTATTTCCTGTGCATTGGCTTCAGCAGGAGAAGGCTGTGTTCTTGCAGGGTGCAAAACCAGTTTGCTTTTTTGATCTGCAGTGGGGAGACAGACATGTAACAATCTGTTCTTCAGCTACTACAGTCAATATCCTGAGTCAACTGATACAGCAAGGGAAAAGCCAAGGCTAGATCCTGGGTCTGTACCTGAGCTCCAATGCAGCCCATAAAGCAATGCAGGTTGCTGATGCCTATTCCTTAATCTGTGTAAAACCCAAAGTTGAAGAGCAGGAGGGAAGAGCAAGGCTTCTAGGTATTATACTCTTGCTCAATTAGAATCTCTAAGACATCACTGGGGACCAGATTTGACAGCTATTTGTACACTTGGAGGGTGTGCTGCTTATCATCTTCCCAATACTCTCTGCAAAGCAGGGGCAGCACCTGCCAAAAATGGGGGAAACAAGGGTGCCATCTGAAGCTGACTACCTGCTGGCAAAAAGCTCTCTATGTGTGCAACCCCAGCAAGTATTGGCCTCCTGGGTGTTTGTGCACAGGACATCTCCTGTAGCCCATGCAGTCCCTGGCCACTTTGTAGGCAGCCAAGAGGTCACCCATGCAAGTACCTTCTTTGGGATGTCTGGGCAAGTCAGAGGGAAGGCATGGGGTCCACTACGCCGAGAGGGACACATTTGTTCAGTCCACCGTGCTCTGGTGTTCCGGAGTTGTGAGAAGCTGCTGTTTAGGAAGGCGTTACTGAAGAGACAATGTAACTGTTGCCTTCCCTCAAGCTTTCAGGCAAAATGCCCCTCAGGATTCCATCTCCTTGATGAGAAGGTCACAGAGGCTCAGCAGAGTTACACCGCTTCTTTGGTGCTAAACTAAGCTACACTTATGTCTGGCTACACTTTTGTTGCTTCTTCTTCTCATGCTCTTTCATAAAGCTTTTGTCAAAGGGAAGAGCAAATATGAAAACATTAATGTACAGTAAGCTATTGGATCGTAACTATTGCTATCATGATCCCACATGCAGGTCATCATTCCGTTTTGTTAGAACTTTTCTGGGAAATTGTTTTGGTGAGTTTAATTTAGTGAGCGCTGTTAAAAACAAGCTGATGGGGCATCTTGTCGTGAGCATTGCTGTTTCCTGGACAGGAGAAAAGACTTATATGGGAACATAGCAAGAAAACAAGTTGGAAGCAAGGCCCTGAGATTTCTTCCCTGTAGGGTATTATATTTCCATCCGTAATCATTAAGCAGAATATGAGTGTTTTCCTTAGTGCCTTACAAAATAAAAGAGGGATGTTTTCATCCATGTTACTAGTAAGAATAAAGGAAGAGACGATCAGAGCCACCAGTTTTTGAGAACACCCACAACAGGCATGCTGGGAAGACAGAAAACCTGTCACAAAGTCTCATGTAAGAGAGACAAGCCATTCTTAATCAAAGCTGACACAAAATCAAGACTTTTCAAGGCAATACCTGCAGTAAAAGATAAGTATTCAGACACTGTCAGTCTCTGCAAACATCTCCTGGTGCCACCAGGTAAAAAAAAGATCCTCATCAGTAACATGTGATTTCCATTCCACTGTACATGTCACCAAACAAGCCTTTCTCAAAACTTGGCTGCTGAGATTTCTGAGATAGAGAATTATCCAGAGCTTTGGTTCCACAATACTGTCTCCAAGGAAAAACCACGTGAAGGTGGGCAGCCAGGGACAAACAAGGTTAGGAAGAGGTGAGATACCAAAGCACAATTTAGTAAGACAGACAAGGTCAAATTTTATCCTTTGTTATGAAAGGAAATCTGGATTTCTGAATGTTCACCCCAACAGATTTCTGCAGCAGTGCAAAAAGATTAACCAAGAAAATAATTTGTCCACAGTTTTGAATTATTTTGTGGACAAAGACAAGCCTTGGTGTCTAGAGAGGAAAAAGGCAACTCATCTAAAGGCTGAACATAGCAAATATAAGCAGTAATAGGCTGTTTGGGGAAGGGGTAAAATAACCACTAGAAACCTTTATTCTTTTTGGTCAAGTTGCTTCTGAAGACACATCCTGAGTGCTTTGGTGCTCCCCAAGGCTGGGTTGCTGGGTTAAAATCAACAGAGTGCCAGTTTTGACATAATAAAGTACCTGCATTGTTCAAAATGCTTATTTTTAAATACTCTAATGATTGTTTCACATGTCACATGCTGGGTAATAACAGAAGAGGGCTCTATTGTTTTTAAAGAAAAATAAATAGACCCCCAAAAAATCCCCTTTGGCTATGAAAAGAGCAGTTTGTGAGACTGCTGTAAATGCAACTTTTTAGCACTGTGCTTCCAGACTCATAACTTAGTGCTTTCTCCAAACTTTTGTGTAGCCAGTGCTGCTTTAGCCAAGCTGCTTGTTGGAGATCACATCTTTCCTTTAATGACGTGGTGGGAACAGTGTCTTTAGTGGTGACTTCACATGTCTGTAGCCTTACCTAGTTTCACTACATTCTCGTTAGGGAATTGTTAAATTTTCCAAAGCTATATGTGAAAGACAGACTTCCCAGAAATATAAGGTAAGAAATTAGTTTCTATTTTTTCTGCTCTATAATTACTGTCTTGTTTTCCAGAGAAACTGTCTGCTATCTTATGCTGCTTGGCGTCTCACAGATAGGAGTGTCCTGCTGACGACATATTTTGGCAACTGCTACAAAAAAAAAAAAAAAAGTTCAAATCTGTTTTGTATTTTGTCTTTGGAAAAAAAAAAAAGAGGTTTTTTCCAGCCTTTATGTCCATAGTTAATTCTGAAGAACTGGATGGTACAATGAAGGTGTCTGAGTCCAGATTAATATTGGCTGCCTATGTCCAGGAGTGAAAACACCTCCATCACTGGGCTTCTCAAACTCCTTTTGGTTTTAGTAGCTCACTGACCAGGTTCTCAAAGTGATTTTGTTTCTTGAAAAAGAAAGTTGATAGGCTTTTAGCAAATTAAAGTGCAAAAGCACCTCATGCTTTTCATACTCCTTCAGAGGCATCACTTCCTTTCTCTCAAAGTATTTTTCAAAAGGAAATTAAAGATAATAAAATGTGTAATTTGTGTGATTCACAAATTCACATTTTGAAATTATTTCTACAAAAGCCGGAGATGCTGGATATGTGGATGAGAAATATTCAGTTAGCTTCTTTTCTAATATTCAGATGTTAGGTCTCTTCTATCATATGTTGCTAGGGGAAAGAGGCCTTTTGGTGGCCATCCTTTGAGAAAACAGATCTCTTTCCAGTTCATGAGCTGCAACAGGAAAGTTGGTCATTTCTTTGCACACACAGCCCAACTGACCTGGGATTCTGCCATGCATAGTCTTTGGTGGTGGCTTCATTTTAGAACCATCATCTCAGGAAGATTTAACATTTGTTCTTTCTTTTTGTTTTAACATCAATTACTGTGAATAGTTACACACCACTTAACCCTTGAATAACAATGACCAATGCAATTGGCACCTTTTATCTTCCTTAGATATTTTACCGTGCCTTTTTTAACTTCAAAAAGTTGTTTGTGCCATTTTACTCCCCCAGGCCAGATGTCTATCTGTCTTCATGTTCTGAAAACAATATATGATCAAGGTAATTGCAGAAATAGTGCAGAAATTTATTACATACTTTCTTTTTAACAATGATTTCTAAATGTAATATAATATAAAATATAATCTAGAATAAACATTTATAAACAACAGTGCCTCTGCTAATGGGAAGTATTGTTCCATGACTGCCTGCCCAAGAGGAGATCTCCAGACTCATAAACAAGGTATTGTTGTGGGCTAGATGTTCCTTCTGTCTTACCTTTTTCTGTAGAGAAAGTTGTGCCCACACACTGGCAAAACAATAGGTTGGGGAAATGTTGTTTCCATTCCTCTGGCAAGGAGAATCTGAGATTATGAAGCACGTATCAGTAATTTTTGCCATACAGCAGTTCCTGGCATGGAAGCCTTAATTGCCACACTTACTCTTTGCTTGTCTTTAACTTAACACTATTCGTACCTGGTTTTTTAAGCTGTGATCCAGTTATCAAACACCTCCAAGTCCCACTCTTTGTTGTCTCCACTCATAAACTTGCAGTTCTATCCCACACCATATGCAGAGGCATGAAATTGTTTGTAGACTTGCAGCAAAATTCTGTAGGATGTTCCCTGGAGTCTCATAAACTGCCTCTGTTTTAGCAGTGTACTTTTCAAATGAGAGTGCAGGGTCTGTGATCCACAATCTTGCCCTCAGCTGGCTTCTAGACTTTACCCCACCTCCAGCAGAGAGCTTGTTGAAGCCACAGGCTGTCAGGCTCAATTATTTGCACAGCATCTTAATAGGACTTGCAATTTTCCAAAAAAAAAAAACAACACACCACCAACAAAAAAATGCCACTAGGGTCAATTGTCCTTTCTATAAAATTGGTTTTATGGAATTCATCTCTCCCTGGGAGATTTGAGGCACTCCTGGAATTACTGCATAATCAACTCATGTCTTCTCTGGGGACTACACTACTATGAAATCAAATAATGTTGTAATCTCGATGTGAAAACCAACTTCAGTCAGCACCTTTGATCTCAAAGGTTTGAGAGTGTCACTGAAAGAATTACTTTGAACCCGAGAGTTTTCCAATCAAATTGCAGCAAGTATTGACTGTGATCTCTCCCAAACCTGCAACCCAAGCAAGAAAGGGCCTGGGCAGGCCTTAATGAGAGGCTGCCAAAAAAAGACTCACATGACATGAGAGAGGTATTTTAGGAACTATTGCTTTCCCTAAGGGCTTTCCATAGGTGTAGCACTGCAGTGTGGTTTAGTAAGTGCAGAGCTAAAGGGATTACCGGTTGCACTGCTGAATGTAACTATGGTCCAGATCCCTTGTGCCCTACAGCTGTCCTGTGGCCTTATTTAGAGACACTAACTTGCAACTTTTCACTCAAAACAAGACTTTCTGAGTGAAATGGGCTTTTACCGGAAAGGCATCATTCTTATTTGCCTGGTTTTTTTAAAAATAAGTCTTACAGAAAAGCAAGATAAGGGGAAAACGCTCATTTTTATTGCTTTGGTCAGTCTTTTCTGTTTTCAGTTTCATTTTTCATCGGTAACAAAGAAGGCTGTTTTCACTAGCATTTTTTAAGAAGAAAAAATTCCTATGAAAAATAATTGGTCTTTTTCTACTGCTTACTTACAGAGTCCTATAAACGCTAATCCTGTGGCTGAGGCTATTAACCCATACTTTTGTACTCTAGCAAAGCTGTATTGAAATCAATAGAGCAGGCCATGATTGGCCAAGAATTATTATAAGATCAGTGGCCAATTAGGCAAAAAGACAGCTCAAGACTGTTATGATAGTGGGAACTAAAGCATTGTCTTCTTGGGTAACAGAGATAAATCACTGAAAACAAATCCACACGGCTTTGTAGAAAGTCACCAAAAATGAGTTCTAACATATTGTAGTAGATCTGCTGGGGAAAAAAAAAAAATGTTTTTGACAGTGTTTTGCAGTAGTTTCTTAAATTATTATATCTAGAGAACAGAAATACACCACAGCGTTTTGTACTCAAGTTAATATTGGGGTGAGAAAAATATGTGGTTTTCATCTCTACCAGTTTTACTGCATGCTGTAATTGCATCTTGTGTTGTACCAAGGGACACATTCAGCCTGCCTTGCCAACTCACTTCCACTGAAGTTATGGGGAGTTTTATTTGATTATCATGCTAGATATAGGAGAACATTTTCATGCAATGCCTGTGTTTCAGCCACTTCCTTTTAAGTATTCCTTTGCAAGTGGTTAATGATAATGATAATTTGATAATTTCTTTATGATTATACTTTCCCGTGGAAAGAAGGGCTAGGCAGTTGTGAAATTCATCTATGTTCTCTTTCTCTCCAAACTTTCTGGACTGTTTTGATCCCTCTTAAGCAAATCTGACACATAGCAGAATTTTTCAAGCTTTTAATTTTCTACAGAGTCTGTAGAAGGAGGCAACTGGTGTCACTGAAATGCCTAAATGGGGGAGATTTGGGGATGAGCCAACACTTTGTCAGTCATCCGGGCCACGGCACAGGAGGGAACCACTGGAAACAACCTGGATACATTAAAGCCCCAGTTGCAGCTTATATTTACCTGGGTACCAAAGCCAGACTGCTCTTGGATGGAGAAGCATTAGACCAGGCTTTGGCAACTTCATGACCATGGAATTTACAGCAAATGCTTACAGCATGCAATCCACAGGAAACTATGCTGCAGTGAGTTTTGGGGCTCTCTTGGGTTACAGCTGAAAGAGCAAATACTTTCCATCCACAGAGAGGAAAAAAAAAAAGAGGTCAAGTTATGAAGCTTAGAAAGTGATCAGTAATTCATTAATGGAGCTCTAAGTGTTATTAGCTCTGAAGAAGTCATGATCTACTCTCAGATTGTCTGCAAGTACAAAGAGATGAAATACACCAGATAATTTATCTGTTGTATGGGAATCACTTTGTTCTAGCCATTATTTTTTGCTGTATAATTTCTTTCTCTATAATTTACTTTCCCTTTCATATTGTTTCTTTATTTTTAAGATCAGTTCATATTTGTCTTTTATTTCCTCATTTAATTATGTGCATAAAAAGAATAAAATACTGAAATGTTAAACAACTCATTAAAGCCTGCTTGTAATCCTCTATCTGGGACAAAAAATGCTGCTGTGTTCAATAGCTCAGAATACTGTAGCTTTATCAATCTTCTAAAAATCTTGTAAATCACTACTGTGGGCTGTCTCCTGTTTCTTGTAAATCAAGTAAATTGCAAACTGGATCTCTCAAGGAGATTGTTCGGGCACTTTACCTGTCTGTACAGCTTCTTTCTTCATCCACTCCTGTGGCACAAAGCCTTTACTCCATAATCGCTACTACACACACAGCCTGGAGTTTCACTGAATTATTGGAAGGTGAGAGTGAGGCTTTCAAAGACAGGATTTTCATGCTTATAAATTTTATTGGTGTCATCTTGTTCGCAAGATATATGTAGGTCTCCTGCAGTATCTGTGACATCCATATCCTGCCTTATAATCACACTGTGCCACAACCATCACAATGATTAAAGAGATTACTTTTTTTCCCTTGTGTGGCGAGATTAGGGAAGTTCAGTTAAATGGGAGCAGAGCGGTGAAGGAGCGCAGTTCTATATCATGATCAGTTCCAGGAGGAGGCCTTTAGAGGAACCTTCCCTGTGCCTCTGAGGCTCAAGGAGCAGTATTTTCAAGTCATAAGGGGCCTCCCACTCCTTTTCTGGGAGAGTTTAGGACTAGGTCCTGCTTTTGAAGCAGACCTGGTTCTGAAAAAAGTCTGAAGCAAGACTGCAAAACTTGCCAGACAGACTAGACACAGCCACGAGGTGACAAGGGACAAATTTAAGGGTGGCACTGGGAGGGGCAGTGACTGTGCCCCACAATGGGATGGGGAATCTGCCCCGGTGGGAGGCTCCAGGAGGATGCACCTCTCTCCATTTCCTTGCAACTATCAGGCACTTTGGTCCCTCCAACCTAAGTAATGCTCTAACTTTGCTGCTGAGACTCACAGCATTCTTTTTGCTGTTCCTATTTCTACCCTCCTGCCCATTCTCTTCTTCAGTGTTTCCATTTGACTTTAGACAGTGGTTTTTATTGCATCATTTGATTATAACAAGTCTCCACTGTGGCTGTAGTAGAAACAATAATAGCCTCTGTGTATCTTCTACCTATAATTATTAAAATAGGACCTGAGACTGACTCTGACTTTATAAAGAGAGCAGGGTGGATGAGAAGGGGCACAGCTGCAAGGCCAGAACTTGGTCTTATGGAAGTCCCAGTGGCCTCCAGTGAGGCTAGGGTTCTGCTGTGTCCCTTCCTTTGAAAGTGGGGCTTGAATACACAGATTACTATGTGTCTCCTGGTCTGCTGCCCCAGAGAAACTGTGAGTGAGGGTAAGTTTTTGACTCAAAAATCACTCAGTGTAAGTACAGCACATATGATAGCTTACAGACCCAAAATGGATCGCTAAAATGTTCATGGTTTACTTGAAGAGGAAAATAAGGAGAGTATTTGTGATAGTCCTTGTCTAACTTCAAGGTTATCAGAGCACGAAAGACATGTCTTGAAGCTCAGAGAGGAAATTCTGAATTGGAGATGTCAACTTGTCCTTGTTGTGTCCTGGTTTTCCCAGGCACAGTACATCTCCCATTAATGTGTGGTAGACGGAACAGATGGGCTGCAGTGCTTGAGCAGGGACATGGGTTACAAGGAGGCTGCAAGACTTTGATTTCCACTTAAAACTCTTGACATTGTTTTAATGCTACCTCTTAGCTGTCTTGTTTTAAAGGGCAGTGAGTCTTTGTTAATTATACACCAGATTATGAGATAATTTAAAGCATTATTTTTATTCTATGTAGCACGGTTGAAATCACAGCATCCCTGGGAAGAGTTAAGTGGCTCCCTACCTACTATCCCACACTTGCATTCACTTTTAAGGTAGATCACCTTTATTGCCTCATAATGTCCATAATGTTACCGGGCAGATTACAGCTGTGGTTTTCAAAAGCAACTTTCTGAGTCCTATTGTCAGCTACAGCAGAGGGAAGGAATTTGACAGGGAAGAGAGGAATCCCCTCTCCACTTCCCCTGTCCATCCTTTCTTCTCCAGTTTCCCGGGTGGTTTTTCTGCCTAAACCCTCTTACATCCCCTGTGCACAAAGAGTAGGCTGCGTTTTGCATACTTCTGCTAATGAGGATAACAGAAATACTTAAAGCTACCCCCAGAGCTGTGGAGACTGAGCCACAGCTGTTCCTGAAGGCTCATCACTCTCCTTACTCGAGAGCAGTTTCCTATGCCCGAGTGTCTGCTGGTAGCAGGCAAATTTCTCTCTCCTCACCCGAAACGTTTCGGCAAACCTCCCTCTGAATTCAAAGGAAGGTGTTTTAATGCGTGCTTTTAGTCTTGTCCGTGAGGCCAGGTTTGGACTCTGCGATGATTTCCAGACGCTCAAAGGCATTGCCCAGTAGAGGGAGCAACGGGAGCACTGTGGACACTGCGCTTGGAGAAGCTCGCAGAAAGCTTCCCCAGCACGGGCAATCCTTACGAGCTTCTCCCCAGTCCCGCGGGTGCGTCAGCGTGGGCTAGTGTGCCACTGAGCCATGCGGAAACCATGCCCAGGAAAACGACGGCCTTCGGACAGCCAGGTCCTGCCAGTGAAGCCAGACAGACAGAGGACCAGCTGCTGGTGTCCAAGATTTTAAAATATTTTCTCAATACTTGCTCCTTTAAATCCCATATAATAATTTATTTAAATAAGAGATAACAATTCAAATCCATTATTGCAATTAATTATAAGGCAATTAATACGTAGCCATTAATAATATGCAATTAATAATATAATCATTAATACAAATAGGATTTAGTAATAACTACCCTTTGACAAATTTGGAGGGGGATTCCCATGGACAGAATCCAATTTTCCCTCAATAGCAAGCAGTGTGCAAGGCTTCATGAGCAGCTAGAGCATGCTTAATTCTGATGCCAAGGACCATTTCCACTCTGTTGTATTTAATCCTGTGTATTGGCCCAGGGATGTGCTGCACCAAGATCCCAGTGGGGCTGGCAACTGAAAGCTCTTCTGCTGGATGTTGGGCTTGATCACTCGAGGTGGGATCAGCACTGACAGCTGGCACTGTTCGTGCTAAAACAGACAAGCACAAAGTGCAACAGAAGAAAAAACCTGTGTCCGAAGACAACACATCAGTGTTCTGCTTACAATTAGTGCACACCTTATTTTCACCAGCTTAGTTATGGCTGTCTAAGTCCATGCAGTGTTTATTCTCTAATTAGTTTGTAAAAGGTCATAAAAGCCATTAGATACATACTCAGAATATTGCTTCATGTGTTTACTAAAAAGGAGAACTAAAGATAGGATCAAATTTTCCTGTAAAGCACTCTGGCCACGTCAACACAAATCCCTTCCTGTTACAGTAATGCCAAAACCATTAGTGCTATTGTATTTAGATAAATGTCTAACTTCAACATGATTTTGTTTACTTTTTTTCGAGACTTTTGGCTAAACAAAGTCCATACTTCTACCTAAAAAGTATGTGTCACTGTGAACTGAAAAACTATAGCACATCTTATTCAAAGATATTGAATGAGCCAAATATTTTTTGCCTCTGCATCATTTTCATGACTTTAGTTTTTAAAAAATTACAATAAAGAAAATTCATGCCAAAATGTTAGAATTTCATTTATTTGAAGCAGCAAGGAAGGAATAATTTTTTTTTAAAGTTTTTTCGAGGAGTCCTTTTTCTCTGAGCAACAAAAAAAATAGAAAAGGTACAATTAAAAATCCCACCCATAACAAATATGGAACAAAAGTTTAAAACTTACCATTAGGTTAAGGTATCTTTGAATCAGTTTTCAGGGAATAAGGCTCTGCTCTGACTTGCTCCTCTCTAATTTCAGAGTGATCTGTTAGTTACTAATTTGTTTTATTTCAGCCTAAATACATATACGAGGTGCAAAGCAGTGGACCAGAATAATTAATGGAAGAGCATATAGGGAAGCTAAACTGTGTGTCTATTTGTGTCCAACAACAATAATCCAGGAGCATTTCATACGAGAGGCATGCTTATAAACGAGTTACACAGGCTGAATCAACTTTTGAAATCAATAGGAACAGAGCATAGAAAAAAAATCCATGCTATTTCAATTCCAACAATTACTGGAGAGTTAACCAGCCTCTGAGAAAAATGTTATCAGGATTGACACGCTTCCAAAGTGTATTCTGATTTTAGCTAAGCCTTATCTTCTGACAGAGAAATGTTTTGTTGGATATGTTCCAGCTTGTTCTTCATGTTATTAGTTTTTAATTCTTGCTTTTTTTAATGCAATGATTTTCGTGTGTGTGTGCACTGTGGTAATTGGAATAGAAGCAAAAGTGTTCTATTCTTCTGGCAGTCATATTCCCTTCAGTGGCTTTCTTTTAAGTAACAAGACATGGCAGCAGTGAGAACTAAAAGGCTACACAGAGGCACCTCAGGTGGCTCTGATGATTGAGAGGTGGCTAACAACGGGTAGCTTATTGTGACGGCTCGACTGCCACCACCGCGCCGAGGCTGAAAGCGAATACACGTGTGCATTTAGAATTCCCTAAGGATGTATTCTGTTTGATCCGTAAGGGAGCGCTTGGGCTTTTGCAAAAGTATCTGGCAGAAAATACCTTTGTTCCCATGAATGGGTGTGGGTCTGCTTTTTGATTTTCCTTCTCTCCTGGTGCTTTTATTTGTAGCCATTTCAAGCCTGAGTTGTCGCAAGTGTGATATTGGATGAGACACTTGTGTGAGCACCCTTGACTTCTTCAGCCATGGTGCTTTATACGTTTAAAAGCTCCATGGAGCTATCCCCTAGAAAATGAACAGTTACTAGGAACAGTCTGAGATGTAAAAAATATCATGATAGCAATCAGAGCACCAGCCATTAGGTCAACCCAGAGTCTGAAGATGTGTGATGATCCTTCAGAAACTTTTCTTCATCCATGGCATATGCACAAGGTATTATTCAGGACACGTGATGTTACATGCACAGTGGAGTCCAATTCTTATCATTTGCAGGAGCTGGCCATTTCTCTTGTGCTGCACATGTTTTGTTGCCATGGGGGTCCAGTTGTGTCTGGTGTCTGGTACCACAGATGCAGTAGATGAAAGCCAGGGAATTTTGCAACAGGGAGTTTTGCTATATGCAAAACACAAGCTAGAAAGCTAATTAAGCACCACCAGGCTCTCCACTCACTTCAGGAGATGTTGCGTTTTTAACAGAAATAAGCACTGCTGCATGGAGTGTAATGGCAGATATTTGCTATCTGTACAATTAGAGAGCCCTTGGGATCATGAAAACGGCTTTGTGAAAATGCAAGTTCAAACCTTGTTTTTTGCCCTGTGACTGCTGGGTGCTCCCTACTGTACTAACACATAGGACAAATATGTATGCTGAAATGCACTGGAGGCCACAATTGAAAATAAAAGACGTGGAGTTACTTAGTGGTGAAAACTGATTTCTGAAACCTACATACTAAGCACTGTACACAGCTTGACTCTTCGAAATCTAAAAAAACTACAAAACCAAATAACAACTGAAACCTTCCCACACACATACACACAACGCCCCAAACACAACAAAAACAACAACAACAAACAACCAAACAAAAAACCCCACCACCCTCAAAAAACATAAAAGAAGTCACTGGGGTTGGTAAAAAACCAAATCGCCTAGTTTAGGGTTTGTCCGACACTTTTTTCTGACCTTCTTTGCATAAGGTCAGAAAAAAGTAAGGAAATCACAGGTAGCAGGGGGAAAGCAATGTGGCCAAGGGGAAAAGATGAAAAACCCAGTTTCCTTATGTATTCCTTCTGGAATCATGGGAGCAAGCTGTCTCAGACATATGTGCATGGACACATATATGTACTCTTTGTAGTGTCATAGGTAGAGGAGAGACTGGGAAGCAAGCAGTGCCATGGCTCCTCTGTACACTCATTTCTCCCAGAAAATACGGCTCAGTCCTGGTGGCCCAGGAGGCAAACAGCCCCTGTGGCACTGCCGGGACCAAAGCTCACAGCTCCTCTCCCTGTGAGCTGATACAATTCTTCCTTGTTAAACACAAAAAGGTTCAAAGCCATGGTTTCAAGCTTGACCGTGACCCCCTATGAAAACAGGTCAGGCAATTAACTCATCATGAAAAACCTTCTTTTTTCCACCCTTCCTTATCTCATTCTAAATCTATTTTAACTTTATGGGGGGATTAGATACCAACACGCCTTGTGTTGATTCCTTGTGTCATGGACTCAATGAATCCTTCATTTTCCTCCTTTCCACTTCATCCCAGTTCCATAAAATGCCCAGGAAGCATTTCTTTAACAGTGTGATGACAGTTTAATTAGATGAAGACTGCAGCAGAAGGAGGAGTATTGGGATTGGAGGCAGCTGTGTGTTAGAATCAGGATGTTTGCAGCTCAGACTTCTTCCAGCCCACCTAAGTAAGGGCAGCTCAGGGGCAGCTGCTGATATTTGCATCTGGTTTTGCCCACAGGTACTGTGTCCCATCCAAGGGCTAGTGGATGGTCTATACAATAGGGTTACCGTATCTGTAATTTTTTTCTTTGATTTCCATTTCTGAAGCTTATGATACCAAGGTTTGTGCTCAGCCTTATCTGAATGAGCAGCGAAGAATAATAATGCAGGTACTTAGCAGCCACAATCCTAGTCTCACTAAAATTCATAGCAAAACTCCCACTGACTCAGAGAAAGGCAAGCTTTCACCTTCAGCTTCCCAGCAAAAAAGTAGGAAGCCTTAAACTAGGAGGGCTCTAAAAGAAGATTTATTCTGGTATGAACAAAGTGCCTTTCCCCACAAAGTCCATGGCTATTTAACTTGGAGTCACAGCCTTTCTTGTGAGAGATACACACTGTACCTGTTTTACAGCTCTATAGGGTATGATGGAGAGAAATGGAGCTAGTTGCTATAGGTAATATCAGGGAGTAAAGTTTAGGCACTTTGACTCCCACTTTTCCACGTCTCAGATTTTAATACGTGCTTTTCATCACTGATTTATATATGAAGGTGCACTGGTTTCACTGTGTACAATCAGGATTCCCATGTGGGGCACATTTTATTGACCTTTTCACAACATCTTATTAGCAAACACTAGCTTTCAGCATGCAATCTACTCTAATAAAACATGCATATGATTATCCTATGCTCTATTCACTACTTGCTATCATTTGTGCAAGTAGTTGTTTTGTTTTGCAATATTCTCCATTCTTTTGTATTTTTTCTAACATACTGATATACACATATATAAAGGGGTTTTCAGAGTTTGAAGAAAAATCACTGAGATAAAAACACCTTTTTGTCTCATGTCACCATCTGCTGCATCATCTCTGCAAGTCAAATCATCCTCATTGCTATGTACTGTCTTCTAGGACAGATCTTAGATCAAGTCTTGCTCTAACTCTTGCATTAGTGAGGAAATATAGCATAGGGAAAAGCTCTCTTGCCTTCAGTTTTTCCAGTCTTCTCTGTTTAGGTTTCGTTTTACCTTAGTGTGTCATGTGCCTGACCTTTAATGCAATGATTCCCAGTGCACCAGCATCAAGCAGAGAAGTGCTATGCATCCTATATTCCAGAGGGACAACTAACACTTGCCTAAAGTCACACTGGACTACTTGTAGAAGATTAAGGACTTAACACCAAGTCTTTCACAACATAGAAAACTACCTCCAGCACTAGACCCATCAGACACTTCAATTTGCTGCTGTCCAGGCCTTGTCTGACACTTACATAGACTATTTCTAGGACATCTCCTGAAAAATGCACATCTTGATTCCTGCGATCCCCCTACCCTCCCCACTAAACACTTTAACCATTTAGCCAGGCGGCATAAGAAATTCAGATTATTTCTGATGCAAGTTGGAGATTTTTTTCAACTGAGACCTGCTGGATTTTCATGACTTTATTAGGTTTACGTGGCAAGATTTTAGTAGCAGGGTAACTGCAGGAGTGGTTTCTGTGAGAAGACATCAGGAGCTGTCCCCCTGTTGGCCTGCTCATGTAGGCAATTCCAAATGCCTCCAAAAAGGCCCCAGTGCTGGCCAAAGCTGAGCCCATCAGTGTGCTCGGAGAAATTAATTTGGCCAGAATCTGTTGTGCCTGTGACAGTAATTGCCAAGTGGTCTCCTTGTCCTTAACTCAACCCACAAACTTTTTGTGATATTTTCTCCCCTCTGACTAAGGAAGGGGAGTGATAGAGCAGCTTGGTGGGCAGCAAAGGTCAACCCACAACAATATAATTATCATTGTAACTTGCCTTGATGAGACCATCAACATTACTCCATAGAGGTGCTATGGGTATCTGGGCCAACACCTGTTTTCTTTGCAAAGGTGACGTTAATTGAATTAACTCTTCTATGCCACATTAGTACTGCTAGAACTGAAAGGAAGATATGGCCCGTTGAGCTTGTGTGATTTGTGTCTTAACGGGGAGCTCTTTTGTGTCTTAATGTGGAGCTCTTGCTTTTATGACATTTCCAAGCAAAAGAAGTCATTTTGTCTTTAACAGCATCTAGTTTTTAAAAGTCCAATAAACAAGGCAGAAACTAGAGAATTAAAGTATGTTACCTATATCAGTGCTCAGAAGACATTGAACATCAAGTAGTTTGCCTTTGTCACCTCTCTGCCACTGCAAGTCACCCAAATAAGGTTTCCTGTAACCGAGCTAATGATAAATCTGCAGCTCTGAAGGAACAGCTTTCTATCTTTAGGCTTCAGCTATGCTTTTCTTTTGTGTGTATAGCCTATTTATGGAATGCTGCTGTTGAACTTGAATGCAAACCAGAGAAGCGTTCCTGCCTAAATTGTCTATAAATACCTTCTGAAAGAGCTTAGGGGGTTTTACTGTCCGTGTTTTTGTGAAGTCCTCAGTGCGCTGCTTTGCTCAAGTATTTGTTTATTCCTCATTCAACATCCATTGTCTGTCTTCAAAAAGTGACCTCCTGAAATGCATACCCCACCTCTGTATGAGGCTGCTGTTTTTATATAACCCTGAGAACACTGTTGCTGTATGGTCCTCCGTGAGGCGAGAATACACAGAAATATGTGCGTGAAAATTACCATTTGGATGCACCAAAGCACAGATAAACACACATATTTTTTAGGAAACTAACAAAGGAAAGGATTTTAGCAGGAATAATGCTGTAATCTGCCAGACTAGATAAAACTTGTCCCATATTCCCATCTCCAACAATGGTCAGAATAGGATGCAAACGATGACAACAGAAGAAAATGCAGAGCAAAAGGGTTAGAGGATAATTTGTACCTAGGCAAATTTTCTTCATTAATTAGGCACAGATTCATGCCTTCAAGCAGAAAGCTTTCATGTATTTTTCAGATCCTGAGCTTTGGGTTTGTTGTAAGTTTTGGGGTTTTTTTGGTTTGACATCCTCTGTAATCTCAGCCCCTTCTTGCTGGGGTATCACACGTCAGCAAGTTGTACAGGCTGATCACTCAACAAACACATAGTTCCTTTCAAGAGGTTTGATTTACCTATTTTTCTGACTCTTTGAATCTCTTAGGAGCTTGAGCTGGAGGTGGGAAGAAGTGCACCCCTCTATAAAATTACGCACTTTGACTTCCCAGTGCATCCTTCCCTATGGCTTGAAGCAGAGAGGGACAAGGATAGCAACAAGATGTCCTTCACAGTTCCATCCAAACAGCATGAGGTGTTATAATTGCTATTTTCTCCTCCTTATGATGTTAGTGAACACTCCTGTATCTTGTGATGGGTTTGTGGCCATTTTTCGGGTCACTGCCCTCACCAGCCTCCGGCAACACTGAGGGTATCACAACTCTTGCAGCTCCCCTTTGGACAACAAGGACGGGAAGGACTCTACTCACCATAGCTTAGCAGCCAAATTACAGAGTATATTATCCCAGACATGGGGCAAATACACAGATGTTGGCCTTGGAAAATGCATGTGAAAATGCAAAATTATATTTACACCCATGCAAATGTATGTGCTTTTCCAAGGGGCTTTGAAATAGTGAAAAGCAAACTCTAAATATGCCAAAAGCAAAACAAATTTGCTTTTAACTTTAAAAAAAAAAAATTCAAGAGAAGAAAACTGCAGCCTACACTGAGCCTCATTTGACACTGGAAATATGAGCATTGGCCACAGTTTTGATAGCAGCAGTGTAGCATAGTTAAATTTGCTTGGGTAACCAAACAGAAAATTAATAAACTTCAGTAGAAAATTGCAAGTTAAATAGATTAAGTTTAACTTTAAATTGTCAACTAGCAGCCTTATTCATACAATTCACGGTTTTAATGTAAGTCAGTCAGCTGAAAACCATAGAGTTAATACATGTCCTTTCTACGGGAATTTATGGCATTTTGGCATTGAGGGGAGGGATTACACCTCAAAATAAGAAATACTTTGCAAAACAAAATTTAGAGCTACTTGAGTGTATAATAATTTGAGGTTTTGTTTTGGTAACATGTGATGTGTGTACCAATCCTCACTTTCACATTTGTTTAATGTTTCATAATGTAAAATAATTTTCAAGAAAGGCTCCATTCCAGTGAAGTTGAAGCAAAATAGGAATTTGTCAAACCAGAATGGTAGTTGGATTTATGCAGCTTAAAGCAAAGCCTGAATAATCAGAAATCAGACCCAAAAATGAAATGCTGGCCTTATAAAAAAGGAATGGGGAATATGCAATCCAGAAAACAATTCACCCAGTTTTACAAGAACAAAAATGTTCACTTATAAAATTGTGCAAGAAGCTAAACAGGCTGACATCACCATCTCTTGGGTAATATTACACTACAGGTTTGTCTGGTTTGGTTGGGGGTTTTTTTCCTCCTTATCCTATACAGCTCAAATCCTGCAAGCACTAAATGCTTTGTGGATACTCTTGTTGATGTGGCACTCAAGTCTTTGAGGCTGTAAATGGGTGGGGAAGGGAGAGCGTGTGTATGTAATAGGTCCGCTAAAAAGTCCTCAGTACAAATCAAAAGCCTAGAAAAATTTTGCACAGCGTTTAAACAAAAGACAGAGTCTCCTGGTTAGCAGTGGAAGTTGGCTGAAACTTTCTTAATTCTCCCACCAAAAGTGCCGATTTTTGGTAATGCAACAAACTACTGTATTTCTTGTTTATATCTAAGACTCATCATGTTTGAATTTTGGAGTGCACTACAGGACTGGCAATAATAACTAGACAAGAAAGGGTGGGATAAAATCAGGGTACTCAAAATGGCATTACACCCCAATGATATCAGGGCCCTAACTCTTGATCTGTTTTCTGTTGTGATTTAAATTATCAGCAGGAGTCAGTTTGTCCTTTAGATTCAAGGAGCATGGCCAGTGCCCTCAGGCCCTGGTGCAGGTCACATATTGAAATGCTTAGACAGGCTCAGGTTGCCGGCTCAAGACCAAGGAAATAAAATTCCTGTCTTAAAATGCATCTCTCAGGCATTTTGTTGCAACAAACTTGTTTGTTTGTTTGTCTGGATTGCTTTGTGTCTAAACAGGAGGGAGGACAAAACCTTTCAGCAAAAGTGTGGAGAAATGTATCAGGAACATTTGTGTTTTCAGAGCAGGTAGAAACCAAAAGCCAGATGTGAACCGTAGCCCCACATATCTGTGCATTCTTCTTCCCCATGTCTCTTCCCCCTGGTCCAGGCTCACTTCCCAAAGAGTTAGGGATGGTTCATTCAGCTGCTAACGCTCTGTGCTGAAGTTGGCCACAGTGTGCAGATATTAATTCAACAGCTTGGTTTCTGCAATCCAGTATACCATTGAATGTGCATAATCTGAGCAGTACCATTGATTTAACATCAGTGTGGGAACTTAAGCTTTCAGTTTTCATGAATTATGTGTGTTTGAATTTTGAACTTTAATGCTGTACTAATGTAGACATTTGCATTTAATGACACTGAATAAGCTGAATAGGCATGCCACCTCCTAAACTCTTAAAAGTTTCAGCTCTGTGAAAACCTCTTGCTGAAAATATGAACAACAGGTGGTATATTGCCTGGCTAAAATGCTGCAGTCTTGATCAGGAAAAGAGAAGAAACACAGCATCAACAAGATCTCATTAATATTTTGACACAGTTTTATGACCATTGTCTTAATATATTATGCTCCTTGTATCTAGAGTCTAATAAAACTTAAATAAAGCCAAATGATTTAATACTGATATGGAAACATAACTATAGAAGATACAAAACAGAATCACCAAAGAGATGAAAGGAACATAATATTCATCCCAGATTCCGTAAATGTTTGTGATGTTTTAATACATCAACCGAATTATGTAGACAGATCTGAAGGAAGATGTCAGAAATATCCAAAACAGTCTTGCTCTGACAAGAGCACCAAGGTGCTTTGGTAACCAGCTCCTGATGACTTCAGCAGGAATGCCCAAGTTGGATGAAGATGTGGGAATAAGTTCTGTAACCATCAGTATGGGCATATAGTCTGACCTCTATGGAGGCATTGAAACAATGGAATAATTTATTGTTCCATTCAGTGTGTTTTAAATCTGGCATTTCTAAATTTCAAGAGATTTTAAAATATTTAGCTGAAAGGAAAAATTGTAATTTTAGTAATATATGAGCATGATTTGCTAACTAGTTGTAATTATTTTTGAAAAAATATTAGTTCAGCACATTGATAGGAATTCTGCTTCCCCTTAATTTTTTGATCTAAACATTTCTGATTTTATCTCAAACTGCTGTATTCTTATCTTTAGAAAGTCAATATCAACAATTTCTTCTTTTTAGAAAAAGAATTAGCAGAATTTCCCAGCAGAGTTTAAAAGCTCTTTTCCACACGAAAGTAGCTTTCAAAGTTCAAAAATACATTGACTCTAGTTCTATGTTTTTTATAAGCTTTTATAATGTCATTTAATTGCATGCATAAATTAGTTGGGTTTTAGACTCATAACCACCTGGAACATTCAAGTCTTTCACAACAGAGAAGAGATATAAAGGTGTAATACAGAAAAAGAAAAATATAGCTCTCAAAGGAATATAAAATCTTTCAGCTTGAGAGTTAAATATGGACATTAAAAAGAATCCAATTAAATTGAAAACAAGGGTGTACTACATTGCCCAACTGTAATAAATTCATTATGTATGGCTAAAGGAAAACATAACAATTCATAATAAACACATGTGCTTCTTAAGTACAATTGCTTCTAAAAGTAATTAGAGTAGATCATTCTTTGCTCCAGACCCATGTTCTCAGCAGTCTGGTGGGTTTAGCAGTGCAGAGGAACCCGTACTGCTTGGGGAGATGGGAGGTGTGCAGGAGCAGTAATGTGCAATGGGAAAACAACCTCGTATAAAATTTAAGTCTTCTGTATAAAAACAGGAAATAAAAGTACGAATTGGATGTTTTTCATTGTTAAACTTCAAAGACTATAACTTGCATTTCTGTGATTTTATAGCTAGTTTAAATGCTAATTTAATGCAAGCTTTTAGCTCCCCTCTTGTACTAGCATGATGTAATAACTGGGGTTAGATTTTCCAAAAACGTGATCTCCCTGTTTCAGCCTCTAGACAACCAAATTTTCAAAGCAGCTTATTCCCGGCAGTTCTCCCTGACAGGAAGGAAAGGAAGAAGGAGTCCTTTCAGTCCAGATATTCTTAAAAAGTCAGGCTCATCTTCGTTTTTCAGCTATATAGTCCAAACTTTTGTCAAGAGCCATGGTCAACCATAAGGTTCATCAGGTTGATAAGGCTCAGAGCTGCCAGTGGAATTGCATATGTTAATGTAAATTAATGTTTTTAAAGCACAAGACAGAAGACTGTTTGAATTACCACTGCCAGGTTTCCTCTCCTCTCCCCAGCTTCAGGAGCTGGTTTTCTCAATATTGGGAGGAATAGAATTGCTGTTGGTTGAGAATGATATGGTATCAGAAAGACAAAAATCCAGGGTCAGTAGGAAAATAAACCAAACAAAAGGCCCAACCAAAATGGCAGTGATCTCTCCCATCAGGAGAGCTACTGAAAATGACAGCTACCAGTGGACTTTTCACCAAAAGAATTTCTTTGCTAAGAAAAGTGTGTGAAGTATTTGCATGCAGGCAGTGTCAGAGGGCAGACTGACACAGTGATTGGGGTTGCATGAAGAAGCTCATTCATTAGGGTCTGATGCACTCTTAAGGAGAAAATCTAGAACGAGTGCCATTATTTAAAAGTACATTTCTCACTCACTGAGTCAAGATTCCCAGGAGCTATGAAAGGCAATCATGCAGTTCTCAAGTGATTGGAAATGTCATTATAATGTTAAATGCAGTAAACTTAATCCCCGTAACTTCTTCTACAGCATTTTTCCTGCCTGGACAGATGTACCTTGTCAACCTCTTAAAAAATACATGGACCATAATGCAGGCTCACCATGGTCACTGTGAACTGGTGGTATTAGTCTAAGTATTAGTTGAAGGCAAGAACAGGAACAGGAACAGGAAAGTTTTCACTCTAAATAAAATATGTGTCTTTATGGTCAAGTTGAGCAGAGAAGTATAAAAACCAGGAAACAAGGCAAACACCCCATATTCTTGCATAGCAAATGGTGTAGATGCTAAAGAGCAGTGTTCAAAGACTATGACAGCCTTTGAGAGAAAGGATTAAGACACGGGGTGGGACACATGGGGCTCTGAATCCCAGTGAAAGGACCTCCAAAATCCTTCGATCCTCATTGCAAGGAACAACCTGAAGAGCAAGGAAGACCACAGGCTTCAGATATGTTGCAAAACACTTAGAATCAAAGAATGGTTTGGGTTGGAAGGGACCTTAAAGATCATCTAAGTCCAATCTAGTTCCCATCCCTGCCATGGGCATTATTTTTACAAATCTGAGGTCATAGCAGTCACCTCTCATTAATTTTTCTATTTAGCATTTTTATAGTCCACTACGCATCAGTCTGATCACTCTTACCTGGCAAGTGCTTGCTTTATTTTGAAGAGAACAAACTAAATATGACTTGACCCCAACCTGGACAGACTTTTTTTGTTGCCAGGCCTGTTTCATGAATCCCATGTCTTGTTTCTCAGGCTGGTTCATCACAATGTTAGGAAATAGGTTTGTACAATCAGGACTACCACTTACTAAATGCAGCATGTATTTTATTTGTGGTAACAAAACATCCTTACCACTGATGGGCTAAGTCAAATAACTTGGACTCCCTCTAATTCTTAGAGTGAAGGTATCAACATTTCAGAAAACAACCCTACTTTAATAGCACTAGTCACCAAATTTCTTTTTGGAAAGTTCAGGAATGGTCAGCATGGAGAACTAATTTCCCTTACTGAGAAATTGTGGCTCCTTCTAGGTGCTGTGCCACTTTTGGGCAAGTTCAGAGGAGTAGGAAAATTTGCAGGATTACTTGAAGATAAAGTTATTTGCACCAAGGGAAAATGTTGTAATGCCTATAAGCAGAAGTTGTGCTGCATAAAACAAGCCAGAGAGTCTTCAAGTCTTTGAGGCTGAACCAGAATTTGTCAAAGTCTATGCTACCACCTATGTAAAGGCTTCCCACATCAGTTGAGCTTCTGCTCTGCAATCTTTGGGGAGATCTGGTAACAATTAGCAAAATTAGGATCATCTAATTCCTGACAGATTATGTAAGTACATAATAAACTTATATAGGATAGGATAGGACAGGATAGAATAAAAGTATATACAAATAAATATATAACAAAAATACAAATCCTTCAAGATATAATTCCTATACTAACCTAAGCCTGCTCTTCCCTTTGCCATCATGAAAGAGCTGATTTCCCCATCCAGAATGTATCACTTCTCTTGCATGCCTGTGGCAACAAGAAGATCTCTCCAAAGGGAAAGCAAAAGAAGAAGAAAAAGAAAAGGAGTCCTTCAAACAGCAAACCAAGTAGAAACCTGAATTCCTAACTTAGGGTCTAATCAGACAGTGATTTCTTGACTGCCACAGGAATGGAGCATGAATAAGGACTACATATAGAGCTCAATCTGAATAAACTATACAGATAGGGAATGACACATTTTAAAAAGCCATTGATTGAAAAATGGTAAAAAAAGCAGATATTATCACAGATTTTTTCACAAGGGAAACTTACTTCTTTACATTAGCCTCCCACAGAACTATATTGTCTCAAGTTTGCTAATATAGATATGCTTATGGATGCTTTTATAATGTGTCATTCCTTTAGGTGTGTTTATTTTGAGGAATTAATCTTTTGCTTCTAGGCTAACTCTTGACATATTTTTCTTTTTATTTGTTTTTAAAAGTTCTACTCCTCAATCTAGAACAGTCTGAAGGGGCTTCTTCCCCCTCCTCCCCAAAGAATTTACTCATGGAAAATTGCAGCTTCCATCTGCACAAGGCTCCTCATGAGTCTGCGTAAATTCCATGAACAGAGATAACTAAATGCAGAGGCAAAACTCAAGCAAAGCCAAAGAACTAGAAGAAGATGGTTAAGATATCCCTTGTAGTTCAGTTCTCAAGACAATCCAGTGTTCTCGTTCATCCACCATACAAACAATTTACCAATATGCAACAATGCAAGAGTCATATTGCAGAACTATGGCAAAGAACAACCAGAGCCTAAGAAAATGGGTATGGATCTGCTGATTGCTCCAGTATCCTCTCCAGTGAAACATGTGTAGGGCAGCATGATGTGGGCTTCACTGGAGGGCTCTCACAGATACTGCAGGGTGCCTTGTAGTCCTGGTGTGGGTGACTTGGCATTTGACAACTTACAAAGCAGTTCTTGTCTTTGAATGTGTCCATTGTATGTATGTCACCAGCAGCTACACTGTTCTGTGGCCATGAGTCCCCCATTCCAATGACAAGTGCCATGAAAAAGGATTTCCTTCCTTTCTTTCAAAAATAGCCTTGCCCAGTTTCATTTGCTGTCTTCTAGTTCTCAGATTGGAAGACACAGGAAACATCAATCCCTGTTCCTCCATGCCTTCTGGTGATTTTATGGTCCTAAGGCAAACCAGAAAAATAAAAATATGCCCCTTGCTAGGATGCTTTTTGTTACTTACAGCTACACTGTAAGTAACGGAGCGGTTTATGGCAGCTGGGAAGGATTTTCATGACTAGAGATGATCTGTGGTGATCCCAGCTGAACTGAAAGGCAATGGGTCTTGCACACAAATCATTTATATGCTCTCTTTTCCTGCCAGAATCAAAACTCACAAATTCACCCAAGCAGGATTTTAATTTCCCAGCATTATCTTCATGTGTACATCTAATATAGCTAAATCCTTAGACTTTGCTGCTTTTCTAGCTGAGCAGGTGGTTCAAGGGTTTCGACACAACCATCCTCAGTTTGGGCTTTAATGACTTACAGCAAGGAGCTGAAGCGAAATGCCACACTGCATAACTGATTTCAACCCAGCTCTGGCAGTTTGCACAAGCCAAGGATCCAACCCCAAAGAAGGTGGTTCCTAAATTCATATTTTTCTAAGAGCAGTCACAAAGTATTTGTAAGTTCTCCAAGAGCCATAAAGCAAATGTGAGGCAGTGTCTCCTTTCCTGAACTTCTACCCCAGGGAAAGCAGATTTGCCTTAACTTGCAAAAACCTCAAAGAAAAAAACCCCATTTATTTCAGTAAGTAGCAAGGGTGGCTATCCCATGCAGCTGTTGGGTGGACAGGAAGAGTCTGAAAGTTGAAAGACTATCAAAGAAACAAAATCACCTCACCTTTTTCTTTCTTTTTTTAACTTCATTATCGTTTAAATATATAGATAGCTTAAAACACGTGTAGTTTAAACATAGTTTAAATTATAACAAATAATTTAAAATATTGGAGCGATAGCAAGATTAGTATTGTTTCTGCCGCTGCTCAGGGAGAAGAGTCCTTTCCTTGCTCCAGCATGGGGTCCCTCCCACAGGAGAGAGTCCTCCATGAACTTCTCCAATGTGAGTCCTTCCCACGGGCTACAGTTCTTCAAGAAGTGCTCCAGCATGGGTCCCCCATAGGGTCACAAGTCCTGCCAGGAAACCTGCTCCAGTGTGGGCTCCTCTCTCCATGGGCCTGCAGGTCCCTGCCAGGAGCTTGCTCCAGCACAGACTTTGCACAGAGTCACAGCTTCCTTTGGGGCACACAGTTGCTCCAGCATGGGGCTCTTCCATGGGATGCAGGTGGGATTCTTCTCCCCCATGGAACTCCACGGGCTGCAGGGGCACAGCTCCCTCACCACGGTCTTCACCACGGGCTGCAGAGAAATCTCTGCTCCAGCACCTGGAGCACCTCCTGCCCCTCCTTCTTCACTGACCTGGGTGTCTGCAGAGCTGTTGCTCTCACACGTTCTCACTCCGCTCTTCTCTGGCTGCAATAATTCTACACAGTAACTTTTTTTGGTTCTTAAAGGTATTATCACAGAGGTGTCATTCCCATCACTCTTCGGCTCAGCCCTGGCCAGTGGCAGGTCCATCTTGAATCCAGTTGGCATTGGCTCTGGTAGGCAAAGAGGAACCTTCTGGCAGCTTCTGGCAGCAGAGAAGCCACCCCTGTTCCCCCTCCGCTACCAGAACTGTGCCGTACAAATCCAATACAGCTTCACACCCAGCATCCCTGTAAACATTTACCCTTCAACAACAGCCTGCAGGCTGCCACTGTGTATTTGCATTATTCTACAAATACTTTCTGTTGTGAATAATGTAAAAATCATTGCCTATTGTGCTTCAGCTTCTTTAGCGCCTTCTGAAAATAGAACACACACTGAAGTAGTGCAACATTGTGCCTCAGTGTGGGTTTTGTTTGGTTTTTGTTTTTGTTGTTGTTGTTGGGATTTTTTGGTGTTGTTTTTGTTGGGGTTTTTTTCCCCCTGTTATTTTTCATTCTCTCTGAATGATCTAGTGGTGAAGCGTCTGTCACTGTATAGCAATCTTTTTCACCAACATTGCTGCTCTTAGGATCTTGAAATAAAACGTCCTTTTCTCAGCAGAAGATTGGACTTTGGTTACTGGCTGGTGTACAGGAATTGTTCCACCTACCTGTGAGAGGCAGTTCTTCCCGGGCCATGACAGACCCACTGCTTAAGAGCTCATGACTCTAAAGCAATAAAATAAAAATATTATATCAACCTGAAAGTGCAGGGCAAGTTCAAATAGGCTGAGTGCAATACAGTTCAAACTGAGATGTGTTTTTCCCTGTGTGCATTGAATCAGTTTATATCACAGAGGCTTCGGCAAATTCTTGCCTTTCTAACATAGGGCATGAATTTACTAAAAGAAAGAAGAAGGAGAAGAAAGATTTTAAGGAAGAGTCCTGGGAACTAAGAAATGTATGTGTTAATACTAGAGAAATACACAAAAAATCACTGGTTCTGAATGATCTCAAGGTATTACAGTGATTTGCTTCCCACCTCCCCACCCAAGTAATATAAGAGAGGAGAAAACAGCTACTCTTGTAATTTTCTCACAAGAATCCTTGAAAAATACATTTTGTTTGATCAACTAAAATCAGCTTTTTTAACAAGAACAAAATAATTAATGACTGAATAGCTATTTTCTTTAAAAAAAAAATTGAAAAATCAATTTTTCAATGAGAAGGGTTTCAAGAAAAAATTCAGCCTGATTTTCTATAATAGCACTGCAATTACTACCAAAAACTGAAAAACAACCAGGGACTGATCAATATATTAGTGAAAGGTGAATATGGTACTCATTTTCAGAAGGAAAACAAAAGTAAGAGATGGAAGTGCTTCCTAGAGAAATAAATCCTTACCAAAAAATGAAAAAGCCAATATCAACAGAGTTATCTCTGAACATATATAGGTAAAAGAAATGGAGCATCTCTGACACATCTCATAAAGAATACATCTCCATGACATTATATATATATCTCTATATAAAAAAAAAAAAAAATATATATATATATAAACAGAATCACATCACAGAATGTATGTCTACATCATATTAATGAAATTTGCCAACAACCCACATACTAAAACATGTTTGCATTAACTGTTTCTTGAAAATCTTCAAGTAAGAAACAAATCAGGAACTGACTGTTTATATGTATTTTATGAAGGAAAATAAGACACAAATTCATTAATAAATTATTCACCAGCTTTGCTCTCAAGTGTATTGGGAGCTGGCAAAAAGTCCATGGCTAAGGGTAATGCTAAATAACAGCACATAAAACAGAGAGGTACTGTCAGGTAGCATAACACAGCGATTAGTGGCAGGTCTTGACTTAGTCAACATCCTCATTAATGATCTTAAAGCATAAGTAAACAGAAACATAATGAAATCTGTTGGTAGCTGGAAGGAACTGTGCATGCCAGTGTCAAAGAAAGGGGAATAATACAAAAGAAATTAAATGCATGTGTGTCAAATGAAAACCCACTACATCAAATGAATAAAAGTATTTCATATACTTGAGAAGAACTACAGGTGTGTCTCAAATTAATTTTCCATCAATCACCAGGCACTGGTAGCCAGACAATCACAGTAGTTCCACAGAAGTCGGTGGAAATACCAGTGAAGATTGAAGGAAGCATGGACCTGTTTTCTCCCCCTGAGGAGCACCTTCTAAATGAGAGTGGCAGAGAAAGCAAAAAGTGGGTTTTGGTGCTGCGTGGTGAGATGCGTTCTGGGCATTGCAGAGAGGCAGCAGCTCTTCTGACATAGCCTACAGCAATTCATCATCCTCTGTAAACCACGCCATTGATTATACCATCAGTACTTTTTAAAATCTGTAAAATTGCTACTCAAAATGCTTAGAGGTGAGGGGGCTGAATAATACCAAAGGTATTTTCATAAATCCATAGGCTTGAAGTGATGTACCTTAAGGTGGTAAATTAGTAAATGACTCCAAGAACCTTATTTGCTCTGGCTATCCCACACCCCATACTGAGAAGAAATGTTGTTGCTGAGGCCTCAAAGTGCTGTTTTGCCTGCTGCTTTCATTAGAAGCCATTCATGTTTTATTTAGATAGCTTCAATCAATGTGTATCTCTGTTTTATTTTTCAGTTAAACCCTGCCAGCGCAATCAACCTCGTCTGCAAATTGTTCTACATTATAAGTGAATGCCTTCCAGTACTGTAAACTTTGTCTAGTTAATTGTTCTTAGAGAATAGGGAAATATTTCTTGATAGCAGAGCAATCACTTATGTGACAATATGCTGTGTTTATTTTGAATACAAAATTCATATCACACTGCTGAGTTTGGTATTTCAGCCATTCAGTGCCCTGCAGGTTGTCCTATTGGGGCAAGTACAGAGGGGAAAACACCTGCTCTGATTCTTTAAAAGTAGAGTGGGGACAAATGGGAATGATGGACCAATCTAGCTGGAAAAGCTTGCTCTAGTCAGGGGAGGTGCCTGGATATATTAGCAGTTGAAGATAGAAAGCAAGTGGTAGGAGTCAATGGCAGTTCCTGATGTGGATGGAGCTCACTAATGGAGTTCCTAAAAACTGAGTGTTAGGAGCTGTGCTGTTCAACACATTTATAAACAGTCTGAAAAAAGACCAATTGTTAAAATGAAAAGGTCCCAGTAACACAAGAAAGTTGATCAGGCTAGTGAAAAGCAGGGCTGATCAGAGATTTACCAAATTATTTTTGAAGATGGAGAGGCTAGGTAATAAAATGGCAGGCAAAAGCCAGTGGAAACAGAGGTAAGGTGATGCCCCTTGGAAAAAGCGATCCAAGACTCAAGTGAACAACATGAGCTCCGAGCTGGCTGTAACTGTCAGGAGCAAGACCATGAAAACGTCAGCTTAATCTTTGAAAATACTGAGTAAAATTGCAGGAAGTTTTAGGGAGCAGATAGAGAACGAGCAGAAAATACTGTTAAACCCCAGACCCATACAAACCCATAGTTCATCCCCATTTTGAACACTGTGTACTACTCTGGCTCCTTCACCTGCAAACAAAATATGATGAAAAATTCAGAGGAGTGATGAAGATGACAAAAGCTATGGGGCAGCTTCTCCATGATAAATGAGCAAGCTGTTCATGACTCTTGTAATGGGTCAGATTTGACTGAGATGAGATAGTAGTTTTTGGGAGTCACAATGCTAGATGGAGCCAGATGCAGAAGAAATCCATGGGAGTGATGGGCTGCAGACTCACTGAAGCTTTGCCAGTGCTGTTTTTATGGGTGCTCAACACATAAATGGCCTCAAGGGAGACACAGGATCAGATTGTGCAGGAGAAATCCAGAAAGCATTACTAAATGTGGAAAAAACCCCCTCCACATGTAATTGAGAAAGTCCCTGAAATTAAAATGAGTGGAAGAGTACTTGGGGAAAACTACCATGAGTGCTTGTGCTGTTGTTGCAATGTGTGCTTAGGGGGACAGCTGGAGCACGTGTGTGGTGGTAGGGTGTGTGTGTGTAAGCTGTTTATATCCAGAACATGAACCATATGCTGCTTTTAAACCTTCTGAAACTAAGCAGCCGTGTCTCCCTGATCAGACCTTATCCTTAAAATGATGACCAAGTTCTGGGACTTCCTTCTGTGCTCGCTTCCTGCTTCTATGAACCTGAACATGGCTCTTGGGAAGCACTGTGGATTGACAGCTTCAGCAACTACAAAAAATAGACATGATAATCGCTGTCAGAGAAGGACTGGGGAGAGAAATTGAGAGCTTAATTATGCCTGCAAAGGAATGGGCTCTTTGTACAGGCGATGATAAAATGAAGATAGAGGGAAGAAAGTACAGAGCATAAGAATTGCAGTCAGCATTTGGAGACTATTAGCAGTTCAGTTTATGATCATAACAATACAGGTCGAGATTTTTAAAAGGTGCAGCCTCAAAGGCTGTGAAATTGTGCATCGTGCATTCTGCAAAAGCCACAGAATACAACTGGCTTCATCACAATACAATAGCAATAGGGAATTTGTTGAAATCTTAGTCTGAGTGAGAAATACTAACGCATAAAAGCTAGAGGACAGCCACTTTCCAGATTAAAAGAAAAAGAATAACACTTCAACTAGGTCACCGTATCAATAAGGTCAGTAGACCTAGTAGGAATCCTTAGTTCAAAACCTTAAATACAGAAAAGCACGAGTGTGAACAGCTAGTATTTAACAGAGCCAACAAGACAATCAGTGGAATGAATTAAAAATAAATAAAAATAAATAAATAAAAGAAAAGAAAAACCAGGGGAAGCCAAACAAAATCAAGCAAAAGCCCCTACAAAATAAAATAACAAAAAAAGTAAAAAATACACCATCAACAACAACAACAAAAAAACCCAAACCAAACAAACCCAAACCAAAACAACAAAAAATGCATATATCACAGTTGTATTTTGACTTGAAACGGAGCAATGTAGGGGCCAGTGATGTACATTGCCCTTAGACTGATCACAAATTTCACAGGGAGAGATGATTCCCCCCTTCTTTGCGCACGAAAGCTTACAATCTTCAACATGTAAGTAGACATAAACTACAAGGAGTTTTATGTGCCCTGTTTAAAAGGGCTATTCTATGGCAGTGTTCCAAAAAGCAAAAGGCAAGTAACTTATAACCTAGGTTTAAATTTATGGTGGGCATCCTGAATTGACCACTACAAAGCAGGTATTTTGCTGTTTGCATCATATTTGATGATGTTCTCCACTGCCATGCTCAGGCCCTCTAGTGCCCAGAAAATGTCACAAACAGGCATGTGGTACCAGGTAAGCAACCTGGAAAAAACAGTTTTGCTGCAGTTCCCTCCTTGCACAGATCATTTGAACATGTTGAAACGGAGGAAGATATACCTGAGGGAAAGGGTGTTCTGGATAACACAGGTAACTGGATGCTCTGTGCGTGTTGGTGTTCTGAGTTCAGACCGCTGCAGATAGATCAGCTGAAGTGAGCTGAGGACTGAGCCCAATGGCACATTATTTTCTGAAGAAAGCCCATCTTTGTGGCTGTCCTTAGTTTAAAGAGGCAACTGCCCGTTTTTGCTTTGAAGACAGAATTGACACTATCTCCAACTCGTTTGTAACTCAGTGGTTGAGTGCTGAAACAGGAAGTTGCTACTTCTGGTTGTTCCGCTGGGTATCTTCATAGACCGCAATCCTCTGCAATTAGGAGCACCGAAGAGCACAAAGGATGAATGAAAGGCAAAATTCCCACAGCAGTTTGTTTGGAAAAATCAGACTTAAATTCTATCAGTGTTAATGGTATTCAGGGGTTTAGTTTTGTCCCGTGAAAGAGCCTGGTGATACAGGACACATCAATTTGCCAGTCAATTTACAGGGGCCTGGAGTTGGATACAAATCTCAAAAATATATTGAGTGTCACATCTGAAAAGCAATTCCAATGCTTGAACCTTATTCCCTACCTACTGCTCTAAGCATCTCTTCAGCATAATGATATTCATATTTCCCAAATCACTATGCTGCTCTCATCTTGGCTCACTGAGAAGCTGTTGTGTATACTAATTGGTGTGGTATGTCCTATACATTAGGGTGTCTGGCTTAATTTGGAAATCTTCTTAAAATGCATACTTGAATTATTGATTGTATAGCTTAGACGATGAAATGAGATGGGGTGGATTTTAGAGTTATGAATAATAAACTCTTGCTCAGCCAAAGCTACCAAGTGATGAGTTGAAGCTTAAAGAAATGCCACCACTACACATTTTACATGTCCTAATATCAGGCTATCTACAGTCCTTGCCACAAACTTGTTATTTTTCCTCATAGCTATGCAAAAGTAGGGATTACTGTGTTAGGGATTTAGGGGCACAATTCCCACTGGTCTCTGGTGAGATTATGTACCTGAAAACCTTCTTTGAAATCTGCTCCAGATATCGATTGCTGTCAGATTTCCATTTGGCTGAATAGGTGAGGTCCCTGACCCCCTTTTCTTGTGTGCTGGTTGATAACATTTTATAGTCCATCCTGTTACCCTTCATGAAAGACATTAGGTACATCTTGCTTCCCCCTCTTTCCCTTTCAGAACTTGTTTTAGCAAGCCTTCATCAGTCCCTTTCTTCTACAGCCCTAAGGAGCACAAAACTAATTGGGTTCATCTGTAACTATACTCAGGAACATTCAAGGCTACCTGGCACTGTTGCCCTTCCTGCACTGTTATCGTATCAGTATCTTGATAATGCTCTACTCAGCATTTCACACAGCCCTCAGGTGCGAGTCCACTGGCCCTTTCTGCATTTCAGTCATCTCACCTGGGTTGTTCCATGCCTCTGCTGGTACATTTCGGTGTTTTGTTTGCTTTCTCTTCAGCTGCCAGGATCTATGCTAACTATCTGAAGATTAGATCGCCCATTTGTCTCGGATCGTTTTCCTGTGACTCAATCAGAGGAAGCATTAAAAGATTTATAAAATGAATGTATGAAACAAGGATGTGCCAATCAACTGTACAGTAGGGGGTATAAAAAGCCATTATTTCAGTGACTGCTGATACAAGCTGAAAGAAAACTGAGCTTAATAAAAAATCATTTTACTGATTTCTGAAAAGGAGTCCAGGATGCAGAAAGGTCATGTAGAAGACCAAAGAGATCAATTGCATGTCTCTGCACAATAACCCATTTCTTAAAGCCCTGATTTTAGGTATAATCCCTTTGTCTATGTTTTGACCCAGTCTTATTTGATTTATGTTTTTTACTCATTAAATTGTATGCATGAGGTATCTGCTCAAGACTTAACCTTTTGCATGTTTCACTGAAAAGATTTTCTGTAGTATTTGATACAAATGAGTCTATCTGGTTTTATTATTTGAAATCTTCAAAAATAGTCTTTTCATTATTGATTTCTTTCTTTTTGGAACCTGATTTACCCCTGGCAATAGCATTTAGTCTTAAAAATAATTAGGATCACTTTACCACTGCAGTATAACCTCAAGTTAAAAAGTTAATTTCTGATTCAGTTTAGAATTTTTCCATTAGTACCATGAATACTAAATTCATACTAGGGCAGTCAGAGTCCTCAGAGAGCATCTTTAAAACACCAATTTCTTAGCTGTGATCATTTCCTACTTTTGTTTCACAAATGGCTTTAAATCCTCCCAAAGTGTTGCAAGAAGAATGGTATTTTCCCTTGTTTCTTTCCTCTCTAATCCTGCCTGCCAGGAGATAGGTGAGATAAGTGTTTACAGATTATATGAGCATTACAGGATAGATGGTTAAGAATACTGCAAAAGCACCATGCCCAGCAGTCCCCAAGGGGCAATACAATATTTCTCCCAGTAGCTCAAATTTCTCTCAAGGCCAGCAAGCAATGTGGACTGGTACCTTACCTTCTGGACATCAGCGTAGTTCATCCTTCATGCTAATGCTGCAAGGGATGCCAGAGGTGGATTTGCCAGTCACCCTAATGGGAGATGTTGGTTTCTTGTAGGTGTAAAGGCTCCGTGATCCTGACTGGTGGAGTCATGCTAAGGTGCAGCTTGCTGCATATGGCTTCAAGGGCCCTAAAGATTAAGGCCAGTACATCGGTTTCCTAAGGAGTATGGGCACCAACTACCAGTGTGTTGTGTTGTTTATTACAAAGAACATCTGATTTTCCCGAATACTACGAGAGTAAATAAACAAGAAGCCTAGAAATTACTGTTGACCTCTTTGGTCCTAAAAATCATTCTGCTTCTTCTCCTTCTCAACCAAGCCACTGTCTTTGCTGTTTATTGCTTTTTGCCTGGTTTCCCTGAACTTTTCTGACTTTTACCAGCAGCTGCAACCAACAAACCCCTTTGCTTCCAAATTTGCTGTCAGTTCTGGGGAAACCTCTCTGATGGCACAGTTTATTTACTCTGCTATTTCTGCTTTCTGTTATTTCAGCAATAACTATGTGGAAGAGCATTTAATTGCTCTTCCCATTTAGCCTGGCTGAAGCATGCTCAGCACATCCATCTGCTTTAACGTGGCTTCTAGATCAAAGTCCCACCCCCGCTTTACACCAGCCAGTTACATCTTCCAGCCTAATTTATCTACACACAAAAAAAGCCTTTATATGAAAATATAACCAGAGCTAGCTCTGAGAATTCACATGTTCAAATTAATGAGAAAAAAAAGCAACACAAGTTCTTGAAAGTGAAATTCTAGTGACAATTTCTATTTTCTCCTACATTACATATATACTAGCACAACAGAGATAGGTCATGCTTTCCAAACAGTTGAAATCACTTGAAATCATAGAGGAAGTCTGCACTGTTAAGTTTCAATTAAGCTAAATTATTAATGATTTTTGTGTCTAATTGCCTTATTACCTCGACTACAGACAGATTCAAGTCAACAGTTCAGATAACTCTTATGCATGGCCATTTTGCAATCCATGTCTAAGCCACCAGTCAACCAGTTATCACCAGTGGGTTTGCACAGCCTTCCCAGTTTCAGGGAAGTTTCAGGGCAACACCCTATCATGAGCATCTATGCCAGGAAGTCTTCCCATGTCCCTGCTGCCTACGCTTCAGGAAGCACTGAAACAGCACTGACTCCCACCAAAAGAGTAGGGATACCAAAAGAGAATCAGGCATATTTCTGTTTGTCGTGGTTTACCTCAGCCATCAACCAAGCCACACACAACTGCACTCCCCCACCAGTAAGATCAGGGAGAGAACTGGAACAGTAAAAGCTAGGAAGCTTGTGGGTTGAGATAAAGACAGTTTAATAGGAAAATCAAAAGCGGCGCACTCAAGCAAAGCAAAACAAGGAATTAATTCAGTGCTTCTCATGGGCAGGCAGGTGTGCAGACACCTCCAGGAGAGCAGGGCCCCTTCATGCATAATGGTGTCTTGGGAAGACAAACATCATAACTCTGAACGTCCCCCCTTCCTCCTTCCCTCCAATTTATATACTGAGCATGATGCCACATGGTCTGGAATCGCCTTTTATCCAGTTTCGGTCATCTGTCCTGGCTGTGTCTCCTCCCAGCCTCTCAGGCACCCCCAGCCTCCCTGGCAGCGTGGCAGCACAAACAGCAGAAGAGGCCTTGGCTCTGTGCAAGCCCTGCTCAGCAATAACAGAAACATCTTTAGATTATCATCACTGTGCTCAGCACAAATCCAAAACATAATAGCCCCATAATAGCCTCTGTGAAGAAAATTAACTCTACCCCAGCTGAAACCAGCACACTGTTATGGAGAAATTAGGAACCCATCTTCTGCTGCACAAGGCATTGGGCATGAACAGGCTGCAAGGAAATAAGTCAGCTGCAAGACAGAGACCAGCTGTCCCATGGCACCTTCTCTCCTTCAGGCTGTTCTGATGGTGCCAAGGTGCTGCAAGCCTACCATGACTGGCCAGTGTGCTATGGCTTAGACTACCCCTTAAGTGGAAACTATATTTTTTTTGACAGCCCATGTTTTCAAAATTAAATTACTATTTGTTGTATTTCCTATGTAATATGGGAAGGGGTCTTTTGTTATTTTTTTGAGGCTATTCTCACACCTACAAAACTGGTATCAAAATGAAGATGAAGGTACATATTAGAAGCAAGAGATTACAAAAGTCAGACTAAGTGTGAGCCTTGTCACCAATTTCTGCTTTTGAACTACTCCTTATTTTGTAATTTTGCTTGATCCCAGT